>JAOWBW010000048.1:2270743-2412608 GCA_026119855.1 Campanula takesimana | reverse complement strand
CGGCTTGAACATCTAACGGGACCTCTTTCTGGACCATATTCACTTGGCCGACGGCCTCCTTTCCACCCCTAGGAGGCGCAGGCGCAGTAGGAGCCTTGTAGCGGAAGGAATTGTTGTTGTTGGTCTTTGGACTTCCCTTGGCGACACAACCCCAGTGAAACCCTGCTTCGTACTTACTCCGGCGGTCAACCATTTCCGCAAATCAGGGAAGTAACCATTAACTATAGCTGCTTTCATCTCTGGTAGCAAACATTTGTAGAAAATCTGTTTCTGTTCCTTCGCCTTTGGTGGGTATTGGACCTCACACAACGATGGTTCACCTTTTGTAAAAATCATAAATTAGCCTCGCCGGGCCTTTGCATAGTGTTCTCAAGATCCGTTCGATTCACATGCCAATCCAGGTTAGCTTGATACTTCTCACAGAAAGAAAAATGGACTGATTTGATCCCACGTTTGCCTCTCGCTTGGTTCTAGCCCCAAGAACCAACGCAGAGCTATACCATCCAAAGTGCTATGAAATACGCGAGCCATTTGCTCGTTGGTGCAGTCACGAGCCTCATGGCCAACACATAACTATCCAAATGAGTCTTAGGACACGAGTCACCATGAAACATTGCCACCTTAGGCATCTTGAAATCTTTGGGGAGAGCCCCTACTTGGCTAGGGTTGATTGTCTTGTAGTCGGTGCACTTTGCTTATCCACGGTCTCGATCAACTTTCGCATTTGCTCTTGCATGGCCATAACCACTGGGTGATTGGAGATGTCGGGGATAGCTTCTGACAAATGACGGGAGGAGTAGTGGAGGAGCGCAGTAGCAGCGGCCATCCCAATACTCAGAGGCAACGAGGGTGCGGGTAGTTTGCTAGCGGAGAGGTAGCCACCAAGCAGTTCAGGGGAAGGTTCATAGACAGCCTTGTTCTTGCTCATGGTAGTGAAACCTTGTTGGGTGTAGAGAGATGGAGGCGGAACATTGCGGTAGCTTGGGAATGGGAAGGTAGTAGCATTGGTGTTGGGGGGACAGTTGGTATTGACCTCTTCATCCTCGACATAAATGAAATTCTCCCCATCGGGCACCAGTTTAGTCCCCTTTTGTTGAATGTGACCCTTCAACTGTTGGTTCTGGTCCTCCAACATCTTGTTGCTTTCCTCGAGATCTTGATCTTGGCTTCGAGACCGGCTAGGAAGTTCTGGAGGCTTGGGGGAATACCATTGAGAGTAGCCTCGGTGTTGAGCTCGACGGTACTGGCAGGAGGATCAGAGGCTGAAGCTGAAGCGGGAGTTGACATTGCTGGTGACGAGACTGAGAACGTGGACGGAGTAGAAGCTTCACGTTGTAGTCGACCACCCGAACGGATCCAAACTCGCTTTGCTGAAAGATTGAAGGGCAATGGAGCTTTAGGAGAGGGGGAAGGCTCATGCAAAGTATATTTAATTTACAAAAACATATCATTTACATCCTAATTGGTTGGAAGGGGTACCCCTTTTTCGCAACTAGTTAGAAGACTACGATCAGTGGAGGCCATCATTACGTCTATAGACCCCCGTTTTTCACCTGCATTGCACACCCCCAAACGGACAATTTGGGCGAGGGTCCTATAGGGCAAGCGGCTTCCACCAACCATCGGATCCTACGACTAAACCCTTCCTTAAAGGCATTTAACGTGATGTCTATGTGCATCCTACGCAAGTTAATGATGAGCGGAGATCTTAACAATAAACACTCATCTCACCATGGCACGTCCCTTGTAGGGAAATCACTTTTTTGTGCACTTTCTCTCAAAGATCTCGATTCATCATTGCTTGGGGATGACTCGACATAGACAGCACGTTAATTGACTATTAAGAAAAAGCTAGCCAAACCAACGCGTCAAAACTTAGGTGTGTTACCTATACTAGTGTGGGTTGACACGGGTTAGGTAAAAGGTTCCCACGCTCGCGGAACGTACACGGTGAGTGGAGTAGACGAGTGACTCGAAAAGAGGGCGACAGTAGCGCACAAATTCCTGCACATCGAATACTCCGGGTAATGGGACCTGTGCCAGTGCTGACACGGACTAGTGGTAGTGTGTGGCAAGAAACTAATTCTTTTTAAGGAGAAAAGAGAGAAGTTTTTGATGTTAGGATGATGCAATGCAATGCATGAGAGAGAGAGAGAAAGAGAGAATAATGTACAAGGGAGCATAGCAGAGTTTCGTTTGACCCTAATACTAAAGCGAAGATAACAGGGATACAAGGATACAAGGTATATACAAAGTACAAGTATCAACGAAGCACGAGTATTAACATTGCGGGGTACGCGGGTGCATGCGTGAACATGGCAAGCATTTGGGTGCACGTATAAACATGGCAAGTGTGTGTATGTGTAAACATGGAGTGTGTTGCATGTGTAAACATGGCGAGTGGTGCATGTGTAAACATGGCAAATGTGTGCATGTGTAAACGTGGCAAGTGTATGTAGGGTGCATGCGTAAACATGGCAAGTATGTGAGGTGCATGTGTAAACATGGCAAGTGTGCATGTGCAAACATGGCAGGCGTGTGCATGTGTAAACATGGCAGGGTGTGTGCATGTGTAAACATGGCAAGTATGTGAGGTGCATGTGTAAACATGGCAAGGTGCATGTGCAAACATGGCAGGTGTGTGCATGTGTAAACATGGCAAGTGTATGTAGGGTGCATGTGTAAACATGGCAGGTGTGTGCATGTGCAAACATGGCAGGTGTGTGCATGTGTAAACATGGCAGTGTATGTAGGGTGCATGTGTAAACATGGCAGGTGTGTGCATGTGTAAACATGGCAAAGTGTAAGGGGCATGTGAGAATCATGGAAAAGTGTAAGGTGCATGTGAGAACATGGCAAACATCATGATGTGAACGAAAGTTAGACCCACTAAGTTTGAAAAAGTTTCAAAGCAGTCCCCAGCAGAGTCGCCACTGTGAATACCCCTTTCGATGAAGCGACGCATGGGAAGTATCTTGTGATTATTTTTTTACAAAGGGAATATTCTTAACGACATTAAAATTATGAGAGTCGCCACGCCGTTTTAATTAAAGCCAAAACATTGAGAAAAAGCATGTTTAATGGGTTCGGGGGTCAAATTACAACAGAGAAGAATATTGGACGTTATCACTCCTATGCCCGAATTGATCGGTCTTTTATCATGATGAATGTGTTAGTAGTTGTTAGTGATTTAGACCGGATCCGAAGATTGCCTACGTTCCTCTCAATGTGAGAAGCTCAGGTCAGCGTAGTTCGCAGAGAATTAGAATAGAAAGGACAGAAGATCGGGATCATGCATAATGAGGGGGGAATTACCTAAAGATTAGGGTTTAGAAGTAGTTCCTAGATCATCCCGGGTTGATGAACCCTCGATCATCATCGGCTATGAAATAACATGTAATTATGAAGATCGCAACCCTAAATATAGCATAAATAAGGTTTAATCTTCATATGAACGACGAGTACATGCGAAGAACATATTATGAACATGTGAATGAGATGCAAAGAATATGAAGAAACTATGAATAAACATGTACGAACATGAATATAAAGATCTACATTAAAATAATGCAAGAACGTGAAGAAAAAGTTAGGAAACTTACCTATGATGGCAAGAAATAAACCTTGGATCTTCTTGAGTGTTTGAATGTTAATTAGAGAGCAAAATATTGTTTAAGAACTCCAAAATTCGTACTTAGAGCTTCTCAAAATCGGATCCTAAAACCAATAGCATGGGGTGGTTTATATAGTAAACTGATGGGGGATCTGATGGTCCAGATCATCCGGCGCAAGGTTGGCCGCCTGGCCATTGTTGAAGCCGGTTACAAGAGTGGCCGCATGCCAAGATCAACGCGGAGCAATGTTGGCCGCGTGGCCAAGACTGCCGGCTGACTTGATTCTTAAGCTAGGGTTTCTGCATGGTTTTAAGGAAACCAATTATTACCTATTTGATAGATTTTGCCATAAATGAGATATTTTGGGAATCCGGGATAAGTCTTTGTAAGGTTCCTAATTCCTATAAAGTCCTTGTATATTTGGGAAAGTCCTAATAAACTCATTTTCAGGCCGGGTACTAAACATGTACATAATCAAAAACCTTTATTTATTTACCAAAAAGGGGGAAATTGTTAGTACCTCACTATGTTTAACTCACAATAATCATAGTAAATATGTTTTGATAAATAAATAATCAAACCCAATTGATTATATGATGTATACAAAAGACCTGAGCACAGGCAGCCCAATACAAAGCTCAACAGCTAAGCTGTCCTGTTTCCATTCAAGCCAACAACCAAGTCATTACATGATCCACCTATTATCTATACATCCAACAAACTGAAGAACTACCTATTACAGACTCCCTCTACCTCAAATGAATTATCAAGATGATAAATACAAACAAGCTTCAACAGCTAAAGGCTTACAAGCCCAACAGCTAAGCTCCCCTGCTTCAACAGCTAAGATTGATCTTCTTCAACAGCTATCCCTACGTCATCAGATCCTTGAAGAATGATTATTCCAATGTTACCAATCATTGGAATAACTCATATTGAAGCCTGTTCAAGTGTGAATACACCTTCCCCTTCCCTTGACAACCTGTATACAAAGGAATGACAAACAGTTAGTTAAAGTCAAAGACAAGTCATTAATTCTCTGTACCTTTGTTCCCCAAACGGCTACTAGTGTACTCTTGTCCCCCAACGGCTATATCCCCTCCCTTATATAAAAGAGTATACTGGCATGTTGTCAAGTGATCCCTTAGACCCTTTACACCCTTTTTACACCCTTACAATCCTTTGTAGCCTCACTGCACTCTCACTCTGCAGTCTTAAATATTTGCATATACCCCTGCAAATATTGTGCCTCTTTGCACCCAGTTATAACCCACTTACAGCCACTAACAGCCAAGCTATTTTCTTTTGTAAACACACTTGTGAATTTTTATTTTCTTTTCTCGCTTTGAAAGAAGCAACTTAATTGAAGTGTCAATTAAGTAGAGGGGTTCAAAGGAACTTGCCTTATCATTTATTGTAACTTATTGAAGAGAATATTATAGTGGATTGATCTCACTGTTCCAACAGTGGGGGTGGATGTAAGAGAAGGGTTTTGCCTCTGAACCACTTTAAAATACTGTGTACACTTTTGTCTCTACACTAATACACACATACACTTTGTCCTTTTATTTATTCATTCATTATATTCCGCTGCACATTTCTTTTATTTATTTATCTCTCAACAGCTAACCTCAAACAGTTAGCTGTTCAAGTTTTAATTAATCTATTCATTTAGTTAAACAGGGCCTTACACTCCCTCCGTCCCAAAATGATCTTCTCATTTGCTATTTCTTATTGTCCCGAAAAGTTCTTCTAATTTTTACAATTTGAGCTTAAAAGTGTATATACAAAGCATGGCTAGTAAAGCAAGTGTTTATATCCTTAAAAAGTTTGATTAGTCAAATGTGAAGATCATTTTGGGACGGTGGGAGTATTTTCTAAGAACTTCATATTTTTTAAAAATAAGATTTATTTTTTGAAACGAGTGAAGTAAGTTTATTAAAATCTCAAAAAAGTAAAAGCTATCTTTAATTTGAAAGAGAAAAATTGATAAATATGACAATCTCTTCTTGGCCAAACAGCATACCTCATCCATTAAAAAAAAAAAAAATAAAAAAAATTCTCATTTAATTTTTTTGGTTAGATAATGAGCGACATAAACCGACTTGGTCAAATAGGTCCCATACTCTCTGGGCCCACACACCTAAAAGGCCTATACCGAGAGGCCCATTCACAAGAAGCCCATGCTTATGAGCCGACATCAATCAGGCCGAGCAGGCTGCCCTTGCCTAGTGCGAGTCCTAAGAGGCCTAATCCCTAGTCGGTCTCTATGATAAGCCGAGCTAGATGACGGGCCGAAATTATATCAGAAACCTCCCATTATCATAGGGAGTCTACTTACAGAGTTATATTACAACTCTAATACCATAGGTCCTTATCTAAATAAGGATATCTCTTCTACAAGATAACCGTGATATCATCATCCTTATCAGGAGACTATCTCCAAAGAATACGAGTCCTAGATCAATACGGGCATTCTGGCTTACTTGACAAGTTAGGACTCATTCACCCACGCCTATATAAACAGGTACTCTACACAGGAAACGGGTGATAAACGTTTTTGGCTCTAAACTAGTCAATTGATTCCCTTATTCTCACATATCGCCCGTATTCTTACTCTCACGCCGGAGGGCCTTCGCCGGAGAAGCCCCGGCGTAGTTTACGTTTGTTCATTGTGCGCAGATCCGAAAGGGGAAGTTCTCATTTCTGGATTTATCCGAACCGCTAGATGAAGGGCTGATCCGATACGTTTTTGGCAGCATCAGATAAGTTTGAAAAAAATGTCAATTCATTTCAATGGAATATGAAAATCTAACAATGATAGTATTTGTAGTTCATCAACAATAAGTTTTACATTATAATCAAGATAATTTTTTTTCTTAAATCATTGGTCAAAATCTATTTAAATTGGCAATCATAATCAACATGATTTCAAAAAAGACAATCATAATCAATATGAAACCATCATCGGAACGGAGGGTATTATGAACCGAGATCTTTTTACGACTTTGTGTACCTATCATTGTTATTATATCAGTCCTGACAAAAGTTTTGTACAAACAACTGCTCTCATCGTTAAAATAATATTTATTTTCTATTAGATTTATGTTTTTTCCTTTGAATGATTCTCTTTGCGAAAACCATAGATTCCTTAATGCATCACTCCAAAATTGAGTCAGGCAACCTTGTATTAATTGACATACTTTCTCCGTCCCTCTTTAATAATTTTTTTTTACCCATTTCGTTGGCTTTAACTTACTAAATCCTAAAATGGAAATGTTTAATACTTTTAAAATGGCGGGACCCACTTGTCATACTTACAACAACTATCCACTAACTATTCTCTCTCCCACTTTCTCTCTCTCACCCAACCATCCAACACTCACAACACATCATCTTTTTCACTTTTTCCTTAATTAATATGCCCAACTCATTTTTTGTAAGTTAAAGAGGGACATAGGGAGTATTGCTTTAAAAAATCAAACTGAACAGCAGGGCAGGTATACACAGTTTGGGACAAAACTGCAGCACAGGTATACACAGTATGGGACAAAACTGCATTTTCTACATCATATATATAATATAAAAATAAAAGGAATACAGTATTGAGAAAGTCCATGCTTGGGCTGGCGGTTTCATTTTTCATACTCCCACTATCTCTTTTGATATTGCAAAATGGACAATGATACACATAGTGAAAAACTCTAATCCGTTGGATGAGTTTTTAGCAGTGGGGTCCACAAAGATTTATTACAATCCAACGGATTATAAAGTTTCGCTATGAGTTTTCCCCTTTGAGTTTTCACTATACATATCATTATCCTTGCAAAATTTATTCGCAAAATCTTGCACTAGTACAGATTGGAACTTAGGAAATACCGCTTAGATAGCGCTTCTGAAAAGCGCTATCTAAGAAGAACCCTAACTTAGCGCATACACCTTTTTCAATTTAATAACCAAGCAAAAAAATTTAAAAATTAAAATAAAAATAGCTAGGATAGTGGATTTTTTTTTCCAAATAATTCTCTTTTAAATCATTATCTACCTAAATGACATTTGGGAAACTTTATATACCAAAAATGACCATTTTTTGTGAAATCGGCATTGGCATTGCCGACTTTGGGATGAAGTCGGCACTACCGATGCCGACTTTAGGCTAAGCAAAATTCAACCGGATTAGGGTTAAGAAGAATTAGGGTTAACACGGGGGAATATTTTGGAGTTTGATTGTCGGCCATTGTCTGGTAAAAAACGGCATTGGCATTGCCGATTTTTGGGTGAAGTCGGCACTACCAATGCCGACTTCAGGACCGGTCAAAAACTCTTCAAAAGCGCCGCCTCCCCCTTCCCCCTTCCCCATTCAAACCATACCCTTCAAACCATCCCCATCTTCATCCAAACCAAGTCCCATCCCTATCTTCATCTCACTGTATTGCTCAGAAATCCCTTTTTTTGTCAGAAGATCTTGTCAAAAATTCGAAATCATAAGGTTAGTGCTATCATCTTTATCTTTTTCGATGAAATTAGAATATGTTAATTTGTTGAGTTTATAATATACATGTTAATTTGCTTATGTGATTTTGTATTAATTTAACAAAAAGCCATTTATTAAAAGTTGATGAAAATTCACATTATCGACTGAATTTCGTTAGAAAGTTAACAAAAATGGCCATTTTCTGTTAGAATATTAACTGATAATACATGTTAATTTGCTTATGTGATTTTATATTAATTTAACAATAATCTATTTATTAAAAGTTGATGAACTTCACATTATCATCCGAATTTCGTTGGAAAGTTAACAAAATGCCTACTTTCCGTTAGAAACTTAACTAAACTGTCCGAAATTAACAGGAAATTATTAAAAAACAAACAGCCCTTTTTACCAAAAATCCCATTTTCTGTTAAAAAGTTAACTAAACTGTCAGAAAAGAGCCTTTTTTTCAGTTAAATATTTAACGGACCAGCCTCTTTTTTAAACGAATTTTAGTTTAATAGTTTTGTTGTTTGTTTCAGATGGACCAATATCATGATAACCAAGCATTTGTTGATCCCGGGCCGTTAGACGACTCCGTATTAAAATGGCAAGATAAACACCGGTCACGTTATATTTGGGCTCAACAAGAAGTTGAGAATATTAGATTTAGGCGCGGTCCGGAACCTCCTAAAAACTTGGATGTTAGGATTCAGAGTAAACTTTTAGATGTTGGGTTTTACGGTGTTTATAAACTAGGTTTTTTAAAATATGATTGGCATTTGTAGAGGCTTGTTAGAGGCTTTGGTTGAGAGATGGCGTCCAGAGACGCACACATTTCATTTGCCAGTTGGGGAGATGACCATCACCCTTCAGGATGTTGGAATTTTATGTGGCCTTCCTATAGACGGGGATCCTGTGATTAGTTCCCAAACCCATATGTAAAATTGGAATGGGTTCAATTATGCCACGAATTACTAGGGATTGAACCACATGATGGCGTATTGAAGGGTGGTAGATTGTCTATTAAATGGATTATAGACGAACTGACTCAGTGGGATGAGCTTCCTGCAAATGCCCCGCCCGAATTGGTTAACCAGTATACTCGGGCATATATTTTGATATGCATAGGGTCACATTTAATGCCGGATACGAGTAATGTCTTAGTGAAACTCATGTACCTCCCACTGCTTAGGGACGTTGACACGATCGGGAACTACAGTTGGGTAGTGCAATGTTAGCCTTTTTATATCGGGACTTGTGTGTAGCGACAAAGCCCGATGCGAAAAGTTGTGCTGGATTCTTAACAATTGTACAGGTATGTCAATTATATTTCTTATATTATTGTAGTGAAGAAAATATGTTGTTGTACGTGACACAAATTTTTTTCTTTATGTTATTTTTTTTTAGCTTTGGGCTTGGGAACGGTTGTTGTGTTTACGACCCGTAAGGACACGTGGAGATGTCATTCTTCAGGATGCATTATCCCCATATGGTTGCAGGTATTCTAAAATAAATTAAATTTAAGTCCACATAATATTCTATGTACTTAATTTTTATTATTACACATTAATTTGTATGTCAAATTGCTCCATATGTAGGTGGCAATGTCCTTTATCATATACGCATCTTACCGTCCACAACTTGCGTGGATACCGGGATCAGCTGGCGTATTTGAATGATGATGATCAGGTTGAGTGGCAGCCGTACTTAAATGTCCAGGGTCCACCATATTGCTTCCAGGGACAGGCTATATGGAGAGCGAAGGTGCCCCTCATTTGCTTTGATAGGGTTGAGTGGCACCTTCCCGATCGAGTAATGAGGCAGTTCGGGATGTTACAGAATATCCCTGACCCACATGACACGAGTGATTACCTGCATGGACTAGATCGACGAGGTCGGTCAGAGGTTAATTGGCCTGAATTCACACATAGTTCCCATCGGAATGTGGAATCAACGGGCTAATTTGGTGGTGGCTGGGCAATATGGTACCGAGGATGTAGATTACACACATTACTATATGTTATGGTACCATAGGATTACACGGTTATTGATCCAGAATCCGAATGCTATAGAGGATGAGGGGTACAGGGCGCATGCTAGTCGTTATGAGGGTTTGGTAAGCTAAATAGTACATATTTACTTTAGTTCATTTTATTTGTTCACAATTTATCTTATCGTTATAATTTATTCCTTTTTTGTTATTTTCAAACAAATTCAAAACCTTCAGCGTGCATACATATCCAACGAGAATGCCATATCTGAGGTAGAGGGATACGGCATACGCTCACAAAACCTATATGTTACCCGTGGTGTCATCAGACAATCCTTATCATCTATTAGACAGCAGAAACGACTGGATGCCCTCCAACCTCCTCCCCCACCAGTAGATCGTGTTCAAGGGGTGCCACCGAGACGAAATCGGGTTCGTAGACGTGCTCAACACGTGCAGGATGATCCAGAGGTACATGTTGAGGAGGCAGTGAATGAGGGGGACAATGACGAGGAAGGGAATGATGAGGGCGGAGATAACGAGGATCCAAACACATTTACAGGACATGACGCTTTCTCCCAGGCAGGAAACTATGGATTCTCTCATACACAGATGGATTATACTCCAACTCCCCCGCCAAATTTTGGTTTTACATCATATGGTTCGGAGAGTGGGAGTGGAAGTCGAAGAAGAAGCGTTGACTATGCTCCAAGTCGACCTCTAGGGACGGGTTTCACATCGTATGCTTCTGGGAGTGGGAGTGGAAGGCGAAGCTTTCAAATGGATTATACTCCAACTCTACCTCCGATGTCGCTTCCGGAGGCTACACCTTTTGGTCACATAGACCCAACTCAGGAACCATCGCCATCTCGTCAAACTAACACATCACGAATAGGTCGTGTAATTTCTCGCCTTATGCCTAGGAGAGGTGGAATGCCACATAATCCTCCTAACAATTACACCCCATCTGCATATCCCTGATGGATTTCCTATTTGACCGGGATGTGGTCAATAACTATTTGGATTGATGTAGTATTATACGTATATAAATAAAATGGATATTTTGTGGAATTTTGGAATAAATTTAGACCCTAAATATTGACATGGAATTTCATCACAAAAAATCAAACAAAGAAGGATTTACATAAACATCTCAAATAAATTTATCAGAACTGTCAAAAACAGCACTACCAATACCGTTTTTATCAGAACTGTCAAAAACGGCACTACCAATACCGTTTTTATCAGAACTGTCAAAAACGGCACTACAATGCCGTTTTTATCAGAACTGTCAAAACGGCACTACCAATACCGTTTTTATCAGAATACTTACCCTTTAAAAGGCTTGGTGACCTCAAAAACAAATTCATCCATTTCTCATCCATCTCTCTCAAAACTAATCTCTCTCAAAAATTTCTAACTGTCATAATGGATCCATCGCTCCCCCGCTGGTATCGTGGCAAACAACCTCTTTATGGTAATCCCGTTCAACACTCCGATGCTCAATCTAATCTCTCTCAAATCGAACGAGAGTTAGAATCTCCACTGCCTCGTATCATACCTGGTCCCGCTGGTATTGCAGCAGAGGCCGTGCGGCGGCATCACTCCGGAAAAGCTCATGTCTCTCAGGATCCACCCCAGTCGACCCAAGAGGCCATAAGGAGAAAGCTTGAAGAGCCGGAGGAGGATGAAGATTTCCAGCGCAAACCATGGCTTTCTGCAATGGATTATCTCACTGCAGAGGGTACATATTTCCCGTTGAGAACGATCAAGGAGAAATGCAAACAACATGACAGGGTGGAACATGTATAATATTTTACATTAATTATAGTTAAGGTTGATATTTAAAAATAATTGGTCGTTATGTTTTTGTTTTATTAGGTTGTTGTTGTCGTGAAGGAGTGCAAACCAACTGGTTATGGCTCTGTTTCGGTGACTTTGAAGGATCCGACTGACACAATTGAAGCTTTCATTGCTGACAATACGCTCAGGTATGAAAGTGACATAGGTGTTGGTGCTGTTCTAATACTTAATCAGGTATGAAATATTTTACTTAACATTACACTCCCTAAGGATATATTCCTTAACATTTTGTTCTAAATGTTTTGTTTTGTTGATCTATTAGGTTGTTGTCTTTGCCGTCACACGCTCCAAAAAACTACTTAACATTACACTTTCTAATGTTTCTAAGGTCTTCCCTAAAGATTGTTAAGTTAATGTGTTGGACATGTAATATATGGATTTGTGTCGGATTTACTACCTACCGGGATTTATGTAATATTTTCCTATGTGACCGGGCTGTGGTCACTGAATTTATTTGATTTTTGTTATATTTCCTATGTGACCGGGATGTGGTCACTGAATTTATTTATTTATGTAATATTTTCCTATGTGACCGGGATGTGGTCACTGAATTTATTTATTTATGTAATATTTTCCTATGTGACCGGGATGTGGTCACTGAATTTATTTATTTATGTAATATATTCCTATGTGACCGGGTTGTGGTCACTGAATTTATTTGATTTTTGTTATATTTCCTATGTGACCGGGACAACAAATAAAAAACATTCACGAATAGTTAAATATATCACAAGTTCAAATATAATAACATCCACAAATACTTAAATATATTACAAGTTCAAAGTTCAAATAAAACAAACATTCACGAATAGTTAAACAAACATATTACAAGTACTAGAAAATAACATTTAATCTTCCTCCCTAAGAGTTGGACATCTTCTTTTAGTGACCTTCTACCTTGCATATCCCGCAACGAAGCTTCCTTTTCTCCACCTGCCAATCCATCCTATTTCTAATCCGCCTTGATTTAGGTCTTCCTTGCTTCTTATCACGACGGTGCATCGGGTTAGGATAAAAACTTGGGACAAGATGATCTACATTCCAATAAGCCTCGTCATGGATCGGATTAAAAGTGCCCCTCCATGTATTGTAGTATGCCTCAAGACTGTAAAAGAAATCAACATAATTCAAACCGTCAATATGTTGGGCTTTGAAGCAGGCAAGAGCATGCGAACAAGGGTAATGATATTGCACCCATTTGCCACAAGTGCATGTTCGAGGACCCAATTCCACCACTTGAACCCTTCCACCCCTTTCACCGCGTCTCCCCGTTGTCACTTGATAAACACCTGATGCAGTATTGTTAAATCTTCTAACATTATGATACCCAGCCTTCTTCAAGTTGAAGTCATACTTTTGTTGGACCCTTTGACTGAATAGTAGTCTCGCATTTACGTTGGGGTTACCAGGATACCCCCCTAAAGCCCTTATTGATCCCGATAGTCTACTTTGAAAGTATTCCACACACCTATAGAAGGCCATCTCAACAATACCTGAAACAGGCATCCCACGCGCTCCTTTCATGACACCATTAAAAACCTCAGACAAATTGGTAGTCTTAATTCCGTACCTATATCCACCATCATGCGCCATTGACCACTTTTTAACATCCAAAAACTCAAACCATTTAACTGCCTCGCGATTGATGATACGAATCTGAGCCAAGTAATTTTTCATCTTCCGTTCCTGGGTGGCGCTAACAGCACGCCCAAAAAAGATCTTTTAAGCCAACACCCTTATGAGCATAAAGGAAATTAGCTCGTAAATGCAACATGCACCACCTGTGCACAACATCTCGTGGCCATCCGTTTTCTCCCACAGTGGCAAGGATCCCATTATGGCGATCAGATATCAAACAAACTTCACGACCCTAATAACATGTCGGCAAACAAGATGTAAGAACCAAGACCAGTTTTCATGGTCCTCTTTTTCAACAAGAGCAAAAGCAAGTAGAAGTAAACTATCATTCGCATCAACACCCATAGAAGTATTACCCCTTTATATCTTCCATGCAAGAATGTGCCATCAACAGAAATGACAGGACGGCAATGAGAGAATGCTTCCAAACAAGGGCCAAATGCCCAGAACATGCGGTCAAAAGAACCTGGAGGACCAGCGTCAGGACGGTTAGAAAACTGCACAATGGTTGAAGGGTTCCACTTTTGAATAGCTGCTAACAAACGTGGCAACTTTCTATAAGATTCGTCCCAATCCCCATATGCTTGAGCGATGGCTTTTTGTTTACCACACCATGCCTTCCGATATGAAACATCCTTACCGTACTTTGATTTTATATTTATCATGATAAGCTTAATCTTGTACTCTGGATCAGCCTTGACAAGATCGAAAACAAATCGTCCTATAAACTTAGCATCTAAATTAGGATGATCGCCGCTAACATCTGAAGCCAAGCAAGAATGTGGACCCTTGTACTTAGTTACTTCCCAGTACCCACCCTTCTTCAGACTCACATTCACATAGAAATTGCAGGGGAAATCTTTCACCAAACACTCAATAGCCCACTTTTGCGGTGTGCTCTTTCTCACTTGAACCTCAAATTCTCATAATATGGTACTTCTTTATTTGGTACTGCACATCAATCTTCTCTGCGAAGCGAATTCCTTTGGCGATTCCATCACTCTCCGCATTCCATTCTGCAAACTTGTATTCACTATTATCATAATTCTCTGACCTTTCACCAATATCACGGTAAAATGGATAGTCTGCTCTCCCATACATTTGATTATGCGGTTCACCTTGAAAAGTAACCATGTGTGCTCCTACATCACCACCTTCCCCATCATCACCCTCATTCTCGCTATCAGTTGGACTCGAACAATCTTCATATCCAGAATCAACATCAGAACTTATTGCAAGGATATGACCTTCATAGTCTGAGTCATCATCATTTTCACGTTCCTCTACCTCTTCCCCTTCCCCTTCCACTTCTGCTTCCACTTCCGGTTCCACTTCCGGTTCCACTTCCCCATGTGTTTCAAAACCACCAGTATATCTCTCAAGGTAGTTAACATTATTATCAAAAACTAAAAAATCCATGATAATATACAACTGCAAGCTACCTACCCCACCTAATTGAGCAGAAACATCAAACATGACTTTCATACACATATCATTCTCGACTTTAAACGGAATGTAACTTGCAAACCCATTACCCATCATATGAGGATATCTACAAATAACTTTCAACTTAGCATCTCTTGGATCTATATCAATTTTCTATATAACTTCCTAATCAATTTTTCGTAACCCCAACGAGTTTTTGCCCTAAGTGGAAATTTCGGCCCCTGTTCAAGATTACTATCTGCAAACGGGTGTTCATCATCTCCTCCCCAGTAGCACATGAAAATAAGTGGAAGTCCACTCATATTTTCCCCTAAACAAATTAATTCAACAGTCAAAATATATATAAAAAAATGCAACAAATAACATCATTAAAATTTGTTACATTAAGAAAATTTCTTGATCTTCAAAAATTTATATGAAATGTCAAAAATTTAACTGAAATATGCATGGAAATTTAACTGAAATGTCAAAAATTTAACTGAAATTGTAAGAAATGTTAACAAAATAACAGTCAAAAATTGTTAATGTAATACATTAAGAAAGTGTAAATCATATATGCATGGAAATTGTAAGAAATGTTAACAAAATAACAGTCAAAAATTTAACTGAAATGTCAAAAATTTAACTGAAATATCAAAAATTTAACGAGTTTTGCGTTGGATGTTAAATGTTTAAAGGACAAACACATCTTTTTTTTTTACTGAATTATAGTTTAATAACTCTAGTTTGCATTCACATTATACAAATAAAAACATATAACAAAGATTAAAATGTACCTTAGATGCTTGAATCAAATTCACCAAATACAACTTTTGAGCTTTCAACTTGAAAGGGAGAGAAAAAAAAAAATGAAAGATGAGAATCAGATATTAGAGAAGTTTGTGTTTTGAATATGAAACGAGTGAAAACTTCTGAAGCCAGTTGCGGGTGTTTTATGGAGGCCTAAAGTCGGCATCCACAATGCCGACTTCAGAAAACCCTAGTCAAAGTCGGCATTCCCATTGCCGATTTCTGCCAAATTGCAGACTCCCAAATATTCCCACTTTGACCCACTTTAACCCACCCTTTAAACCCTAATCCGGATTTTTGCTTAACCTAAAGTCGGCATTGGTAGTGCCGACTTCAACCCAAAGTCGGCAATGCCAATGCCGATTTCACAAAAACTGGTCATTTTGGTATATAAAGTTTCCCAAATGTCATTTAGGTAGATAATGATTTAAAAGAGAATTATTTGGAAAAAATTCTAGGATAGTGCATATAAATTAAATGTTATGTCTGGAAGTAGCTTACATAGCGCATAGTAAAAATCTAAACTAGCGCTTCGTAAGTTAAATAAACATAAATAATAAAAAAAGGGGATGAAACCCTCGATCTCTACTCTGACGCCTACTTCTTCCTCTCCCCATTCAACCGAGGAAACCCTTCCCCACTCCCTCTCCTTGGATTTTGATTGGCGGCTCTTAACCTCTTACTCTCAGATTGATCTCACCTTCTACAGCAGTTAGCGACGGTTTGCGCCGCACCCTACTTCCAATCCCACATCGCGCAGAAGAGAATGTTTAAGGTGTCGCAAACACCTGCAAATGTCCATGGACGCCTAATCCAGTATGCCGGAGCAACGTAAGTAGCAATACTAAAATCGTCTAACTCTTTTCGCTCCTGTCTCCAGGTTTTATGAATTCCCAAAGCAATTTCTTCTTTGGTAGTTGTAATTCAATGTCCGTTGCTGATTTTACTATTTTGTAGGGTGTATACGGAGGGGATTTCGAGTGAAGAGTCTATTGGATTGGTGATATTCTCATCAGAACCTTATTTACTTTTCAGATTAGCCAAACTTGATGAATAATATCCCTTGGACACTTGTTATTAGATTGAACGTCTTTCTGTTTTATGTTTTCTTCGTTTGCCAAAAGTAATACTTATTACAACAAAAATATAACGAACGTGTTACTTATATGTAACAGTGCTTATACATAATTGTAAGCATATGTATAGAAAAGTAATAATTCAACTATTTACACTTTAGAACTAAAAACACTTGTGTTAGTAACATTGTAAAATTAAGAAAGTAACAATTTTTATAAACGAATGTTACATTTTACTTGTATAATAACATTGTAAAACAGTTACGTTTACTTGTATAATAGTATATCTATATGTTTTCAAATAATAAGTTACAATAGTTCAATTTATCATGATACATGTAAAAGTATTACATTATTTATAGAAATCTGTTATAATTTCATCTACTGAAGTGTAACATTTACTTGTACAAATAATTACATTCATGTATATAAGTTGTTATTTTTCAAATGTTACTTTCTTTTAAAAAATAAAATCAAAATACTCAAAAATAAAAAAATATTCTGGAAAAACACTATTTGAAAGAAATATAGCTAGGACTGTTTCTGGAAAATTACCACTTGTGAGTACAGTTGATCTGACAAGTGACAACACAACTGTCTTGACAACTGTCGACGAACAGAGTAAATGCAGCGGAATTTTAAAGACAAAAATTAAACACTTCAGCAAGAATTTACTTGCTGGAAAACTTTCATTAATCAAACAATCTTGCAGAGTACAAGATTTTATGAAAGAACAAACAACTATGAAAAGATCAAACTATTCTAGATCTAGAATAAATGAAAACACTCAAACACCTTGAAGTCTTGATGAACAAGAACTTCAAGAACACAAAGACTCTTTCACAAACGAAAATGACACTCTCTGAATCTCAGAATCCGTAGTCTTGGACTGAATGTTGATGCCATATATATAAGAGACTGAATGAATCGTTTGATGTCAAAATCTTTCTTCATCCAATCACCTTCCAAGTAAAGAGTCCAACTTCCTATAATACAAAAATACTCTTACCAAAGATAAACATTAATATGTTAGTCAACTAAATCAAAATCAATATCCTAAAATAAACTACTCTAATATAAACAATTATTTAAACTATAATTAATTAAACTAAATATACACATAAACTTATCGGAATCACAAAGATTAAAATAAAGAGTATTTGCATACTCTTCAATATTACATTTCAGTATAACGATAATTACATTTAGTTATTGTTAGTGTTACACGTATTTATAGCTAGTATTATTGTTGAAAGATGAGTAAAATGAGCTATTTTTTTTTTTGTAAAACTGGTGTTACGTTTACTTATAAACAATGTTACTTTATAAGTAACACAGTTGTTACATTTAGTTGTACTAAGTATTACTTTGGGAAACGAAAAAAAATAGTAAAAAAAAACAATATAAAAAAACGGTTTTTTTTTTTCCTGTTTTTTTCCTTTTTTTTTTTTTTTTTTTGCCAATGGGTCGCTGCAACGTGGCAGATTTTGAGTGGAGCATGGGTTGGATCCTACGCTTCGCGGAGAATGTTGTATACGGGTCATGGGTCGACCGTCTCTTCTATGAGACGGATCTAAGTGTTCTTGAAAGAGACACCACCTCATGGAAGGATAGGTAGAAGAAGAAATTTTTTTCCAACGAAGAAGACAAAGGTTGTTAACGCAGAGAGAGTTTGGGAGGCAGTTTGGCGTTCACACTAATAAATTAAATTAAATTAAATTAAATTATTTTGTTAGATTTATTTTTAGGTAATTTTGAATTTCAAAATATGATGTAACAGTTTATTGATATGATTGGCATAAACCTATAATAAGATGACAAATGGAATAAACATAAAATTTCATACCATAATTTCATGTGGCGCAACGACGAATCAACGTTGCTTTTTATATATGTATATATAGAAGATAAATAGATAGATGTTTTTTTTATTCTTTTGACCATGTGCACGTCAGAAAGAGGCAATGAGAGGGATCGAACACTAGCGCTCACGAAAGGTGAGGCTTGACTTAATCACTGGGCCACTCATTTGGAGACATAGATAAATGTTCTTAATAATTGATTTTTCATAAAACATACTCTAACATGTGGGTAGATTGATTTTTAATCAAAATTCATTCAAAATAAAATCATTGCCGCCCCCATCTAGGCTTATATTAGGAAAACAAATACTCCCTCCGTCCTAGAAAGATAGTCCACATTTTTTCGTTGTTACTACGAAGGAACTTTGAGCAGTTAAAATGCTACTTATAATTATGTTAATGTGAATCTAAAAATTGATATTAATAATATTTATAATGGTGTATCAAGAACAATTTCAAAAATTTCATTAGAATAATTAAAAGTAGCATTAATTATTACTCAAAGTTCCTTCGTAAAACCCATGAAAATAAGGGGACTATCATTCTGGGACAGAGGGAGTATATTATATCTAACTTAATCATGTTCGATGTATATATTAAAGTATTTAATAAATTTATTATTTTTAATCCTCCCAAAAAAGTTTCTCATTGTGAAGTTATTTACTATATAGTATAAGGTTTTTTTTTTTTTTTTTTTTTTTTTTTTTTATATATATAGTAACTTTACATCTTAATCCTAATTGTAACAGGTATTATCGTTGTCAATATAGTACACCATTATTTATCTATCACAACATGGAGAGAATCAAGCCAGGCGCAAAACAATAATCGAAGTCGACGAAGCGACAGATTCCCGTTTGTCCTTTTTCAGTATGCTATTTTTATTTATAGTCGTATGCATTAACATTTACACAATAGAAAAAAAAAACATTGTTCAGTCAAATAAACAAACGTGACGCATATGATGGGCACAGAAGGTGAAGTCAATGCCGGGGAACACCAAGTGTACAGGAGATGATCCGATTGAACCCTGAGGCCGTTCCGGCGAAATACATACTGAATGAAGAGGACAGACCACGAACATGTCCGGTACCGTATGAAATTCCGTGCATCAACGTCGCTTTGCTCGCTAGTGGCGATGAAGAAGAGAGACAAAAACTGGATTTCGCTTGCAAAGAATGGGGTTTCTTTCAGGTATACTCCCTCCGTTTCATGTTACTTGAGACTTATTTCCTTTTTCGTCCGTTCCACGTGACTTGAGACTGCCCAAAATGTTAAAGAATCTTTACTATTATTCCCACTCATTCTCTCTCATCATACGTACTTTACTTTTACACTCACAACACCAATCAACTTACTATTCCTCTCACTCATTCTCTCTCCTATTTAATTTTTCATACTCACAAACAAGGTTCTAAAAAACGCTAGGCGGTCGCTAGGCGCCGCAGGGGCGCCTAGCGCCTAGGCGGGGCCTAGGCGGGATCTAAGCGGGGCCGAGAATTCAGAAATAACTATAATATCCTAGACGGGACCTAAGCGTTTCATGAACGCCTAACGTCTAGGCGGCCTAGACGGGGGTCTTTTAGAACACTGCTCACAAACAATTCCTCCCACTATTTCTCTCCCTTACTTTTCCTTAATTTGTGTGCTTGGTCTCAAGTCATGAAACGGAGGGAGTATATGCTTAAATTACTACTTGATGATCTATCGAGAAATTGCTAACAATGGGAAATATGCCCATACGAACAAAAGTTTTACTTTACTGATGCCGGAAAAGGAGAAGACATCGGAGGAA
Organism: Campanula takesimana; assembly: GCA_026119855.1. Classification (NCBI taxonomy): domain Eukaryota; kingdom Viridiplantae; phylum Streptophyta; class Magnoliopsida; order Asterales; family Campanulaceae; genus Campanula; species Campanula takesimana. Next base: position 2,392,058 of record JAOWBW010000048.1, on the reverse strand, counting down.
ACACAAGTGAACAAACACGGGTTAACAAACTCGATATTCAAAGGAATCCACTAATGAATATGAGTCAAATCACCACCCAAAGGAACCCAAACCTAAGGGATAAGATAAAACAAGAAGAAATCCATCTTCTTAAACAAGTCACAAAGACTCAATAATTTTCTATAACTTAACTCACTCTCTTACAAATACATGTAGTAGGCTATTTATAGTACTCTTGGAACATCCCTCCAAGTTAGGAAAACATTAAATACTAAGTAGATAAACTATGAATTAATTACTTGATGATAAGGTTGACTAGAAATATGAAAGATCAAAAGACTTGTCAAAATTCGGATGAATCTGTCCACTGCACAACACTTAGTAAAATGACCATAACTTGATGTAGAAAACTCGGAATGATGATCCGTTTCTTGCGTATGAAACTAGACTCAATTATCTATCCAATGGTATATAATACTCCTGCTGGAAAATATATTCAATTACCAGAATGCCCTTTAAGTGGACCCAAAATTCTGGTGTTATTATTTTAGACTACAATATCAAACCGATCTTTCCAATAGTTTCTTGAACCGAAAACCCACTCCATCAACAATGAATCTCAAGGATATAAGGAGGGTTATTTCCCGCATCATTCTCCCTTGGTTGGAGAAAATTCGTCCTCGAATTTTGAAGTGACGAATAATTTTCCCAACACACCTTTATGTTGCATAATTCTTTGATGAGTGTGCCGTAAAAAGAAAAATGAACCTTGCTTTGATCTTGTTCCATCATAAAGAAAACAATCTGATAATATAAACATATTTACCTCCATGTTATTGCCTCCAATAACACCGATGGGCTCTCCAAGTTCTTCGTCGTAGATTGGATCTTCATCATAGATTGGAGGTTTGTTCCAATCCACAAACTTTTTCTTCACTTGTTGAATATGAAAATGGCCATGCAAGATTTTCAAAAAACTCTTCGTCATAATTTTTTTGGAAAGTAAGGTTCAATCGATAGTTAAATCGATGAGAAGCCTCTTCAATCGACACCTTGTCAAATGTGATTGGAAAGGGAAATCTTCTCACGATCTATTGAAATCAACATCTTTGAATCATGACGCGCTTCATCATGTTCAAAGATTCGTAGCGTGCAAGACGACGCTTAAGTTGCTGCACTTGTCTCCTTAGATCTTTCACCATAACACCCGGTCTTGGTAATGTTGCGGAAGCATACCAACCTCAGTTCTGGTACCAATTTGATGCCGGAAAAGTGGAGAAGACATCGGAGGAAACAAGGAACAAACACGGGTTAACAAACTCGATATTCAAAGAATCCACCAATGAATATGAGTCAAATCACCACCCAAAGGAAAACCCAAACCTAAGGGATAAGATAAAACAAGAAGAAATCCATCTTCTTAAACAAGTCACAAAGACTCAATAATTTTCTATAACTTAACTCACTCTCTTACAAATACATGTAGTAGGCTATTTATAGTACTCTTGGAACATCCCTCCAAGTTAGGAAAACATTAAATACTAAGTAGATAAACTATGAATTAATTACTTGATGATAAGGTTGACTAGAAATATGAAAGATCAAAAGACTTGTCAAAATTCGGATGAATCTGTCCACCTGCACAACACTTAGTAAAATGACATAACTTGATGTAGAAAACTCGGAATGATGATCCGTTTCTTGCGTATGAAACTAGACTCAATTATCTATCCAATGGTATATAATACTCCTGCTGGAAATATATATTCAATTACCAGAATGCCCTTTAAGTGGACCCAAAATTCTGGTGTTATTATTTTAGACTACAATATCAAACCGATCTTTCCAATAGTTTCTTGAACCGAAAACCCACTCCATCAACAATGAATCTCAAGGATATAAGGAGGGTTATTTCCCGCATCATTCTTCCTTGGTTGGAGAAAATTCGTCCTCGAATTTTGAAGTGACGAATAATTTTCCCAACACACCTTTTATGTTGCATAATTCTTTGATGAGTGTGCCGTAAAAAGAAAAATGAACCTTGCTTTGATCTTGTTCCATCATAAAGAAAACAATCTGATAATATAAACATATTTACTCCATGTTATTGCCTCCAATAACACCGATGGGCTCTCCAAGTTCTTCGTCGTAGATTGGATCTTCATCATAGATTGGAGGTTTGTTCCAATCCACAACTTTTTCTTCACTTGTTGAATATGAAAATGGCCATGCAAGATTTTCAAAAAACTCTTCGTCATAAAATTTTTGGAAAGTAAGGTTCAATCGATAGTTAAATCGATGAGAAGCCTCTTCAATCGACACCTTGTCAAATGTGATTGGAAAGGGAAATCTTCTCACGATCTATTGAAATCAACATCTTTGAATCATGACGCGCTTCATCATGTTCCAAAGATTCGTAGCGTGCAAGACGACGCTTAAGTTGCTGCACTTGTCTCCTTAGATCTTTCACCATAACATCCCGGTCTTGGTAATGTTGCGGAAGCATACCAACCTCAGTTCTGGTACCAATTTGATGCCGGAAAAGTGGAGAAGACATCGGAGGAAACACAAGTGAACAAACACGGGTTAACAAACTCGATATTCAAAGGAATCCACCAATGAATATGAGTCAAATCACCACCCAAAGGAACCCAAACCTAAGGGATAAGATAAAACAAGAAGAAATCCATCTTCTTAAACAAGTCACAAAGACTCAATAATTTCTATAACTTAACTCACTCTCTTACAAATACATGTAGTAGGCTATTTATAGTACTCTTGGAACATCCCTCCAAGTTAGGAAAACATTAAATACTAAGTAGATAAACTATGAATTAATTACTTGATGATAAGTTGACTAGAAATATGAAAGATCAAAAGACTTGTCAAAATTCGGATGAATCTGTCCACCTGCACAACACTTAGTAAAATGACCATAACTTGATGTAGAAAACTCGGAATGATGATCCGTTTCTTGCGTATAAAACTAGACTCAATTATCTATCCAATGGTATATAATACTCCTGCTGGAAATATATATTCAATTACCAGAATGCCCTTTAAGTGGACCCAAAATTCTGGTGTTTATTATTTTAGACTACAATATCAAACCGATCTTTCCAATAGTTTCTTGAACCGAAAACCCACTCCATCAACAATGAATCTCAAGGATATAAGGAGGGTTATTTCCCGAATCATTTACTCCCTCTGTCATCGAAAATTTGACTTTTTATTGATCAACATAAATGATTTGACCAAACGTAGATGTTGATTTAATCATTGTAGTGAAATTCTAGATTATTAATTGATAAAATATTAAGTGATTCATCAACGAAAACAAAATTCGTTTTGATAATTAAATTGACACCAAAGTTAACGCAAAATTAATATAAATTGACCATAAAAAATCGAGACAAAATTTTCGGAGGAGTGGAAGTATCATTGAAGTATTCAAAGTTCTTTAATTTTTTACGAACAGGACCACAAATGTTGATAGCATTTATATACTTCAATATTTTGGCCTAACACGATCACGTATCCAATCAAATATGGTCTAATCCGGGTAACATATAGTGATGAATGGAACCCAGGTGCTGGATTCCCCAATACTTATCTTGTTTCAACTTTCGCCGATATTAATTAATTAACTCTGCAGATAATAAATCATGGGATTGAAGATACGGTTTTGAGTAATATGAAGGCTGCAACGAATGGTTTTTTCGATCTCCCCCTGGAGAAGAAAAAGAAGTATGCAATAGTAGAAGATGATGTTCAAGGATACGGCAAAGGCTATGTGTTTGATGAAGATCAAAAGCTCGACTGGAGTGACTCCATACTCATGATGACACAACCAACTGAGAAAAGGAACATGAAGTTCTGGCCAACCGTAGTACCAAATTTCTTGTATGTATTAATTTCCATCCCAATAATTTTATACTCCTTCCGTCCCATTTTAAACTTCAAATTTTAAAAAAATTGTACATATATTTGTTTCTCCTTGACAGCAATGCGGTTGATGAGTACTCAAGAGAAGTAGAGAGGGTTGCCATTGAGATTTTAGCAAATATTTCTCTATTAATGGGCCTTGAAAGAGATGCACTAAAAGAGAAGCATATTACGATATGTCAAGGACTGGGAATGAATTACTACCCACCCTGTGCCAGACCAGACCTAGTTATGGGTGTTAGTGCTCATTCTGACATTAGCTCTTTAACATTTCTTTTGCAAGATGATCATGTCACCGGCCTCCAAATTAAACATAAAGGAGGAATGGGTTCCGGTCAAGCCCATACCAAATGCTGTAGTTGTCAATGTTGGAGATAGTTTGGAGGTATGACAATTAATGTTTATCTGTGTGCTGATTTCTATTCCCTAAACTTAAAAAATTATATTATACTCACTCCGTCCCATTTATACTTCAAAAATTTCCATTTTGGGTGTCCCGTTTTAAACTTCAAAACCTAAAAGAGAAAGTTTTTTATACTCCCTCCGTCCCATACTAAGGTTCTTAGTTTGACTTTACACGGAGATTAAGAAAAAGTAAATGTTGTGAGTATGAAAAAGTAAGTAAGAGAAAGTAGGAGAGATAAAGTGGGTAGAGAGTTTTGTTGTGAGAATGACAAGTGAGTCTTATGGCCCATTTTAGGCAATAAAGCCACTAAGAACCTTAGTCTGGGATAAACCAAAAAAGGAAAGTAAGAACCTTAGTCTGGGACAGAGGGAGTACTTCTTTATTTGTGGGCCCCACATTTTATACTCACAACAATTACCCACTAACTATTCACTACCTCATTTTCTCTCTCCTACGTACCAAACAATCTACACTCACTACATATCACCTTTTTTAAAATTCTTGAACCCAAAAGTTTTTTGAAGTTTAAATTGAGACAGAGGGAGTATAGTGCATCTACTTCTAGGCAACTCTTGTACAACAAATTCGGTATACCCTCCTTCATATTTTCCTGCAAACTAATACTCCTTAACCCCAAAATAATAAATAATAGTCCTGTTTGACTTTTCAAACATTTTAACATAGCATTACTCTCTCCGTCTCAGTTTAAGGTTCTTACTTTCTTTTATGATCTACCACAATTTAAAATTCTTAGTTGCTTTATTCCATAAATAGCAAAACATGAACAGTAGTGTTTTGGACAATATTGTTTTCAGAATGTTCATTTAATTACAAAATAACCGCTAGTTATTAAACTTACTTTCCCCAGTTATTTTGATGAATAGTGTTTTAAGAAATTATATCCTTGACTCACTACTTTTGCTTTTGCTGACCCATTTTCGTTGATTTTTCATTGGTCGTTAATAAGCATGCAAAGTTAAACTAAGAACATTAAACCGGGACGGAAGGAGTACTAGTTTCGGGACAGGGGGAGTATACAGTCAAATGTTTTAAGGAGAAATCTAGAGAAGTAATATCAGTCAAGTCATTTTATTTGAATTTCAATGTTTTAGTCAATTATTACTATAATTTTGGCATGAGTTGAGAGACATAATTCATCAACACTATGAGTTTTGCTTGTTGTACATGTAGGCATGGAGCAATGGAATGTATAAAAGCATCAACCACCGAGCTGTTCCAAATAAAAATAGTGATAGAATCTCAGTCGCAACATTTGTTATTCCTGCCCCAGAAGCAACGCTCGGACCAGTGGAAACAATGGTCGATGATTCAAACCCAAGCTTGTACAAGGACATGAATTATCTTGAGTACGCTCTATACACTATATCCCAGAAGTTGGAGGGAAAGGCCAATATTGATTACCTGAAGTTTTAAAGTCAACTGAAGTTTTTGTGTGTCTTGTATTCCCATTACCCAATAATATGTTCTTCTCATTATCCTTTTGCTGTATTGTCGTTCATATGTAAACTGAGCTTGGTATGCACCAATTACTTGTTAGAAATAGGGTTTTGGTGAAATGATAATCCTGGATATTTGACTGAATCGTGTATAATCCACTTTCCGAATAAAGTATTTCGACCCTTATTGCCTGAGTTACACGAAATCTCTACTGGGATAAGACAATCAAACTTTCTGTTTCTAGGCAAAGAAGACAGAACGAAAACTTAGAGAATTGTTTGGAATATTTTCGTACCTTCAAATGAGACCAAAACTTGTTTATAAACAGATGGAAGTTAGGAGCAGTCGGTTGGCATCTAACAATCATACTTGTTACCCAACCGTGGTGTCTTTTGGTTTTGGCGGAAATACTGGTAGTATATTTGGAGCACCAACTATACCGTCTGGGTCGGGGCGCTGCCCCCAGACCCCAGTGAGGGGCGGCTTCCCCTCGACCCCTGCCCGCTCACTTGGGAGCGGGACCCCTGCAAGGGGCGCTGCCCCTTGACCCCGCAAGGGGGCGCAACCCCCATGACCCCTCGCTGCCCCCAGACCCCAGTGAGGGGCGGCTTCCCCTCGACCCCCGCCCGCTCACTTGGGAGCGGGACCCCTGCAACGGGCGCTGCCCCTTGACCCCGCAAGGGGGCGCAACCCCCATGACCCCTGCTTATTTATCGTGGTCGAAAACATATTAACTCAAACGAGTGTGTACTCCACACTTTCCCTTACTCGTATCCGAGCCTAATATGAAATCGCATTGGTCTCTATTAAATCACAATTACATAAAATAGCTGATGACACTAAAATCACCAACAAATTCCCCCCATTTTAGTGTAATCCTTGATTTACTAAACATATAAAATATGAAACAAACATAACGAAACAAACAAATGCATAAATGAAAATGTCTTGCGATTGAATTTTCATCATTAATGAACATATAGAAAGCTAAGTCCTAGCTTCTTGAAGCGGCAAAACTTCACGTTCACATAGGTAGTTCTTTTAATTTTTGCACTTGCATTTACAATTTTTCAAAAGAACCATTAAGAAGATATTCTTCAACCTAACCATCACTTGCAGGTCTGAACACATACCTTGGGAAACATAATCACATGTGCACCAATCTCCAACTCTGAGCTTTCCACATTGAATTCAGGCTTCTAATCTTATATTAGAAGGGAATTGGTTATCTCACAACTAGAGAATTGGATGGACTTTAATCCCATCCCTATTGCTGACTTATTCACTAAGTCTCTAGCTAACCCCTTCTTCAAGTGGTCAACTAAATTTTGTTGAGACCGAACAAACTCAACTGAAATCACACCATTCATGATCAGTTCACGAATCATACTATGTCTGACACCTAAGTGTCTAGACTTGCCATTATAAATTTGACTATAAGCCCTAGCCAACGTTGCTGCACTATCACAATGGATAAATATTGGCGATATCGGTTTTAGCCATAATGGAATTTCATATATCAAGTTTCGTAGCCATTCTGCTTCTTTGCCAGCAGCAGCCAATGCTACGAACTCAGATTCCATAGTAGAATGGGTAATACATGTCTGCTTCTTGGAAGCCCATGAAATAGCACCTCCTCCAAGCAAGAATACCCATCCACTAGTAGAAGATGAATCTTCTTGGTTGATCCAACTAGCATCTGTGTAACCTTCTAAAATAGAAGGATGTCCAGAATAATATAAATCATAATTCATAGTACCTTTTAAGTACTTGAACACCCTTGTTATTGCATGCCAATGCTGTCTACTAGGATTACTAGTGAACCTGCTCAATTTTCCAACTGCATAAGCAATATCAGGTCGAGTGCTCGTCATAGCATACATCAAACTGCCAATGGCTTTTGAGTATTCGAGCTGTGATATAGGTCTACCAGTATTTGACACAAGTTTTTCAGTTGGATCTATGGGAGTACTGACTTTAGAACAATCATCACAATTAAACTTTTTGAGAATTTTTTCAATATAATGAGATTGTGTAATTGTAATTCCTTTGTTCACCCATTTAATATTTATACCAAGAATTACATCGGCTTCTCCCATATCCTTCATAGAGAATTTTGATGACAAAAACTTCTTAGTTTTATCAACTACATTTTGGTCTGTGCCAAAAATCAACATGTCATCTACATATAGACAGATGATTACACCTTTGCCTGATTCATCAAATATACTATATACACATTTGTCTGAGTGATTTAATACAAAACCATTCGACAAAAGAACCTCATCAAACTTTTGATGCCACTGTTTAGGTGCTTGTTTCAGCCCATACAATGACTTAATTAACTTACACACCTTATGTTCATTACCTGGCATAACAAATCTTTCAGGTTGCTTCATATACATTTCTTCTTTCAAATCACCATTTAAAAATGCTGTTTTGACATCCATTTGATGAATCAATAGATTGTAAATAGCGGCCAAAGCTATCAACAATCTAATAGTAATGATACGAGCAACTGGTGCATAGGTATCGAAGTAATCGATCCCTTCCTTTTGCCTATAGCCTTGGATTACCAATCGAGCCTTAAACTTGTCAATTGTTCCATCGACTTTCATCTTCTTTTTGAAGATCCATTTGCACCCTAAAGGTTTGCATCCTGGTGGTAAATCAGATAAGACACATGTATTCTTTTCCATAATAGAACTAACCTCATCATCAATTGCTTCTTTCCAAAAACCAGCATCTCAAGATTTTATAGCTTCATCATAGGTTCTTGGATCCTCCTTTATATTATAACAGTAAGGGTATTGAGATTCAATTTGATCTCTTGATCACTCAACTAAATAAAGTTGAAAATCAGAACCATATGATTTAGCTTTTCTTGCTCTTTTACTTTTACGTGGTTCGGGTGTCTCACTTGGTACATCATTTGAATGATAATCCCTTTGAGATTCATCCGAATTTGGTATAATATCCTTCAGTCTAGGTATTGAAGAGAAACGATTCTCATCAAATATTGCATCTCTTGATTCTATAATTGTGTTAATAGAAATGGAGATATTAGGTTCTATAACATAAAACCTATATGCCTTGGAATGCTCAGCATATCCAACAAAGATGCAGTCAATATCTTTTTCTCCCAATTTTTTCATTTTAGGGTCCGAAAGTCTAACCACGGCCCTACACCCCCAAACCCGCAAAAATTCCAAGTTGGGTCGTTTCTTATACCAAAGTTCATATGGGGTAATCTTGTTCCTTTTATTAGTGTTGGGTATGTCCACTTATATCTCAGTTTCAATGTAATAGGATTGATTAGATTTGATTGATCCATCACCTAAGTTTTATTTCATGGACTTTAGACCCACATGTTAGAAGTATTTATACTTCATTTTTTAGGTTGTCCATTGTAATAGAATAGGCTTAGGAATAGGGCTAGAAGATCAAAATTGAAGAAAATCACTCCGTGAATTTGAGCTACGCGCCATGCGCCCTCTTCATTTTTTGCGCCATGCGCCTATCCAGTGCGTGCGCATAAGGTAATGCGCCTAGCTATGCTGCGTGCCGCATTGGCTCATGCGCGCCTCTTAACTCACGCGCCTCAAAGGAATGTTTTTAACACTCAGTGATTTATTGAAGATTCAAACTACGCCAATGATCCAACGGTGGTTAAATAACACGTATGCACCCGCATCTAAGGACACATGTCCATAACGGTCATATTTGTGTTATGTGTCTAACGGCTATAAAAGGACACGTGCTCCACTCAATGAGCGACAGAACATCCGTCCTTTCTCTGACTCACCAAGGATTTCCAACGGCTAGTTTTTGGGGCTCTACTATAAATACACCATAACTTCAACCATTTGAAGTTGCTAAGAATTTCAAGAATTTCTCTCTCAAGAATTTGTTGAAGATTTGAAGATTGCCTTTGTTATTTCCAGAATTCTCAAGAACATCTTCATAACTTCATCCTTAGCCCAGATCCTCAAGCAAAAACACATTAGTTTTCTTGTGCTCTCAATCTCAAAGATCTAAAGAGCCTTGATACAAAAATCACACACGCACCTCTTTAAGTTTGATCACTTAGATCTTTCTTTAAGAGATACACCGGTTATTGTTTTGGATTTGTTCTTTCATAGAATAATAGATCTTGAGTTAGTGTATAAGCTCAAAACGATTGTAATTTGTATCATCTCTCATTATATAAGATCTCCATTAGAAATCCAAGACTAACCATCTTGGTAGAGGACGTAGATCATTTTCCCGATCGAACCTCTCCAAATAGCGCGTACTTACTATCTTGCTATTTCCTTTCAAGTCATATCATATCTAACTATTTGATTGTTTATCCATTGTAGATTGATTGATTGAAATGTGATGTGTTTGTTATATCATTTGCCTTAGTTTCTTATTTCGCCCACTTTGAGCCAAAATACTTCGAGTGTGTGTGCGCCCCCTTTATCATACTTTGCGCCTATTTGCATTACTAAATTCCGCTGTGCATTTCACTCACTCACTTAGGCGCATTTCATAACGCTTATTTGATAAAGTGAGCATTTGCAATTGAGTTTATCAAGGGTACGAAAAGAATTTTAAAACAGCTATTCACCCCCCCTCTAGCTATTTTTCATACCCTTGTTGCCCTTTGGGACCAACAAGTGGCATCAGAGCAAACAACTTTATAAAACACTTTTGTTTTTCAAGCTTAACAGCTTGGGTGCCGATTCTAAATGGCGAACTCAAAACCTATGGCAACTGCAAACTACACTCATGTTCCGGTCTTTGATAAAGATCATTTTGACGTGTGGAAATTCAGCATATTGACTCATCTCAACTCAATCGATGAAAGACTTCATGACACCGTGGTTTATGGACCTTACATCCTCATGAAAGCAAATCCAAATCCGCGCACCAATGCTGTTCAACCAACCGTCAAGAAACCAAAAGAAGAATGGACTGAGGAAGAAACAAGAAGAGTTGCAAATGATGGTAAAGCTAGAAACATTCTCCTAAGCACTCTAAGCACGGCTATGAAACAACAAGTCATGCATTGTGCTACTGCTAATGAGCTATGGGATGCTATTGAAGAACATATATAAGGAGACACGGTTTGCAAGAAAAACAAGAAATATGAAGTGCAAAAGAGATTCAACAATTTCTCTCAACTCCCCGGTGAAACATTAAGACAATCTTACGAACGCTACTGTGAAATTATCAATCTATGTATTTCACTTGGCATGAAGTTTTTCAACAAAGATTTGAATGTAAATTTTCTACAAGCCTTTGGATCAAGATATCTCCATAAATCTAGCACTCTCGAAGACGCTGGAACTTTAGATGTATGGACTTTAAGGAACCTTTACGCAAATCTCAAAGTTTATGAGCTCAAACTTCAGCGAATTAGTGAAACTGAAGGAAAATCAAAATCCATAGCAATGGTGGCGCAAAGAGAAGAGGCGCATGTTTCTGCACCTGCGCCTACTCATGATGAGAAAAGTTCCGATCCCAAAATTTCTACTTCTGAGCTATTGGACATGGACGATGAAGACTTCGCTTTATTTGTGAAGAGATTCCAGAAGTTCAGAAAATTTACCAAGACTGTCTCAACCAACAAGTTTCAAGGATCTACAAGCAGAGCTCCTCAAAAGTTCACGAGGAGCAGTGATTAAAAGAGAAAAGAAGACCTTGTTTGTTTTAATTGCAGGAAACCAGGACACTTTGCTTCAAGCTGCCCAACTCCAAAATTTGAATATATGCAGAAAAAGAGCAGCCATACTCCCAAGTTCACTCCCAAATTCACTCGTCACAAGGGAATGGTTGCTGAAGAAGAATCACCAGCAAATGAGCAGAACACTTGGATTGAAACAGACTCAGATGAGAGCGATGAAGATTCTGATGATGGACTCGTTTGTTTGGTGGCAAATGATGATGAAGTTGTACTTATGATTCTGATGATGACTTCTCCAAGGATGTTCCTGATATGAATGTCTTGAACAAACCTATCAAGAAATCTGCAGGTTTTCAAGAAGTGAAAAGGAAGAAAGGACCAACCATCAGCGAGCTCGTTGAACAAGGATTTCTCACTCCGGCTCAAAGCGATGGTGGATTGTTATTCTCACGATGTGATCTAAGTGAAAGGAACAAATTAAGAAAAGGAGCTTACATCAGACCTCAAGTTGAACCAACTGCTCCAATCTCCAAAATCAATGATGATGAAGTGATTGCTGAACAAGAAAAATTGTTCAAAAAGGCTGAAAAGGTAATCACTAGATTTGATAGTATGAAGGAAGCTTTAGCACTATCATGTGATGAAATTTCCCAGCTTAAGACCGAGAAATCTCTACTTAAATCTGAACTCACCCTCCTTAAGGACCAGATAAAGAGCATGACTCCTCTTACTGTTAAAAACACTTTTTTAACAGAACAGAACTCACTTCTTAAAGTTCAAAACGATGAATTGGTTGCTCAAATTACTGATCTTAAAAAGATTACAAATGAGTGGTCCAAAAATTCTGTGTCACTATGAGAATATATTTGAGTCCCAAGTCACTTGACAACTTTAAATGTGATGTCTGTGCTGAAAGAGATATTGAATTTACTAACCAGCAAACTTTTGAAATTCCCAAGGAAAAACATTCTAATTCAATGGGTAAAGGACATGAAAAAGTCAAGAGATAAACATTCCATTATGTCTACCCAACGAAGCAATTTGGGAAAGCTAATGGGAAAGATATAGCTACAGATGAATCATCCTCTAGCAAAATCCCTCTTGAAACAAAGCGCGCTCCTTCTCCGAGTGCTCATTATTCGCCTAGGAGCCACGCGCCTCATCGCCGTGCGCCTCCTAGCCCTATGCGCCCTCCTAGATCAAGCGCTCCAAAATTTCAAAAGAAGGATTTTGTTAAGGCTAGTCCATCTGACCCAAAGAAGAATGCTATCCCAAAGAAAAGTAAAGAGTTTGTGAAAACTCATGTGATTGGTGGCTTTCATCATTGTTCCATTTGTGATTGTTCTGGACACAAGGCCGTGGAATGCCTTTTGCGATTCACTCCCAATGCCAAAGGACGTAAAAACCCTAAGGTCAAGCAAGAGTGGGTTGTCAAAAGTTGCTAACCCTAGGACCCAAAAGGAATAAAGGGGACCTGCTTAAATATCTATATTTCAGGTTGTTTGTTTCATGGCTGGATCTTCAAAAGCTAGAAATTATGAATGGATTCTCGATAGTGGGTGTTCAAGACACATGACTGGAGATGAATCCTTATTAGAAGATGTCCATGAAGAAAGAGGTCCCTCAGTAACGTTTGGTGATAATAACAAAGGTCAAGTTATTGCATATGGAAAGCTCAAGAAAGACAAAGTGTGCATTGAAAGAGTCTCTCTCGTCGAAGGGCTCAAGCACAATTTATTATCCATATCTCAATTCTGCGACAAAGGATTAGAATGCCATTTCACCTCAACTCAATGTCTTATCAAGAATGGCAAAACTGGAGCTACATTATTCACGGGATATCGTAAGACAAATATTTACATTATTGATTTCCATAGTATGAACTCTAGTAATAATCTTTGTTTTGTAGCTAAAAGTGTGAGCGAAAATAGTTGGCTGTGGCACAAGCGCTTAAGTCACTTGAACTTCAAATATCTATCTAAACTCAGCAGGAATAACTTTGTTAAAGGACTTCCCAAGGTTGCTGATCATCATGTCAAGAAGTGCGCCGCGTGTCAACTTGGCAAACAACCGAAGAAATCTTTCTCCAGCAAGACCAATCCTTCAACTTCTAGATGTTTGCAACTGCTTCACATTGATCTATTTGGACCAGTCACCACTGCAAGTATTCGAAAGAACAAGTATACTCTAGTTGTGGTGGATGATTATTCAAGATACACATGGGTGAAAATGATGATCTCAAAAGACGATTGTTACGACATTTTGACCACCTTATTCAGAGTGCTTCAAACCCAAAAAGAAGATGACATCGTTAGTGTTCGATCCGACAATGGAACAGAATTCAAAAACAACGGTGTTGCTCGATATTGTGAAGATCATGGGATAGATCACAACTTTTCAACAGCTGGAGTTCCTCAACAAAATGGGGTTGTGGAAAGAAAGAATAGAACGTTGATTGAAGCGGGAAAGACGATGATAGCTGAAGCAAAATTGCCTAAGTACTTTTGGGAAGAAACTATCAACACAACATGTTTTACTCAAAATCGTTCCCTCATCAACAAACTTCACAACAAGACTCCATATGAACTTTGGCGTGGTAGAACTCCCAACATTGCATTCTTCAAGATCTTTGGTTGCAAATGTTATATCCTCTACAACAGAAACGAACATAGAGGTAAATTCGATGCCAAAGCCGACGAAGGTATTTTTGTTGGGTATGCCAAACATTCTAAAGCTTTTCACGTTTTCAATAGATCTACATTAGTGATAGTTGAATCTGTACATGTTACATTTGATGAACATTCTCTCCTTGAGCCACATTTGGCTCCAAATGTTGCTGATGATTCTGTTGAGCTTAATGATACAGGTGCTCCAATTTATGTTGCGCCTACACAAGAGCAGAATCTATCAACTCAAGGAAATCCATCAACATCAGTTGCTCCAAATTCCTCATATGGCGCGCCCTATGAGTCATCAGCTGCGCCTCACACACATGTTGCGCCTCTTGATGCCTCTCATGCGCATATATCTTCAACTGCATCTGGTGTAAACCCAAGTTTCAACTCTACACCAATTCAACCCCCAAAATTTTGATGATTTAGAATCTGGTGAAGATGTACCAATTGAAGACCTTCAAGTTACTACGACTCAACCTAACTTACCTCCTGAAATTCGTGAAGTTAGAGGTCACCCAATCAATAATATCATTGGTGATCTAAACGTTGGTGTTCGTACAAGGAGAGATACAAACTTTGATGCTTACACTGCATTCATCTCTCAAATTGAACCGAAGAAGGCTGATGAAGCGCTCCAAGATCCTAATTGGGTTGTTGCAATGCAAGAAGAACTCAATCAATTTGAACGATGTAAGGTTTGGACTCTTGTTCCAAGACCAAATGATCAAGGAGTGATTGGTACGAAATGGGTGTTCAGAAATAAGATGGATGAGCATGGAACCATCACAAGAAACAAAGCAAGATTGGTTGCACAAGGCTATAGGCAAGAAGAAGGAATTGATTACGATGAAACTTTCGCGCCCGTAGCAAGACTTGAAGCTACCAGATTATTTCTAGCTTACGCAGCTCACAAGAACTTCAAGTTATATCAAATGGATGTGAAGAGCGCGTTTCTAAATGGTGAACTCCAAGAACAAGTCTACGTTGCTCAACCACCTGGGTTTGAAGATTCACAATTTCCAAATCATGTGTACAAACTCCAGAAAGCTTTGTATGGACTCAAACAAGCACCAAGAGCATGGTATGATACACTATCAAAGTTTCTCATTGAAAAAGGCTTCACTCGCGGTAAAATCGATACAACTCTTTTCATTGCCAAACATAATGGTCATAAATTACTTGTTCAAATTTATGTTGATGATATTATATTTGGTTCTACTAATGAATTGTTGTGCAAGCGCTTTGAGAAGCTAATGAAGAGCAAGTTTGAAATGAGCATGATGGGAGAACTCACATTCTTCCTCGGGCATCAAATCAAGCAAATGAGTGAAGGCATATTCATCAATCAAGCCAAATATACAAAGGACTTAATCAAGAAATTTGGACTTGAGAACGCCAAAGCATACGATACTCCAATGGCTACCGGCAACAAACTCGACAAAGATTTAAAAGGTAAACGTGTTGATCAAACGCTCTATCGAGGTATGATTGGCTCACTCCTTTATCTTACTGCTAGTAGGCCTGATATTATGTTTAGTGTTTGTGTTTGCGCTCGTTATCAATCTGACCCTAGAGAAGCGCACTTAATTGCTGTGAAACGTATTATAAGATATCTTTCCGGTACTGTTAACCTTGGACTTTGGTACACCAAAGATTCGAACTTTAAACTTGTAGGTTATTCAGATGCGGATTATGCAGCATGCACAATTGATAGGAAAAGTACAAGTGGCACTTGTCATTTCCTCGGATATCGACTTGTGTCATGGGCAAGTAAGAAACAAGCTTCAGTATCTGTCTCAACAACCGAAGCTGAATATATCGCTGCGGGAAGTTGTTGCTGTCAAATACTATGGATGAAGCAGCAATTGGTGGACTATAATATAATCGAAGAAAATTGTCCGATCTACTGCGACAATACATCAACAATTGCGGTTTCTGAAAATCCTGTCATGCACTCCAAGACCAAACACATCGACATCAAATATCACTTCCTCAAAGACCACGTGGAGAAAGGAAATATACATTTGGAACACGTGGGAACCGACTATCAAATCGCCGATATTTTAACGAAAGCACTTGACGCGAAACGGTTCATATTTTTTAGAGGTGAAATGGGTATGCTTGAACTTAACTAGTCAATATGATTTTGTCATTACTAATGATTTTATGTCTTTTTGAGTTGTGAATATTAGGTTTTAAAGGTTAAAATCAATTTCAATGTTTTAAAGAAACTGTGGTATGCGCCTAAATCACTACGCGCCCATTACCTTGCGCGCCATACACTCTCTGCGCGCCCAATACTTTTGCGCGCCCAATTATTATGCGCGCCTCACTCCCTATGCGCGTCTAGCATTCAATACCTCTTAAATCATTCTGCGCGCCTAGATGAGACTATGCGCCTCTTTATGATTGCGGCTCAATCAATGCTACCATATTAACTCCCTCAATGATTGAGCGCATTAAAGTTTCACAAGTACCAGGTATGATTGTTCTTATTTATTATAGGAATCTTTGTCTTTTGACATTCCATTAATTGTTCAAGGGTACTTGTGCAATTAATTTTTCCCTCGTTTTACGTTTTTTCGAAAAATTTTATTTTTGGGGATTTATTTTTTGCACCCCAAACTTACACCAAAACAGATGTTTTTGGGGTTTGTGCAAAAATTAGTCAAAATTTCTCACACACTTAAAGGGAAAGTGAAGCAGTTTTTCCCTTACCCAAAAAGTCACATCAAGTGTACTTTGGGTCATTCAGTATTTATTACCCATCAATTCCTTAAAATCCCTCATAAATGCGCCGTCCTTTTTAGCCATGATGAGCCGGAATTTTTTCCTCATTAATGCCCATCCCTTCAACTTCTCATTTTTTTTTAATTTTAACCCTATTATTTCCTTATTTGTGCAATTTTTTTTCCCTAACCTATATTTTCCTCTCTCTCTCTCTCTCCCCTCCATCATCCGCCTCCCTCTACTCTCTACTCTGTCTCTCTCAGTCAATTTCTCTCTCTTTCTTTCTCCCCATTTTCACCGTTTCCCTCTCTTTTTCTATTCTATATATATTAATGGGTCCTAAACGATCTACAAAGACAAATCAAGACGAAATGGTATGGATTTCTAACCTTAATCTCCTAAATTTCTGCAGTTTTTTTCCATTTTTCGTCTTTTCTGTGTGTTCTTCATCTTTCGAAAAACCCGGATCGTATTTTTCTTGTTTAATCTTGCTTCGGTGCTCCGTTTTCAAAATCGTTTGTTAGGTTATGTTCGATTTATGTTTTAGAGTCTTTCAAAACTATCTTTTCAACGATCAATTCGCTATTTGTTGCGAATCTGAAGTTTTTGTATTTTCAAAACTTTCGAATTTTCGGACATTCAAATCCATTTTTTGTTTTTGTTGTTGATTATTACTTGTTTTGATTCACATATTTGTTATCCTTGTCTCATTGCGGTCATTTTGATATATTGTATGCTTGATTTGGTGAAGTTTCACGAATTATGTGTTCTTGGTGTTCTTCAAGCACTCAAGCATGTTCTTCGTTATTTTTGCATGACTTGGGTTTCAAAATTTTCAAAACTTGTTTTTCAAAACTTTCATATTTTGATTCTTAAAAATTACATATGCATGTTTGATATGTGTTTGTGTGTTTTCGTGTGTTTTTATACTTAGTATGAATTTTACATAAATATGCGCCTAAGTGTTGATTTATGAGCCTAGTCGGTTATGTGCCCTATGACTTTATGCGCCTTACTTGATTCATGCGCCTAATAATTGTATGCGCCCTATGCAAATACAAATGTTATGCGCCTTAATCAACTCATGAGCCTAGAGACATTATGCGCCTACACATTTTATGCGCCTAAATTTTTCTTAGTCAAATTCTTATGTTTAATTCGTACTTAGTATATTTCATAGAACCATATTATGCGCCTCGTATTTGTATGCGCCTACAAAATATATGCGCCTAATAATAGTATGCGCATGCTATTTCTTATGCGCCTATATATTGTCCTGCGCCTACTCTATACTTAGCTCATTTTATGATTCTATGCGCCTTATACACTCCTAACTTAAATCATTGTTATGTTTTCAGGATCCTGCAAATTTCAGACTCGGTGAGACGATAGATCTTGCTGAGCTTTCACTTGATCCAATGGGGCTTGAAATTCTCTCAACCCTTCACATCGCTGGACTCACTCCTTTATTCACGCTGGATCAACCATTCTATTCTCCGCTCCTCGTTGATGAATTTTTCTCAACAGCAGCTCTAGTTGAGACTCCAGCAGATGGATTTGTGCGCTACAGGATATGCACCACCGTTCAGAATATTCCTATCACTATCTCTACGGGCACAATCAAGAATATAGTGAGTTTTAGCACTACTGGCCCTCAGGGTGTTTCTGGTCAACCGAACTCTTACTCAGTTGCAGATCAGAATAAAGTGGCGCGTACTTATCTCAGAGTCCCTACTCTTCTGAACAACATAAAAAATGTTGAGATAAAGGATGGTGGTGACCTGTTTGCTCATATAGCGCATCTGGTTGATACTTCAATTGTGTTCAAAACCGGCAATGTGAATAGATTCACCGTAGAGCAGTGGGAGTATACTGCTGCCATCATGGGAAAAACCAGATTGAATTGGCCTCAGATTTTGTTCAAAACTTTGTCTGACCAAATTGATAAGTATAACAAGAACAAGTTTGATGGGAAGACGAAGTTCAAAACTCACTGCCGAATACTCACGAAGATATTTCTCACCTATCCTGCCCTCGCCAAATTCCTTAATGAGAACCCTGCTTATAAAACTGATGATGTTCCAGTTTTTGGGAAAGACAACCTTGTCTTGAAGAGGCGCAAGAAGCGCATGGCAAAGCGCGCACCTAGGGTAAAGGGTGCTCAGTTGGTTGATGAAGCCACTGAATCAGATGAAGATGCAGATGGCACAGAAGAAGGCGCAGAAATTGAAGCAGTACCTCGCGCAGAACCAACAGGTGTTCCAGGCGCAGAAAAAGGTAAAGGAAAAAGGGTTGCAGAAGGAACAAGCAAACCCCCTAAGCGCCCAAGAGTTGATACTGAAGAAGAGAAGGAACTGAAGTGCGCTAAGGAAGCCAGTAGACTGGAAGCGGAGAAGAAGCGAGATGAAGACTTAAGATTGAAACAGACTGCTGAGTTATCCAAGTCTGAAAGGCGCAAAGGCGCAGGGTCTAGCGCTGATGTACGCGCGCCCCCTTCTAATGCGCCTCCTATTGTTCGTGCGCCTCTATCAACGCCTATCACCACTCCTGCTAATCTATCTTCTAAACGTCAAAGTCTTAAAGACCAAATATCAGCTGATTTATTTGGTGAATTGAGTGATGATCCAGTTTAGGGGGGAGCCAGAGCCCTTGACCAGGCGCAAGAGTCCTTCTGCGCCCCCAACTATTTCAGTAGAGCCTACTTCAAGTGATGAATATCTGCCTTCTCCTCGCGCTCCTACTCAATCATTTCCTGCGCCCCGTACTTCTCATGCGCCTCCTCCTCCCACTCCTGATATGAGTGTTGTTATTTCTCTACTACAGCAACTCCAACAAGGCCAAGCTCAAATGAACTCACATTTATAGCTTCATACTTCCATGCTTACTCAGCAAGCTGATGCGATTGCTGCCATTAAGGGGGAGATGGCGCGCATAGATGCGAATATCAAGGACAAACATTTCCTTACTCCTCAACAATGGAATGACGCTATTGATCAAATGAATGAACTTTTCAAAGGTACTCTTGCCTCCCTTCATGAGCGCATAGATGGTGGCATCAAACTCACTGATGGCCAAAATTTCATTAATGCTATAAGGGAGGTAGAGTTGAATATAGCGGGTGATATAAGGAAGTTGTTTGAGATGGTGGCTGGAGATAGCCAAAAATTGCTGAGTGTTGTTGATAAACTCAAAGAAGTTAAGGATGAGCTAGAAATCCTGGGTTTAACTGTGTATGATGCTGATCCTGGCGCAGAACCCAAAGCTTCTGAAACTCATGCGCCTCCAGCTCCTGAAACTCCTGCGCCCTCTTCCAGCTCTGCTCCTGGCGCGCATATTGACATTAATTCACTGCTTTCAAAGATTGATGTTCTGAAGGAATTAGTTGTCACTCACTTCAATGCCGCGCATTCCAGTGCAGACAGGCGCGCATATAGAGTTTCCGCTGATATACTTACTGCCCAAGCTGCTGTTGAAGCTAACTTCCAAGCCTTCACTGAAAACTTTTCACAACAGCAGTCTATCACTCAGCGCACCATTGATGAGTATCAAAACATCAATGTGAGTCATTTGCGCTATATCAGAGATGGTGTCACAGATACTCACGGTGTAGTAAACCGTTGTCACCAACTTTCCAAACAAATCCAGCGCTCCGTTTCTGAAATAGAAGAAGGATTGAAGGATGAAGACGCGCTCCTCCCAACCCTTAGTTTTTTGATTTGTTTGTAAGTTGTAAGAACTCTTTTGTGATTAGAAACCTTTATTAGTGATTTAGTGCTTACATGTTTTAGCACCTTTTGTTTTTGTTATGTTAAATACTTGTACTCTGTAACTCTTACACCTTGAGTATTAATGAGAACAAAACATCACTTATGTTTCAAAACTTGTTCACTCAAACTTCTTGTTTGTAGAACATTGAATGTTGTTTAAAATCATATGCATCATATTTGAACTGCTTCATATTTTATGCATTGAGTTTAAACTTTGTTTAAACACATCTCAAAACTGAAACTCATATCATTCTGAATGTGTTATAAACTGTTGTTTCTATCTTTCCATTTGTAATGTTTTATCCTTATTGGAATATATTAGAAATCTATATCTTGGACTAGTGTGTGCATTAACTTGAGACATGATTTACCAATTTCATTTATTTGGACATGTTATTATCAAGTATAATGTTTGTCCCTGATATAGTAGGTAATGGCATCAATCAAATAGGGGGAGATTGTTGGGTATGTCCACTTATATCTCAGTTTCAATGTAATAGGATTGATTAGATTTGATTGATCCATCACCTAAGTTTTATTTCATGGACTTTAGACCCACATGTAAGAAGTATTTATACTTCATTTTTTAGGTTGTCCATTGTAATAGAATAGGCTTAGGAATAGGGCTAGAAGATCAAAATTGAAGAAAATCACTCCGTGAATTTGAGCTACGCGCCATGCGCCCTCTTCATTTTTTGCGCCATGCGCCTATCCAGCGCGCGCATAAGGTAATGCGCCTAGCTATGCTGCGCGCCCCATTGGCTCATGCGCGCCTCTTAACTCACGCGCCTCAAAGGAATGTTTTTAACACTCAGTGATTTATTGAAGATTCAAACTATGCCAATGATCCAACGGTGGTTAAATAACACGTATGCACCCGCATCTAAGGACACCTGTCCATAACGGTCATATTTGTGTTATGTTTCTAACGGCTATAAAAGGACACGTGCTCCACTCAATGAGCGACAGCACATCCGTCCTTTCTCTGACTCACCAAGGATTTCCAACGGCTAGTTTTTGGGGCTCTACTATAAATACCCCATAACTTCAACCATTTGAAGTTGCTAAGAATTTCAAGAATTTCTCTCTCAAGCATTTGTTGAAGATTTGAAGATTGCCTTTGTTATTTCCAGAATTCTCAAGAACATCTTCATAACTTCATCCTTAGCCCAGATCCTCAAGCAAAAACACTTTAGTTTTCTTGTGCTCTCAATCTCAATGATCTAAAGAGCCTTGATACTAAAATCACACACGCACCTCTTTAAGTTTGATCACTTAGATCTTTCTTTAAGAGATACACCGGTTATTGTTTTGGATTTGTTCTTTCATAGAATAATAGATCTTGAGTTAGTGTATAAGCTCAAAACGATTGTAATTTGTATCATCTCTCATTATATAAGATCTCCATTAGAAATCCAAGACTAACCATCTTGGTAGAGGACGTAGATCATTTTCCCGATAGAACCTCTCCAAATAGCGCGTACTTACTATCTTGCTATTTCCTTTCAAGTCATATCATATCTAACTATTTGATTGTTTATCCATTGTAGATTGATTGATTGAAATGTGTTGTGTTTGTTATATCATTTGCCTTAGTTTCTTATTTCGCCCACTTTGAGACAAAATACTTAGAGTGTGTGTGCTCCCCCTTTATCATACTTTGCGCCTATTTACATTACTAAATTCCGCTGTGCATTTCACTCACTCACTTAGGCGCATTTCATAACGCTTATTTGATAAAGTGCGCATTTGCAATTGAGTTTATCAAGGGTACGAAAAGAATTTTAAAACAGCTATTCACCCCCCCTCTAGCTATTTTTCATACCCTTGTTGCCCTTTGGGACCAACAAGTGGCATCAGATTTCAATAAATAGCAAGCCGTTAATATGGCGTCCCCCCAAAACCCGTCACTCAAGCCCGAGTAAGATAACATGGCATTGGCCATTTCTTCAAGAGTTCTATTTTTCCTTTCAGCCACACCATTTTGTTGTGGTGTATAAGGAGCCGTAGTTTCATGAATGATTCCTACGGATTGGAAAAATATAGGATCATAATATTCACCACCTTTATCTGTACGTAAGGTTTTAATCAAGACATTTTGTTGTAATTCAACTTCTGTTTTATAAATTTTAAATTTATCTAGGGCTTCATCTTTTGCATGCAGCAAGTAAACATAGCAAAACCTAGAGGCATCATCTATAAAAGTGATAATATACTTTTTATTGCCTAAAGATGGAGTTGCATGAAAATCACAAAAATCACTATGTATTAATTCAAGTACTACAGATTTCCTTGTTATACTTTTAAAAGGTTTTCTAGTGATTTTTGTTAACATGCATGTCGCGCCCCGACCCGTGGTCCTACTTGGCCCCACGTCCGGGACACGCACGGAAGACGTCATAAAACAAGTTAAAGAATTATTTTTCGAAATATACTTTCATAAAAAGTCTTATATAACCAAACAACATTTACTAGACTTGACTACAAGCCACAAAACAAACTTTCACAAACAAGTACTTAGCCACTTGGCCACACACTTTACTTACTATTTACAAATCACCAACATAAACCAAAAAAAGGTGATACAACGATCAAGTCACGGGTACACTACCCACAAGGTTGTACATTTACATAATGTAACCTTACATACACAACACTTCCTAAAATGTCTTACCCAAATATCTCCTTCTCGACGTCCTCCCTGTGTGTGAACTATCCCCTGGGCTCCTTCTAATAAAAAAACGGTAAACAAATAAAGGGTGAGAATAAATCTCAGTAAGCTACTAAAGTGCAACTACATTACATGCTGATATGATATACATAAAGAAACAATGTCACAAATGATCATATAGCATATAGCACATAATATGAGAGGCTCCCTATCGCCAACCGTCCCATACCGGTTGGAAATAACGACCAACTCATCATACAACACATAAAGCGGAAATAAACATTCATACGTGGATACTGAGCCAAGGTTCTCGAACCAAAACAATAGCCATCTGAGAGGCATCAACTGAGCAGCATCGAAGAGCTGAAACGGGTTCCGGAACCAAACAATCACAACAACAACAACGGGGAAAATGACACAGAGTCATAACCCAAAGTGCCCAACCTTTGGCCTAAGGAAGGGGGTTAAAAATGGGAAACCAATGATAGGAGCCTTATAATGAACTTAGCTCGTGTGCCATTATAATCTCTATCATTGCCCGAACACACACAAAAGTACCAGCTGGACTTTACACAAAACAAAGCAAAGAATACTTGCTTAAACAACAAACGGGGTATGATTCCAAAGTAGGGAAGCACACAAGCTCATCATAGAGAAGTAAACACGTTTCATAAAAGTGTGCACAATATTGACATTAAGTCATCACACAACCATCCAAACGATCACATCAATTCAAACTTGATCACAAAAGACCAACTCTACCATAATGAACCATTAATACTCTTTTTGGTACTAAACACCTACTGAATTTCCGTACTATAAAAATCAAAACCCAACTGAAAAACCAACCCATCGTGTAGAACTCGAGAAGATCTTTCCAACGATAGTTTACACGACTAAAACGGAGTTCGGATGAAGAAGTTATGACCTCCGGAAGATTTCACGTAAAAATGGCACACAGACTCGTGTACCCTTACACGACTCGTGTAACAACTTCTACACAAGTCGTGTATCAGTACACGACTCGTGTAAAAATTCACTCCTTCAGAATTTCCCCTTACACGACTCGTGTACCACTACACGAGTCGTGTAATCAACCTGGAGCAACATTTTTGGCTGATTAAAAATACTCCCTTCATCTCACCGGCTCAAAAGTACTAACCCTTACAACCCATAACATTTATAACCTTCCCAAAGGCTACAAACTCAGCCTTAAACAACTCTAAAACCCAATTAATAACAATTCCCATACCACTCCCTTTGTCCCAAATTTACAAGTATACAAAAACATTCAAAACATTAATCTTTCAACATATATAGCATATAGAACATACTCATGACCATTTTAACAATTAAAGGGGGATTAGTAACTTACCTATTTTTCAGAAAAGTGTCAAGAAAATAATATTTGATCCAGTAGAAAGAATCTATTCAACACCCTGAACATTTATATATAATTAGATTTGAAAATGGAGTAGTAAATTAAAAGAAGGAAAATTAACAAAACAAAAATCTTACCTTTTTTTTTCATCAACAATGGAGGTAGAAATCTTAGGAGAGTTAGTGTGTGAGTGAGGGGGAAACGCAGGGAGAGGGAGGGGGAGATAAGGATGGTTTTACTAATTTCAATTTTTCATTTAAGCCCCTCCACTTCCACTTTTAACACATAAACCCCTAAAGTTATATTTTTCAAATAAGGATCCTAAGGTTTTCAACTTAAATAATTAACTCCCTTAACACTTGTTACAACTAACACAAAGAATCAATCAAGATGTGTAAATTATGAAATATGATGCAACACATAAAATGCAGACATAATTTTAAATTAACATTCTCAGGAATATAAAATAAATATAAAATAAACAAAGACGGATTTTGGGGTCGTTACAATCACTCCCCCTTAAAGAAATTTCGACCCGAATTTTAAGATTATTTACCTCAACCCTCAAACAACCAAGGATACTTCCTCTCGATCTCCTCCCGAAGCTCCCAAGTTGACTCTTCCACATTATGATTCCTCCACACAACTCGCACAAGGGGAATACTCTTAGTTCGCAGCTCTTGAACCTTTGAATCAATAACTTGGACTGGATGCTCCTCGTAAGACATACTCGGTTCTATATCCTCTGGAACCTCGGACAAGACATGAGAAGGATCATACACATACTTCCGAAGCATCGAGACATGAAAAACATTATGGATCTTATAAAGAGAATGAGGTAACGCAAGACGATACGCTCTATCACCAACTCTACTCAGAATCTCGAATGGGCCAATGTACCTCGGTGCTAACTTGCATTTCTTCCCGTACCTTCGAATCCCCACTTTAGGTGAAACTTTCAAAAACACAAAGTCACCTGAATGAAACTCAAGATCTCACCTCCGGCGATCGGCATAGCTTTTCTGTGTACTCTTAGCAGTACTCAAACGATCCCGAATAAGTTTAACTTCCTCAACTGATTTGTTCACCATGTCAATACCCCAAATTTTTGCTTCTCCCACTTCATCCCAACAAATTCCACGAGAGGTAAATGAGAATCCCAAGAATCTGAAAAATCAACTGAGCAAGCTCGTAACATATCCTCGAGAATCTGAATAGTTCTTTCCGACTGTCCGTCTGTCTGGGGATGAAAAGCTGTACTGAACTTCAACTCTGAACCCAAAGCCTTCTGAAATGCTTTCCAAAATCGAGATGTAAATCTAGGGTCACGATCCGACACAATACTCACCGGAACACCATGCAATCTTACAATCTTGTTTATATATAAAGTTGCAAGCCTCTCCATCGAGTAGCTAATCTCAATAGGTAGAAAATGAGAAGACTTTGTCAATCTATCCACTATCACCCAAACTGCGTCAAACCTTCTTCGAGTGCGAGGTAATCCCGTCACGAAATCCATAGTATCATGTTCCCACTTCCATTCCGGAATCTCTAACGGTTGAAGTAACCACGCAGGTCTTTGATGCTCAACTTTAGCTTGTTGACATGTTAGACACTTAGATACATAATCCGCTATTTCTCTCTTCATATTATTCCATTCCACCAAAAGTGTTGCTTCAAATTCTGATACATTTTTGTGCTCCCGGGATGAATAGTATACCTCGACTTGTGGCCCTCATCAAGAACTTGGCGTTTAATCCCATCCACACAAGGCAAACATAACCGACCTCTGAAAGTTAACACTCCTTCGGAATTAAGAGAGAAATCCTCAAATTTTCCATCTTCGATTTTATCCATTATTTTTACTAACTCCGGATCATCATTCTGAGCTTCCTTTATTTGTTGAATCAAGACTGGTAATACTCGAATACTCGCAAAAATAGCCCCATGCTTTGACTCATAAGGACTCCAATCTCGAGTATCCTCTAACATTTTCCATTCACGCACCATCAATGAAGCCATAAAAGATTTCCGGCTAATGGCATCAGCTACCACATTTGCTTTACCCGGGTGATAAGAGATAGTGCAATCATAATCCTTCAATAGCTCCATCCATCTTCTTTGCCTATTATTCAATTCTTTTTGGGAGAAAAGGTACTTCAAACTTTGATGATCGGTAAATATCTCAAATTTGGCTCCGTACAGATAG
Organism: Campanula takesimana; assembly: GCA_026119855.1. NCBI lineage: Eukaryota > Viridiplantae > Streptophyta > Magnoliopsida > Asterales > Campanulaceae > Campanula > Campanula takesimana. The sequence goes on along the minus strand of JAOWBW010000048.1, from coordinate 2,365,166 downwards.
TGTTTCCACTTGTGCAACGCAAAGACAATAGCCGCAAGCTCCATGTCATGGGTAGGATAATTCTGCTCACTCGGAGTCAACTTTCTTGAAGCATACGCAATCACCCTTCCATTTTGCATTAGCACACACCCAAGACCTTCTTTAGAAGCATCACTATAAATCACTAAATCATCATTTCCATTAGGTAGCGCAAGGATAGGAGCTGTAGTCAATCTCTTCTTCAACTCTTCAAAACTAAGTTGACACTTGCCATCCCACACATAAGGAACATTCTTTCAAGTCAACTGAGTCAACGGAGTAGCAATTTTAGAAAACCCCTCGATAAATCTTCTATAATACCCGGCTAGACCCAAGAAACTTTGAATCTCTGTAACTGATTCAGGCTTCTTCCAATTCACAATAGCTTCAATTTTGGAAGGATCTACGGATATTCCTCTATTAGAAACCACGTGCCCCAGAAAAGACACTTCATCGAGCCAAAAAGCACACTTACTGAATTTCGCAAACAGTCGCTTCTCACGAAGAACAGATAAAACCATTCGCAAGTGTTGCTCGTGCTCCTCCTTCGACTTGGAATAAACAAGAATATCATCAATGAATACAACCATGAAGGTATCAAGATAAGGTTTGAAGACCCGATTCATCATATCCATGAAAACCGCCGGAGCATTAGTCAACCCGAAAGGCATAACCAAAAATTCATAATGACCATATCTACTACGGAAAGCAGTCTTAGAAATGTCTTCAGAACGGATCTTTAACTGATGGTACCCACTCCTCAAGTCAAGCTTCGAAAAGACGACTGACCCTTGGAGTTGATTAAAAAAGTCATCAATGTGAGGTAGAGGATATTTATTCTTTACAGTTACCTGATTCAGCTTCCTGTAGTCGATACATAGTCTCAAAGACCCATCTTTCTTCTTGACAAACAACACAGGAGCTCCCCACGGTGATACACTAGGACGGATGAATCCCCGATCAAGTAACTCTTGCAATTGAACCTTCAACTCTTTCAGTTCAGCTGGAGCCATTCTATAAGGTGCTTTAGATATGGGGGTAGTATCTGGAAGCAAGTCAATACCAAACTCGATCTCTCTATCGGGAGGCATAGAATATTCAGAAGAGAACACATCAGGAAACTCTTTAACTACATTCACATCCTCTATTTAAGGAGACTTTTTAGTAGTATCCAAAACACAGGCCAAGTACCCCACGCAACCACGGTGCAATAGCCTCCTAGCTTTCACATACGAAATAATACGAATTCCCTTACCCAAAGAAGCTGCCCCAAAAGTAAACACAGGCACACTAGGGATAGAAAACGTAACCACTTTCTTAAAACAATAAACAGAGGCATGATATTTACTTAACCAATCCATACCCAGAATAACATCAAAATCTTGCAATGGCAATATGACTAAATCAGCAAGTAAAACATGCTCACTAATATGCAAATCACAATCACGTAACACCTTATCAGCTATCAAACAATCTCCCATAGGAGTCGACACTTCTAGCACATAAGGAAAAGACTCAGAGGAAGAATGCAATCGAGATGCAAAAGACACAGAAACATATGAATGCGATGAGCCGGGGTCTATAAGTGCACGTGCCCTCAAACTTGACATAGAAATTATACCTCCTATTACGGTGGAAGCATTCGAAGCTTGTTGTTGATTGATTACAAACACACGACCTTGAACTTTTGGTTTTCCTGAGGCATCCCTTTTCTGACCCTGAGACGGTCCAACACTACTCCCCGATGGTTGACCCCCCAATCTCGGGCAATTTCTTTGAAAATGGCCAAGTTGTCCACAGTTCAAACACTTTCCTTGTTTCTTCCAACACCGCTCCTCACTGTGCCCTTCCCTCTGACAATAATTACATACTCTCTTGCTTTGACTCCCGGAGAAATTACCTTGATTTCTAACAGTCGGTTGCCCTTGTGGTTGTCCTCTAAATGGGGTTGAAGTCCCTTTTCCTCTACGATTATCATTACGTTGTTGTGGTCTACCTTGTCTTCCCGCACCAGCCAGTTCCACCTTCCTCTTGTGTTCTTCAATATCGTGTTCTACTTGATAAGCTCGATCAACTGCATCTTGAAACTCTTGTAACTTGTGGGACACCAATTGAGTCCGGATCACTGTCTTTAACCCTTTCACAAACCTTGTTGCTTTCCTCTCCTCCGTTGCAATCAAATGAGTACAATACCTTGATAACTCCGTGAACTTGACTGCATACTGAGCCACCGACATTGTATTCTGCTCCAAGCTAAGAAATTCCACTTCCTTCCGGTCTTGATCCACCCTTGGAATAAAATGTTCCTTGAACTTCCTCAGAAAATTTGCCCAAGTATAAGGTACATGAGCGTCGTTCCAACTAGCCTTCAGTGTTCTCCACCAGTACTCCGCAGCTCCACTCAACTTGTAGGTAGCAAACCTAACTCGATCTTCTTCAGTACATACTAGGACATCAAATATCGTTTCCATGGATTCAATCCATCTCTCAACTATGGTCACATCTGGTTCACCATCATAGCCGGTTGGTTTCATCTTTAAAAACTGTTCTAGACCATACCTCGGAGGTGCATGATCTCCTCCTTACCTCTGATCATGGATAGTTTTCATTGCGGCCTCGAACATCCCTTTAAACATAGCTCGAGCCTCTTCTCTTACATTACCCTGGTCTGCAGTACCAGACTGTTCACCCTCATGTTCCGGCATTTTTACTGAGTACCTGCATAAAACACTCAACGTTACTCACTCCATACTCAACTACCCTCCTAGGTCACTTAGTCATTCTAGACCATCTACAACCAGGCTCTTATACCAACTGTCGCGCCCCGACCCGTGGTCCTACTTGGCCCCACGTCCGGGACACGCACGGAAGACATCATAAAACAAGTTAAAGAAATTTTTTCGAAATATACTTTCATAAAAAGTCTTATATAGCCAAACAACATTTACTAGACTTTACTACAAGTCACAAAACAAACTTTCACAAACAAGTACTTAGCCACTTGGCCACACACTTTACTTACTATTTACAAATCACCAACATAAACCAAAAAGAGGTGATACAACGATCAAGTCACGGGTACACTACCCACAAGGTTGTACATTTACATAATGTAACCTTACATACACAACACTTCCCAAAATGTCTTACCCAAAGATCTCCTTCTCGACGTCCTCCCTGTGTGTGAACTATCCACTGGGCTCCTTCTTATCTAAAACGGTAAACAAATAAAGGGTGAGAATAAATCTCAGTAAGCTACTAAAGTGCAACTACATTACATGCTGATATGATATACATAAATAAACAATGTCACAAATGATCATATAGCATATAGCACATAATATGAGAGGCTCCCTATCGCCAACCGTCCCATACCGGTTGGAAATAACGACCAACTCATCATACAACACATAAAGCGGAAATAAACATTCATACGTGGATACTGAGCCAAGGTTCTCGAACCAAAACAATAGCCATCTGAGAGGCATCAACTGAGTAGCATCGAAGAGCTGAAACGGGTTCCGGAACCAAACAATCACAACAACAACAACGGGGAAAATGACACAGAGTCATAACCCAAAGTGCCCAACCTTTGGCCTAAGGAAGGGGTTAAAAATGAGAAACCAATGATAGGAGCCTTATAATGAACTTGGCTCGTGTTCCATTATAATTCCTATCATTGCCCGAACACACACAAAAGTACCAGCTGGACTTTACACAAAACAAAGCAAAGAATACTTGCTTAAACAACAAACGGGGTATGATTCCAAAGTAGGGAAGCACACAAGCTCATCATAGAAAAGTAAACACGTTTCATAATATTGTGCACAATATTTACATTAAGTCATCACACAACCATCCAAACGATCACATCAATTCAAACTTGATCACAAAAGACCAACTCTACCATAATGAACCATTAATACTGTTTTTGGTACTAAACACCTACTGGATTTCTGTACTATAAAAATCAAAACCCAACTGAAAAACCAACCCATCGTGTAGTACTCGAGAAGAGCTTTCCAACGATAGTTTACATGACTAAAACGGAGTTCGGATGAAGAAGTTATGACCTCCGGAAGATTTCACGTAAAAATGCACAAGTGCAGAATTTGGCCTTTACACGACTCGTGTACCCATACACGACTCGTGTAACAACTTCTACACAAGTCGTGTATCAGTACACGACTCGTGTAAAAATTCACTCCTTCAGAATTTCCCCTTACACGACTCGTGTACCACTACACGAGTCGTGTAATCAACCTGGAGCAACATTTTTGGCTAATTAAAAATACTCCTTTCATCTCACCGGCTCAAACGTACAAACCCTTACAACCCATAACATTTATAACCTTCCCAAAGGCTACAAACTCAGCCTTAAACAACTCTAAAACCCAATTAATAACAATTCCCATACCACTCCCTTTGTCCCAAATTTACAAGTATACAAAAACATTCAAAACATTAATCTTTCAACATATATAGCATATCGAACATACTCATGACCATTTTAACAATTAAAGGGGGATTAGTAACTTACCTATTTTTCAGAAAAGTGTCAAGAAAATAATATTTGATCCGGTAGAAAGAATCTATTCAACACCCTGAACATTTATATATAATTAGATTTGAAAATGGAGTAGTAAATTAAAAGAAGGAAAATTAACAAAACAAAAATCTTACCTTTTCTTTTTTCATCAACAATGGAGGTAGAAATCTTAGGAGAGTTAGTGTGTGAGTGAGGGGGAAACGCAGGGAGAGGGAGGGGGAGATAAGGATGGTTTTACTAATTTCAATTTTTCATTTAAGCCCCTCCACTTCCACTTTTAACACATAAACCCCTAAAGTTATATTTTTCAAATAAGGATCCTAAGGTTTCAACTTAAATAATTAACTCCCTTAACACTTGTTACAACTAACACAAAGAATCAATCAAGATGTGCAAATTATGAAATATGATGCAACACATAAAATGCACACATAATTTTAAATTAACATTCTCAGGAATATAAAATAAATATAAAATAAACAAAGACGGATTTTGGGGTCGTTACAATGCAAGTATTACATTTTGCAGTATTTTCATCAATAGCAGGGATTAAACCATCTTTAGAAATTTCAAGCATTCTTTTATAGTGCACATGTCCCAAACGTGCATGCCATAGTGAGGAATTAATAACATTAGAACAAGTCATAAAAACGGTACTGGAATTATCAGGAACTTTATTTAAATTCAACATAAACATCCCATTATTATAATAGCCAAATCCTACAAATACACCAGACTTCGATAAGATATACTTATCGGATTCATACACTTGTTTGTATCCAGACTCATTTAATACATGACCAGAAATTAAATTCATACGAAGTTTTGGTACATACAACCTGAACTGAATTCCAACACCACACTTCCTTTTCCTTTAACAGTAGTGAAATGAACATCACCCTTGTAGAGGACAGATCCATTTTCCACTGGTTCATATGTCTTAAACCAACAACGATCCTTACAAGCATGAGTTGTGGCACCGGAATCAATCCACCACGCAATTGCATCAACCTGCACATAAAATACTTCAGAAATTAGTGAGACGTAATATTTAATAAATCTATTCCAAACATGTACTAAATTCTGACCTTGGTCTTGAGAATGGTCCTTAGACCCCTTTCCCGAACCATTAGTGCTTGCGCCATCCTTTTTGTTTCCACTACGACAATCCCTCTTAAAATGACCAGATTTGCCACACTTCCAGCATGCCACTTAAGGCTTCTTGTTGGGACCGGAACCATCATTGTTATCCTTGAAACCACGTTTCTTTCCTTTGTTTTTATTGTTGTTTTTATTCTTTCCACCCTCCTCAATCATATTCACCAAGGGTCCAACAACTTCCTGTTGGAACCTAAGTTACGCAACGAGTAGATTAAACAAATAATCAAAGGGGCAATCATGTAATCATCAAATATAATCGCAGTAAACCAACAAATAACGGTACAAGTAAATCAAGCATACTTGAATAACAAGAAAATTACAAGAGAAAGTTAGAACACTTATCGGGTAGATCGAGTCGCCTGAATAAGACTCTCCTAAGAGAAACTATTGCGTCCTACTCGTGCGATTTCAGATACAGGCATATTCCTCCGAGGATAAAACGATCTCAAGATTAGTACCAAAGTTTGCGCACACAGGTACAAACCCACTTGCGGCTGCTATCTCACTTCGCCAGAGCCTCTCATAATTTCACCATGGATTAAGGATTGCGAAACCATAAACAAAAGTATCAACTACTTAGAAAAGATGACAAGAACGAGCGAACTGGAGCGAAACAAAAGAAAATTGGGCCGAACCAGTTGAGGTACCCCAACTCACGGCAAGGTGGCGGCTCCTATACTGATAATTTCCCCTGCCCTTATTTTCTGCTTCTTTTTCTACCCTCCTCGTGTCCTCACCCTTCCTTTATATTCTAGTTGATTAACTCTTAAAGTCAACCACATCTTATGAAAATAGTCCTAGTCACGACTAACTAGCATGACTCTCATAAGTAAATGTAATTGACCTAAGTTAGGATTTTGATTACTAATCAACTCTGACATGGGTACCCACTTTAACGAGTTAAGTAAAACTCATTTAGTTTATCATATTAATTAATTAAATTAATAATAGAATAGATTAACTAATTCAATTAATAATATAATTAATTAACTATGTTAAGCTATCATGTAATAGTAAATACTTTAATTCACTAGACACTAAAACAAACCTTTATAATATAAAGATAAATAAGAAATACTTTTTACTTTTACTAAATTGGATAAATTTATCCAACACAATAACAAGTAAAATATTTCTATATCTTTAATATAAAAGTTTCCAACTTGAGTGTCTTTGAACTATGGATTTAATTCTACCAATAATTGGTTTAAATCCCAATTTACAATTACAATTTAATACCCATATCAATTATCAAATATCGACTTCGGTCAACTGCTTTGAGAACCAATAATGGACCCACTCAAAGAGCACCTTAGACCAATATTTCCAACACTTCCTTTCCTTTGTCATTGTCACTTTATTGCACCCTTATAGATTCCTCTATGCGCAAGTGACTATGACGTAGCGGAAGAATTGATAAAGATTAATCACAGAACTTCGCTCGAGAAATTCAGCGATCAACCGTCAATTTTCGCTCGAGAAAACTGAAGAGTAATGATTAATATCATAAAACGGCAAAACTGCCTCACAAAACCCCATAACAAAGTATAAATAAGTCTGGAGAAAACCTAATTCAAAATAACCCTAAAACAGTCAAAAGGACGAAAATATCCAAAAACTAAGAAAATCTGATAAAAACTTTGCCGGGCCTTTTGAGGGCCTTAGAAGCGGATTTTGGCCTTTTTATGGGCCGCTCAAGGGGCAAATCCGCATGACTCTTGTTCCTCTCGAAAAGTCGCTCGTTTTGATATGCTGTGTGTCCCGTAACTCCTCCAGAATCAAAGGCTATGCCCATTCCCGCATTGTCGCTCAAACGACTCTGCAATTTTGTCCGCATCAGACTACCAAGTTGAACCAAAGACAGATCGTCTTTACCATGCTTCAAATTACATTTGAAATCCTTCCAAGAAGGAGGCAACTTGTCTATCACACTTGAAACAGATATTGCCTCATCCATTTTCAGACCATGTTGTGTAAATTGTCCAAGGATTCTAAGGAGTTCATTGAATTGTTCCATGACAGGCCTTGAGTCGACCATCTTGTAATTATTGAAATTACTTACAAGGAACTTCTTACTAGAAGCATCCTCTGCCATGTACTTGGATTCAAGAGAATCCCACAACTCCTTTGTAGATTCCACGTTCTGATAAATGTCAAATAGAGAATCAGACATACCGTTTAATATGTGTCCTCTGCAGATGTAATCATCATTATCCCACTTCGATCTGTATCTGACTGCTTCCAAATTATCGTCCTCCAACAGTTCTGGCATAGGGGTAGACAGAACATACACAACTTTTAAGTTTGTCAAAAGGAAGTGCATCTTCTTCTGCCAGCGTCTAAAATCATACCCTTCAAACTTATCAAGTTTCCCAAAGTTAGTCGTCATCTCCTTCACAGTACTTCCTCCAGCCATGATTATCACAGAATACTTTATTCGTTTGTTAGAAATAGGGTTTTGGTGAAATAATAATCCTGGATATTTGACTGAATCGTGTATAATCAACTTTGCGAATAAAGTATTTCGACCCTTATTTCCTGAGTTACACGAAATCTCTATTGGGATAAGACAATCAAACTTTCTGTTTCTAGGCCAAGAAGACAGAACAAAAACTTAGAGAATTGTTTGGAATATTTCCATACCTTCAAATGAGACCAAAACCTGTTTATAAACAGATGGAAGTTAGGAGCAGTCAGTTGGCATCTAACAATCATACTTGTTACCCAACCGTGGTGTCTTTTGGTTTTGGCGGGAAATACTGGTAGTATATTTGGAGCACCAACTATACCGCCTGGGTCGGGCGCTGCCCCCGAACCCTGCTGGGGACACTGCCCCCAGACCCCAGCGAGGGGCGGCTTCCCCTCGACCCCCGCCCGCTCACTTGGGAGCGGGACCCCTGCAAGGGGCGCTGCCCCTTGACCCCTGCTTCTTTATCGTGGTCGAAAACATATAAACTCAAACGAGTGTGTACTCCACACTTTCCGTTACTCGTATCCGAGCCTAATATGAAATTGCATTGGTCTTTAGTAAATCACAATTACATAAAATAGCTGATGACACTAAATCACCAACATTACTTGTCGTAAAAAGGTTGGCTCTTTTGAAGTTTTCATTGTCTGTATTTGGCTTTAAAAAATAGAAGTGATTATGTTTCTATTTTCATTTGATTCTATAGAATAACAGGTAGACAGTGTCAACTTCAAACTACGGGTCGTAACTGTTATTTTTGTTACTTGATAATCACATTTTTCAATTTTGAAAAGGGAGACCAAACGGTGCAACGTACTATCACTTCGTTTACACCAAATGCAATGTACTCAAAAGTTACTACTTAATGAAACACGCTTTCCAATTTTGTTTCAAATAATGCATGCATTTTTCGTTTCAAATAATGCAATTTTAGTTTCCATGATGATGTGTGCCGTTATCGAAGAAGATGCTACCCTTATATCTAAGTCCCTACTTTTGGCGATGTCTTTGCTTCAATGGCCTCATAACTAGTCCATGTTTCAGAAACCTCTGTCCCTCTTCTAACTAATCAGATCCTTCCAAATGAATACAAACATATGCGTGGCATATCCAGGATTCACGGTGAGGGGGTCAAAAATTATAAAAAAAAAAATATTAAAAAATCACGGTATAAAAACCAAAAAAAAAAAAAAACCACTTTGTTACCCACTCACCAAATGTTACTCAAGCTTTGTTGCTCAGTTGAAGTCATCCGGATTGAAAAAAACTAGCCAACTGCAAACTAAAACAAAACCGGAAGGTATATTTTGTAAATTTGAGTTTATATATGTAGAGGTAAGTGTAAATTAAGGACATTTAAATTTGATCAACAACGGAAAGTATAACACTTTGCACCCCTCTTCTTTAAAAAATAACACTTTGCACCCCTATAGTTATCTTTATATAAATACTCGGTAAAATGTTTGGAAAAAGTCAGGGTGGGCAGCTGTCCTTCCTGACCCTATACTAGATACGCCCTTGTACATATGAACATCTTCACATACATTTAAATGATGATATTTCTGCATCATCTACGTGGTATGCAGTTTCTCCAATCTTACACCAGATTCTCTAACTCCCATATTTGTTTAAGTTTTGCTTTAGCCATGTGCAAACTGAGAGCCTCCTAACTTACCATACCTTTCTCGCGTTTTGGTATAAAGGGGAAGAGTGAGCGGCAAGACTATGAGTGTTGCAACAACAAAATCAATGGGATAACAAGTTAATGACCCTAGTATTTTGGTTTGATCTTAAAACCCATTTTGATGAATGTTTTGTCAAATATTTGAACATTTTGCATAACATGTTCTCTACATATTTTTAGGGAGGAATTATCTATTTAGATTTTCGAGTTGGTCTATTGTAAAACGTGTTTTTTTCTAGTGGTTAAGAAAAACGTGTTTTTCAAAATCATCTGGCGGTCCTCAACACACTCACTGGACCTTCGTAACACAGCAACTGGTCATCCTAAACATTGTCACTGGCTATCTATTAACACTACTGTTACTCTAAAAAAAATTCAGAAAAAACCTTCTATCTCTCACTTTCAAAGGTTTTTGCCTATCAATCTCATATCCAGAAGACATTATATTGATATTCAGAGGCTTTATATTGATATCCAGGACCCTGGCTATCACTTTCAAATGTTCTGGCTATCAATCTCATATCTAGAAGTCTTTATATTGATATCCAGAACCGTTGAGAAGTTCCAATTATTTACAAAAGATGACCCTTCTGGCTACCACTTTCAAATGTTCTGGCTATCAATCTCATATGCAGGAGGTTTTATATTGATATCCAGAACCGTTGAGAAGTTTCAATTATTTACAAAAATACCACCGCACGTTTTTTAAAGAAGTTCCACATATTTACAAAAATGCCACCATGTTTTTTTTAAAACACGTTTTTTCTGGGAGTTAGAAAAAACGCGTTTTTCTCAAGATTTTGTGTAGATTTTCTGTACCTAAATTGATCTTACTTCGTTTCCTTTGACCAGGAATTCCAAAATATAGGGAGATTTACAAAGTATATTTATTTAATATGATAAAGATTTATCTCAACAAATCTTGAATATTGTGTCTTCCTTAAACGATTTAGATTAATATTGAAAAAACTTTTAAATTGAACATAAATAAATCAACTAGTGCCATTGTATTAGTGTTGAATGTCATGTTCGTATCATGCAATTAATATTAAAAATGTGGTGACACCATCAATGAGTGACACTTTAGGTTGAATCAACTACACATACTTTAGTGTCATTATTTTGAATGACACTAATATGTGCTTTATGATAAGACTCTCAAAGATACTTAATAGCTCTTTGTATATTCTTGTTATTAGTTATGATTATCTCCTAGTTTAGATGTAATATTTTCCTTAAATATTGTATCTTAGAGTCCAAGATTGTCATTTAACACTTGTATATAATCCCATGTAATTATCATTATTCAATACAATGATTTCACATCAAACTCTAGCATTATCTTATATGGTATACTAGAGCTTACGATCCATCCCTCTCCTATTTTTTTTAGCCGCCACCCTCAGTTCAAAACCTTGCAGCTGCCATGGCCTCCTCCGCCTCCATCATCACCAACAGTGTTGAACCCAACTCACCACTCATCCTTGTCAATCTCTCCAACTTCATCACACTCACCCTGCTCACCTATCTCATGTGGGCCTCTCAACTCAAATCCATTCTCTTCGGTCTCGACTTACTCAAGTTTGTCGAATAAAGCCACCCAACCCCACCCGCCACAATCACCACTAATGACAAAGAAACCACCAGCCTTACCCATATCACATGGAACTGCCAAGACCGCTTGCTACGAGGTGCGCTTCTTGGCACCCTAGACACCTTCATTACCCCACTCGTTCTTCAAACAAAAACCTACAAAGAGCTTGGGATATTCTTCAAACCACATATGCAAACCCATCTCGTGGCCACATCCTTCAAGTCAAAGACAACCTAGACTCTCTTATCAAAGCCAACATCTCCATTACCGAATATATGAAATCCATTAAAACTTGCACTGACAAACTCACCATTCTTGGCAAACCCATTGACACCGAAGACATCATCGCCAAAACCCTCAAAGGCCTTGATTACGAAACCTATAAGCCTGTCATTGACACAGTCCGTGCCCAAGACAACCCCATATTTGTTTGAAGCTCTCCATGAAAAGCTCATCCATTATGAGTTAACCCTTAAATGACACCGTACACCCACCCCTACCCGCTTCCGCCCATACTGCCACCACCTGCACCAACAACTACAAACCCTATAATTGCTCTAACACATATACCCTAATCCTTCCCAATCCGGCACCATCACAGCGAACACTCCCCTCCCCTTCAAAGGAAAATGTTAATATTGTTGTATCTTCGACCATGTTATCTCCCAGTGTCGCTCTTTCAAAAAGGAATATCCCGGTCTTGTGTTCCCACCACATCCCCTACCAACCGTACGTACCTCACGCACTTCCTCCTCCAACACGCAAACTCACACCGCCACAACCCCAATTAATTTCTACCCCTCATCCCTTGTGGCTCTTGGATAGCGGAGCCACCCACCATATCACAAATGATCTCAACAACCTCTCTCTCCACAATCCATACAACAGTAGTAAGGATGTCATTATCGGTGATAGCTCTTATTTTCTAATCTATGAAATAGGTTCTGAAAGGTCCCGGTTTTCATTAAAACAATCTTAAGACCAAAATGATAGAGAAATATGCGCAGCGGAATAGATATTTTCTTACGCCTTATAGTTGTTGTCTAACATATATATTCCTAATTTCTTTGTCAATTTTATCTTGTCTATGTGATCAAGCAATAATATATTAAAGCAAGAAATATAAATGAAATTGAAAATTAAAGTGAAAGACAAGAAATAAAAAGAGACAAGAGGCGAGAATTTTTCAAGTGGTTCGGAGGCAAAACCCATCTCCTACATCCACCCCCACTGTCACTGACAAGTGAGATCAATTCACTATAATATTCTCTTCTACAAGAGTTACAAGAATTGATAAGGCAAGTTCCTCGAACCCCTCTACTTAATTGACTCATCAATTAAGGTTGCTTCTTCCAAAGTGAAAAAAAAAACACTAGTGTGAAAGTCATTGTAGTTCTTCCTTGAATTGACACTAGGGTTGTCGGATGGAAGCGATTCTTGGGATCGTCGGTGTTCCCCCTTTATAGTTACAAGGTTAGATTGGGTTGATTGGGAGGGTAAAAAGGGTGAGGGGTTGAGTGTGAAGGGTTAAAGGGTAATGTAGCAATTGGTGTATATTGTTCACTAGGGGAGGTTGGGTGTATATTGTTCACTAGGGGAGGTTGGGTGTATATTGTTCACTAGGGGAGGTTGGGATATAGTGATGTAAGCACACTAGTGGATAAATGGTGAAGGGTGTTGTATCTCAATGTTTGTGTGTACATGGTGTTTATTGCACACATTGAGACAATAAAAGGGAAGGGTATTTGGTGTGGGAGACACACTGGTAAATGGGATAATTGGTTGCAATATATAGGCAGGAGAGGAAGTAGCCGTTTGGTTGGTCAAAGAAGTTGGAATCTCCCAGGTTGGTCTTTGGTCTTCAAAAATCAACGGATGTTGTTGGGGAATTAATGGATCATGGAATTGAAGCTACTATGAAGACTTTTCTTGCATATCTTGATTGGAAGTCTGATGAAAAGTAAGCTTTAATTTTAAACCTTCACCTTTCATTTTAAACCTTCACCTTTTAGGCTATTGTTGTTTTCACCTTTTGGTAATTTGTATGTAACTTTTCACCGGATGGATGGATGTAAAATCCGATTGCACATTCTTGTTGCTCATTGAATTAGCTTTCTAATGAGTCTAAAATTGGATATTTCTCGGTCTTGATAGGTGGGGAAAATCAGGGTTGAAAAACATAGAAAACATGGACGGGTCTTTGTGTAAGTTTGACAACTTTTCTTTCTTGACATGTTTGACCACTTAACTATAACCCGTCAGTTAAATGATCAATCTTCACTAAAACAATAAGTTAGGACCTAACAGGTTCCTTCACTATTCCCTCTTCCTCTAAATCTTTATCTTTCAATAGTGTTTTATAAATTCCTCTTATATCTCGCAATAATATTTTTGTGTCTCAATTTTGTAAGGATAACAATGGTTCTATTGAATTCTTACCATCTTATTTTTTTTTTTTTATCAAGGATCTCTCAATCAATAAAGTCATCCTCCATATAACCAATGACCATGGAGTTTACCTTTGGCATCCCCCCTCTACTCAAGCGAGTCTAAGTGATATGAACCTAGCCAAGGATGACTAGACCAAAATCAAAAGCGGAATTGTCGGATCATTCTAACTCGGTTTCGATATGTGGAACCTCGACCTAACGCCTATTAGAGATGCAAACCTTGGTATAAGAGATGATGGAAGGTGGAACCTTGACCCGTTGTCTATATGTAGACAAGAACCTTGGAATAAGTGAAGACGCCACAAACGGGGATGAAAAAACCGTTTGATAAGTCAAAGAAATGAGCGCCATGAGAATCCTCTCGATAATCTAAAAAAAGAGAAGCACTCTTAATTTATCATAAAACTCAACATTCTATATCTTATTCATGAAAAATTGGCTATATATAGCCTCCTTGGAACATCCCACCAAGATAGGATAACTATGTAATAAATGTATTGATAAGTCCTAAGGATGTGTTAACACTTATTTTACATGTGAGAAATGCAACTACAAATAAGGGGAGATTGACCTATAATGTGAACTAAATAACTAGATGAATCTAGAGACAAAATGTGCATTCCCGTCTATGAACACAACCTCATAGTAAATCAGCCATAACTTATTCTAGAAGGATCCAAATGCCGCTTCAAAAAATGCGTTGGAAACTAGACATCCGTAGCTTTCCGAAAATATATTAAACACATTATTTTCATCAAAATTGGGTCCATAGAGGTCTACCAAAGTTGGCACAAAAATTCTGAAATTTCTGAAAACTCCCAAAAGCTTCATGAAACAACCATGGCCATGTAATGAACCATGGGTAAGTCATGCTTAGTGCTGGCAATTCAAGTCCTAAATTCAATATTGAACCTCCGCTTGAACCAATTAGCTCCAAATTCTCCTCATCCCCCTTGAGTACCTTCTCATCAGTCGTGAAGTCACGAATGAGGTTGGCAAACATCTCTTTTGTGCATGGTTTTATAATTAGCCCCTTGTAAACTTGAGTTACACCATTGTCCACCTCTTTCATGGGTATGTCCTCATCATTCCCCTCCTCTTGAAAAGGATTTGTCCTCAAATCTCCACCGGCATCATATGGCAAAGAATCACTATCCATGGGAGTGAGAAGTTCATCATTATGATAGTTTTCTCCAATTTCCTGCACAAAAAATCCAAATGAACTAGAAGAAGAATGTTTTTTTTTTCTTTTCAAAATTAATACTCTTTTCCTTATTTTTTCTCTCCTTTTCTTTTGCACTTTCTTCTTGCAATTTCAATTGATCTTCGTGAGCTTGTTTCGGTGATAAAGGCACCAAAACAATTGATTTCTCCTTATGCACCAGAGAGTATTTGTTCGAAAATCCATCCTGCTTTACTTGGCGATCAAACTGCCAAGGTCTTCCAAGAAGCAAGTGACATGCTTGCATTGGTACAACATCACAAAGCACCTCATCTTCATATTTAGAAATTTGAAAAGAAACCAACGCTTGATTAGTGACTCGAGCTTCCCCACTTTCATTAAGCCATTGCAATTTGTAAGGTTTTGGGTGTTTGGTCGTAGGTAGCCCAAGTTTCTCAACCATGATTGAACTCGCCACATTGGTGCAACTATCCCCATCTATGATTAAACTACACACCTTATCTCTAATGTAACATCTTGCTTGATAAATACTCTCTCTTTGTTCTTCATCATCCTCCCTTATTTGTAAATTCAAGGATCTTCTTGCTACAAAATTCAATCCCTCTTCAACTTCACATTCCGTATAAGAGTTCTCATATTCTTTTTTTGTTTTACGCTCCTCTTTTTCATCATCTGTCTTAATCTCACCATCACCCCTTACCACTATAACTCTCTTATTTGGGCATTCACTCGCAATATGTCCTCTTCCTTGACATTTAAAACATTGAATATCACGATTATGAGTTTTAGAGAGTTCGGTCTTACCCACGTTAGGATTGGATGATGAACTAGCTTTAAACTCGACTGTGGTTGACATTTCTTTGTCCTCTTTTGAGTGGCTTGGCGTCCGTGAAGGCTCAGAAATTTTGCTTGATCGAAGTCCCTGTCTTTTGAGCTGCTTCTCAATTTTGGTAGCCATATGCACCATGTCCTCCAATTCGACATAGTGTTGTAGCTCTACTTGATTAGCAATCTCCACGTTTAATCCAGCCAAGAATCTCGCCATGGTTGCTTCTCGATCTTTTTCAATGTTGGCTCGGATCATGGCAACGTCCATCTCTTAAAAATACTCTTCGACAGTTTTGCTTCCTTGCTTTAAACTTTGGATCTTGTTGTATAGCCCCCGATAGTAGTGACTTGGTACAAGCCTCCATGTCATAACTCTCTTCATCTCATCCCAAGTTTCTATTGGTCTCTCCGCATTACGCCTTAGGTAAAGGAGTAATTGGTCCCACCAAACAACGGCATAATCAGAAAACTCCACGGCTGCAAGTTGAACCTTTTTTCTCTCCGAATAATCATGACAAGCAAAAACTCGCTCCACACGCTTCTCCCAATCAAGGTAAGCTTCGGGATCGCTTTTTTCCTTGAAAGGAAGGATCCTTCATCTTGATGCTACCCATATTGTCATCCTCTCTCACTCTATATATCCTTTCTCACGCATCCCTTCTTGGCCTTCTAAATATATTTTCCCCAAAACCATCTTCCTCACTCTCATGTCCTTCTTGTCAAAATTGATCTCCACCGCCCCGCCTTCGAGGTTGTTCATGTCTTTCTTGCTCTAACCTGTTAAACCTCACAAGAATTTCCTCCGTATGCTCCCTCATTAGTCTTCTCAAATTTGCATCCAACATATCCGCATAAGCCTTTAAATTCTCCACTCCACTATTAGAACCACTATTTTCGTCCCCCATTTTTCAAGAGAACAACTTTTTATTTGAAGTTACCTCACAAATCACTCCCTTACGTGTATCACTCAAAATGATTTCACTCACCCTCGTGTATACACTCAATGATTTTTTTTGACTCTATCTATAATTTAAATGTATTTTTCAAACTAAAAGAAATTTTGAGCAACTCGAATAAAATGACACTAGATTTTTTTTGAAGTATAGAAGAATGATAGATGACACAAATGAAAGATAGATAGGATAGACAAAACCTGAATTAGAACTGAAGCTCTGAATACCAGATGATGTGAACTTAGCCAAGGATGACTAAACCCAAATCAAACGCGGAATTGTCAGATCGTTCTAACTCAATTTCGATATGTGGAACCTCGACCTAACGCCTATTAGAGACGCAAACCTCGATATAAGAGATTATGGAAGGTGGAACCTTGACCCGTTGTCTATATGTAGACAAGAACCTTGGCATAAGTGAAGACGCCACAAACGGGGATGGAAAAACCATTTGATAAGTCAAAAAAACGAGCGCCACGAGAATCCTCTCGATAAGCTCCAAAAAGAGAAACACTCTCAATTTATCACAAAACTCAACATTCTATATCTTATTCATGGAAAATTGGCTATATATAGCCTCCTTGGAACATCCCTCCAAGATAGGATAACTATGTAATAAATGTATGGATAAGTCCTAAGGATGTGTTCATACTTATTTTACATGTGAGAAATGCAACTACAAATAAGGGGAGATTGACCTACAATGTGAACTAAATAACTAGATGAATCTAGAGACAAAATGTGCATTCCCGTCTATGAACACAACCTCATAGTAAATCAGCCATAACTTATTCTAGAAGGATCCAAATGCCGCTTCAAAAATGCGTTGGAAACTAGACATCCGTAACTTTCTGAAAATATATTAAACACATTATTTTCATCAAAATTGAGTCCATGGAGGTCTACCAAAGTTGGCACAAAAATTCTAAAAATTCTGAAAACTCCCAAAAGCTTCATGAAACAACCATGGCCATGGAATGAACCATGGGTAAATCATGCTTAGTGCTGGCAATTCAAGTCTTAAATTCAATATTGAACCTCTGCTTGAACCAATTAGCTCCAAATTCTCCTCATCCCCCATGAGTACCTTCTCATCAGCCGTGAAGTCACGAACGAGGTTGGCAAACATCTTTTTTGTGCATGGTTTTATAATTAGCCCCTTGTAAACATGAGTTACACCATTGTCCACCTCTTTCATGGGTATGTCCTCATCACTAAGCATCTTCGAGTCCCTCCACTCTTGGCACCATTGGCTCGGACACCCCGCCCTCCATTATTTCTTTTTTAAATATACCATTTTTTTTTTATCTATTCCGTATAGTTCTATTTCCAATTGTAATTCTTGCAATATCAATAAAAGTCACAAACTTCCATTTTCTTTTTCCTCTCTTACGTCTAGTCCTCCTCTTGAACTTGTGTTTTATGATGTTTGGACCTCTCCACTATACTCCCATAACAAGTTTTAATATAATGTCATTTTAGTTGACTATTTCACTAAATATACATGGTTCTTTCCTCTAAAATAAAAATCCGACACCTTTGCTTACTCATTTAAAAGCTCTTGTTGAGAAATTTTTCAACAAACCCATAATCCAACTATTCTTCGACAATGGTGGAGAATACTTAAAACTCACACCTTCTCTCTCTTAAAATGGCATCTCTCATCTCACATCCCCCACACCCCCAAACATAACGGCTATGCCGAACAACGACACCGTCACATTGTCGAAATAGGCTTTGCCTTGCTATCTCATGCTCACCTTCCTCTCACCATGTGGACATCCGCCTTCACCACTACCACCTACCTTATAAACCGCCTCCCACTGCCACTCTAAATAATGACTCCCCTTATCTCTATTTCTTTTAAAAACCACCCAACTATTCTAAACTTCATAGCTGTAGTGTCTTTGCTACGCTTGGCTAGGCCCCCACACCCCTCAAAACTCGCCCCTTGCTCTGTCCTTTGCATCTTTGTTGGCTACTACCCCTCTCTTCTCTCCACTGCTAAGCCCTCCCCTACCCTTACATCCTCTCAATGGTGCAATTTGTCTCTTTCCATTATTCCCTCTCCACCTTCTATTTTCTGCACCAAACCGACACCCCTTACTCTCTCACCTTTCACCCTTCTTGATACACCAACTTCTCAGTCGTCTTCTTCTATCCAAACAAACCACACCTCACCTTCCCCATCCACTCCATCCTCTCGGCCCAACTCTTTACCCAATGCTGAGGCCTCCTCCCCCCTCTAACTTCTGACCAAACAGAGCTATCCACCACCTCTTCCTACTCTTTACCGAATATACCACCTCTACCTGCCCAACACACAATGATCACCTGTTTCAAAAATAATATCATCAAACCTAATCATTAGTATGCCCACCTTGCCTCTATCTCCTCTCCAATTGACATTCCTAAACCCATCAAACAAGCCCTCTCCTCCCTTCTTTGGCATGCTGCCATAGAGGAAGAATACCATGCTCTCACCCGTAATAATACCTGGTCTCTTATCCCTCCTCAAAATTCCCTAGACATTTTCGGTTGCAAATGGGTGTTTCGTATTAAATACAACCTCGATAACTCCATTCATAAATATAAAGCCCGCCTTGTTGCCAAGGGCTTTCACCAATGTTTGGGTGTCGATTACTCTGATACTTTCATTCTCGTTGTCAAACCCGTTACTGTGTGTCTTTTTCTCTCTCTTGCTTTCAGCAATGGTTGGTCACTTCGCCAACTTGACATAAACAATGCCTTTTTTAAAGGCCAACTACATGACACTGTCTTCATGTCCCAACCACCCGGCTTTGTTGATCCCACCTCTCCATCCCATGTGTGTCAACTTCAAAAGGCTATCTATGGTCTCAAACAGGCCGCGCCTCCAAACTCAAAACTTACCTCCTTTCCTACGGCACCCATCCTTGTTTCTCAACTCATCCTCCTCTCATCGTCTCTTTTTTTATAGTCTATGTCGATGGCATCATTGTCACGGGCTCCTATACCTCTCTTCTCGCCGAGTTTATTACTCACCTCACCTCTAGATTCTCCCTCAAGGACCTCGGCCCACTGTCTTACTTTTTAGGCATCGAGGTCACACTCAACTCTAAAGGCATTCTTCTCACTCAATCCAAATATGCCCATAACGTTCCCACTCATCACAACATGCTCAACTCCAAACCGTCCTTCACACCAATGGCTTCCTCGACTTCCCTCACCAATCATTTGCCCACTCTCATCTGTCAACCTAGTGATTATCGGTCCATTATTGGTGCTCTTCAATACCTCTCCATCACTCGTCCTGACATTGCATTTTCTGTCATTAAACTACCCCAATTTATGCAACACCCTCAAGCATCTCATTGGGTATATCTTAAACTCTTGCTACTGTACTTACATGGCACTCTCAACCTTGGTATCCAGTTGTACTTTCGTACTCCCCTGTCCCTTCATGCATTTTGTGATGTTGAGTGGGCGGGTGACAAAGACGATTATGTCTCCATTTCCTGGTTTACCTTGGCAAAAATCGTATTACCCGGTCTTCTCGAAAACAACGAGCTCTAGCGTGCTCCTTGACTGAAGCTGAATTTCAAGGTGTAGCTGATGCTACCGCTGAAATAATTTGGGTCCACAATTTCTTGAAGAACTTGGTATCTCACTCTCTGTTTCTCCGGTCATTTACTGTGACAACCTAGGCGCAACTCATTATCCCGCGAACCCGGTCTTTCATTCACGAATGAAGCACCTTGCACTTGCATTTCATTTTGTTCGTGAACAAGTCAACAATGGAACTCCCGCGTTCAGCACATCTCTCGTGATGATCAGCTTGCCGATGTCCTCACCAAGCCGCTTCCCCGTGCACGTTTTGGTAACTTCTCTCCAAGATTAGTCTTTTCCACTGAACGTCCATCTTGCGGGGGCCTGATGATACAACTCTCAAAGATACTTAAATATCTCTTTGTATATTCTTGTTATTAGTTGTATTTATCTCCTAGTTTACATTAAATTGAATCAGTATGTCATATAAAACAAGTGACACTATATATTCATCTATTCTCATTAACTAACTAAATGCCATTAACGTCATGCCACTAAGTGACAATTTTCTTGTAGTGACATTATCCATGATTTTTTTAATCCTCCAGCTAGTGTAGAAAGAACCAATTTGTTAATTCATTTGGATATAATGGAGTTGTTTAACTTGATCCACCGTCCTGCGGTTTTCCTTTCCTCGATTTTAGTTTTCCACGTTAAAATTCATGTCTTGGTGTTGGTTTATTAATTGTTTGGTATTTAGTTACTGAACCTCTCTCTCTGATTATGTTAAAGTTTAATTTGATCAAGTTAACCATTAAAAAAGTGCGACTATCATTTTGAAACTTTCAAACATGATATAGAGTCCATGTTCGGTTTTGGGGACTATTTGGGCAAATGGAAATGGAGGAATTGAATTCATTAAATTAGTCAGTTTGGTAGCGTAGAATGAAGGACATATTGTTGTTAAAAGATCTTGCTGGTCAAAGTATCTTTCATGATGATGCAAATAATGCTAGAGAACAAAAACAATGAAATTGGTACTTGATGGTGACCTACAAGTTTATTTGCTTGATGGTGGTTTGGCACCAAATAATAAGTTAAACATGTACTTCGCCAACTTGAAACATAAATTGAGACTTTTCTTTGTGAGGGAGTGATTATTAAAATTGGAAGGAAGACAATGGTAGTAAAGTACTCAAATAATTTGCTTATAACAGGTCATACTAAACTAATACAGTATTGATTTTGTTTTTTCTTGAACGATTCCAAAACTAAATATTGTTTAAACTTTATATATAATTTTGTTGGACTGAAACCCACACTTAAAATATTGAGGAATCATCTGTAATTTATTGGAATATTTATGTTTTTGTTTTTGTCTTTTCATGTGAGCATCTGATACGAAGCTTTTAAACAAGAGAAGATGCCAGGAATAATTGTAGCATCTTTTGGACTGCACGAACAATTGCAGAGAAAGCAAACACACCAGCACATGAATGGACATATTTTATTAAAATTTATTGTTTCATTTTAAAAAGATATATTACATTATCGTAATGACTGTTTTTTTTTTTTTTTTTTTTTTTTTTAAATATGAATAACGATGTATGTTATCTTTTCATTAAGCCAAATGAACTGAGCCAACTACGGAATGCTTCAATAAAATAATAATTTCGTAACGTCGTTCATTGACACATGACTACATCTGGGGTATTGCTAAGCCAGGTGAAAGAACATGTTCTACTTATGCACTTAAACAGGTAAAAGGTTAGTTCACAAGAGGTCGACTATCTTGGCAGAGTAGGTCGACTATCTTGAGGTGCAGTGTGTGTATGTTGAGTTATGCAGCGGAATAATAATGAAATAAATAGAAGAAATAAATGAGTAAATGAAAAGTGATAAGTGTGAATAAGTGTGAGTAAATGTGACACAAACACAACGATGTAACGTGGTTCAGAGTATTGCAACTCTCCTACATCCACGCTTCAGTGTCCTCAACAGTGAAAAAGAAATCCACTATAATACTTCGTCAAGAAATTACAATAAATTGCAAGAAAATTCCCTCAGAATTTTCCAGCCTAATTAGCCTCACTAACTAAGCTTTGTAGTTGTTGCAAAGCACAGAAAAAGAAAAGAAAAAGGTTTCACAAATGTGAAGGGTTGGTGTGTTGTGGAATAAGCCCTCCAACACCCAAGCAAATCGTAAGAAATCACCGCACCACAAACAAGCATAAGAAATAATAAAGCAAAGCAAAAGACAAGAGAACACAAGAAATTGTTTACCCAGTTCGTCAATATGTTTTACTACGTCTGGGGGCACTATCAATCCAGGATCTTGCACTATAATATGTTAAATCTGAGTTACAATGAGTATGGTGGCGGAACATTGCTTATATTGGCATCCTAGAATGAAAAACTAACCCTAGACGGACAAAGAAACCCAAAATCTGGCCTAAAAAATGGCTCAGCCCAGACTTGCCCCGACATATGGGCGGTCGCCCACAAAGCCCTTGGGTGGTCACCTAAACCAAATTCCGCACTGATGATCCTTCTGATAAAGTGGGCGGTCGCCCACCTTGACCCTTGGCGGTCGCCCAGAACATCAGTCCCTCCGACATGATTTCCTTCTCTGCTCCGCTCGCTAGTTCCCGATTGGTCCTTTATTCCAACAATCTCCCACCTAGAGATCAACCACATATAAGCCCCGTATCCGTTCTTCAACTCATCCTTAGTGCTCACCTCGATCATGGTAGTGCCGTCCTCCTCTCCTATTTTCCAAGCCTCGCTGAAGCTATGCATAGCTTCAACTTATCAAGGTTTACCACCTTGGTCAACATGTCAGCCTGGTTCTTCGATCCTTGAATCTTCTCCAGCCTTAAGATCTTCCTCTCCAATAGATGTCTGATGTAATGAAACCTCAGCTCGATGTGCTTCGTCCTAGAATAAAACGCTGGATTCCTTGCTAGATGAATTGCACTCTGACTGTCACTGTAGAGAGCATTACCACTTCGCGTCTTCCCAAGTTCACCCAAGAAGTTCTGCAACCATACCATCTCTTGCTTGCCTCTATCACTACCACATATTTGCTTCCGCAGTAGATTGAACCACGATCTCTGCAATTTAGAAGCCCAGGAGATTGCCGTACCACCCAATGTAAACACATAACCCGTAGTACTTTTCCTCTTATCAAGATCACTTGATGTCAAATCCGCATCGACATAACCCGCTAACACGACATCCTTGCTTGAGAAACATAGAGCCTTACCAGCAGTACCCTTTAAGTAACGAAGGATTCATTTAACCGCTTCCCAATGTTGCTTCCCTGGATTGCCCATGAACCGGCTGATTACTCCCACCGCATATGCAATGTCCGTCCTTGTACACACCATAGCATGCATTAGACTCCCCACTGCCGAAGCATATGGAGTCTTTCCCATCTTGTCACGCTCCTCCTTTCCCTTAGGTGAATCTTTTTCAGATAGCTTAAAGTGCATACCCAATGGTGTACCTGTTGGCTTTGCCTCTTCCATGCAAAATCTTTCCAAGACCTTCTCGACGTACTCTGCTTGTGAAAGAACCAACTTACCCGACTCCCTATACCGGTCAATCTACATGCCCAAGATTTTTCTGGCCTCCCCCAAATCCTTCATCTCAAACCGCTCTGACAACCGTGCCTTCAATCTGTTTACCTCTTTACTACTAGAGCCCGCTATTAGCATGTCATCCACATATAATAGCAAGATTATTTACCCGTTGTCAGTGTTCTTGAAGTAGCAACAATGATCCGCCTCACATCTGATAAAATCAATGCCATGCATGAATCCATCAAACTTTCTGTACCACTGCCTAGGAGCTTGTTTAAGGCCATACAAGCTCTTAGTCAACCTATAAACCAGTTCCTCATTACCCTTAGACAAGTATCCCTCTGATTGTACCATGTAAACTTCTTCCTCCAAATCCCTATAAAGAAAGGCCGTCTTTACATCCATCTGTTCCAGCAACGCCACTAATATCCCCAGAACCATTATGATAGTGGTCATCTTCACAACAGGAGTGAAGACCTCGGTGGAGCCAATACCATATTTTTGCTGAAACCCCTTTATAACCAACCTTGACTTGTAACGCTTATTACCGTTTGCCTCCTCCTTGATCCTGTAAACCTACTTGTTATGCAATGCCTTCATCCGCTTAGGCAGTTTAATCAACTCCCAAGTTTCATTGGCCTTCAATGAGTCCATCTCATCATCCATCACAGCTTTCCACTTATCACCAAGTGCACTACGAATAGCCTCCGCATAACACTCCAGTTCACCACTATCTGTTAACAACAAATAGTAATTCGAAGGAGAATACCTATCAGGAGATCCACGCAATCTGCTGGATATGCGCAGCGGAATATCTGGTCCTAGAGTATATGGTCATCATGAACCGTCCTTCTCCCACCCGAGTCTGGAATATCTACCTCAACAACCTCTGGTTCCAAACTAATCCCATCAGATGCCCCTTTTCTGTCCTTATACAAATCCTGTTCATTGAATATGACATCCCGACTACGAATAACCTTATGATTTTGGTCATCCCAAAACTTATACCCGAAGTCATCCCCACCATAACCAATAAACGTACACTTTACAGATTTAGCATCTAATTTAGTTCTATCAGCAGAATCAGTATGAACATATGAAACGCAGCCAAATATGCGAAGAAAGGACAAATTTACCTGCTTGCCACTCCATGCTTCCTCTGGAATTTCATTCCCCAATGGTACCGATGGTCCCCTATTGATCAAGAAAGCCGTTGTGTTAACTGCATATGCCCAGAACGTCTTCGAAAGTCCACACTTCAACCTCATACTTTTGTCCCGCTCGTTTAATGTCATGTTCATTCTCTCTGCTACCCCGTTATGTTGAGGTGTGCCCTTTGGTGTCTTTACCATACGGATACCATTCGCTGCACAATATTCCTTGAACTTCCCGAGCTCATACTCCCCACCATTGTCAGACCTCAAGCTTTTGAGCTTAAGACCCGTCTGATTCTCCACCAAGGCCTTCCATTTCTTAAACACCTCGAATGCCTCATCTTTGTGTTTCAAGAAATAAACCCAGACCTTCCTTGTCGAATCATCAATAAATGACATGTAGTATGATGCACCACCTAGAGAAGTTACCGGGGCCGGCTCCCACAAATCTGTGTGAACCAATTCCAACTTTGCTTCCCTCAAAGCCCTACCTGTCCTCGAGAAGTTGCTTCTCGCTTGTTTGCCAAACACACAATCTTCGTAGATCCCCACATTGACTGTCTTCAAACCCAATAGTAATCCCTTTGAGCAAAGTAGTTTCATCCCATTCTCACTCATGTGACCCAATCGACAGTGCCACAAATTCGTATCACCCTTGGCTGACGCCACCACGATACTATCCTTGGTGTTATTCGCCAAATATAATGTCCCCTTCTTACCCCGAGCGATCTCTGAATCCTCCTTGGTAATAACCCAGTTCATACACCCAAAAGTTACCTTGTAACCTTCTTCATCAAGCTGCCCAACTGATAACAGGTTCTTTTTCAAACCTGGAATGTGTCTGACCCCGTGTACAAGATATCCTCTATTTGCATCTTCCAAAACCCATAGTCAGACCCATCAAATTTCTCCACCGCTTGTTTATCCTTGCCCATTCTTGATTCTTTATAAACCCGGATCGTTAAACTGAAGCTCTGATACCAGTTGTTGTGGAATAAGCCCTCCAACAACCAAGCAAATCGCAAGAAATCATCGCACCACAAACAAGCACAAGAAATAATAATGCAAAGCAAAATACAAAAGAACACAAGAAATTGTTTACCCAGTTCGTCAATATGTTTGACTACGTCTGGGGGCACTACAAAGTGAGGATCTTATACCATGATATGTTAAATCTGAGTTACAATGAGTATGGGACAGAACATTGCTTATATTGGCATCCTAGAATGAAAACCTAACACTAGACGGACAAAGAAACCCGAAATCTGGCCTAAAAAATGGCTCAGCCCAGACTTGCCCCGACACTTGGGCGGTCGCCCACAAAGTCCTTGGGCGGTCGCCCAAACCAAACTCCACACTGATGATCCTTCTGATAAAGTGGACGGTCGCCCACCTTGACCCTGGGCGGTCGCCCAGAACATCAGTCGCTCTGACGTGATTTCCTTCTCTGCTCCGCTCGCTAGTTCCCTGTTGGTCCTCTATTCCAACATGGTGATCTGTAAGATGGCTCTTATGTAGCTATGTGAGATCTATGTTTGTTTTTCTATTTTAGCACAAATTTATAAATATCAAGTGTGCTTTTACAATTGAGTTTCTTAAAAGCTTTAATCAAGTTGTATGAAAAATGGCCAAGACAGAGGTTTTATCTTCATCATTGTAGAGCTCCTTTTATAGGTCTTCAGTATATATCCGTTTGAGTTCCAATGGTCTTGAACATCTTGGAAATGCACATGTCAGTCATTAATCTTTGACTGGAGTAAAGTTTATGAACAGTGTTAAGTCAAGTTTGACTTTGACTGAGATGTGATTTGGCAAGAGTATTAAGGTCTGCTATCTTGAAGGTCAGTTATCTCGATATGTCAAGATAATGGACCTGTGAAGACTTGATGATTTCCAGTTTACTTATTTGATAATCCATGATGAGTTCTTAATTATTTGTCAAAACACTTAGTTAAGAAACTAGGGTTCTAACAATTTCCCCCTTTTTGGGAAATAATTAAGAAGAGAAGTAGAGCATAATCTGTAAGAAGAGATCAATCTATAATTGAAACAAAACAAAGTTAGATCACAAAAGAGAGATCCAAAAAATTAAGTTTAAATCCCAAGAAAACATGAAATAAAATTTGTTCAAGAATAATAAAACAAGTTTTGAGATAAAAAGACTTAGTGAAATAAAGCTTCTATATTGTATTCACTTTGGTAGTCTGGTTCAGGTTGTGCTTCTCCAAGGTCTACTGCAGTCAGGTGTCTTTCTCTTTCAAGATTCAGTAGTTGGAGTTGCTTCTTGTTGAACCTAAAGTAATACTATTTTTTGTTCCAAGTGAGACTTATCCTATCATCATACTGAATGCCATGGTTGATTAGTTGGCTCTTCTTTAGTAATGGCTCCTTCTTTACCAGATTTCTTGAAACTATAGGGGCAGGACCAAGTAGAAGTTGTCTTATTGAAGATAGCCCTCTTGATGATGGTTGATCCTGGGTGAAGATTCTTGAGTTTGAGAGAACTCTCTGAAATTTCTTGGTTGGGAACTGGCTTCAGTCTAGTCAACTATCCTGCCAGTAGGTGTTTATTGAACCAACTTTGTCACGTCATGTCTTAGTCCCTTCATTTGAGCTCTCACATAATTCCCAACTGCATTGATGTCTTCATGAGTGGCAGCAGGAAATGTGGATGGATATGTGGAAGCAATTGGATCAGGAAAGAGAGGACAAGAATACTGATGGAATGGCTCTTGCATTGATGGTTCATTTGGGAAGATAGTAGAGCTGGGAAGGATTCCTCCAAACAGTCTCTTGATAGCATCAAAACCAAAGATTTTCTCAGAAACTAGCTTCCAATAGATGACTTGATGAGATCAATGCATTTTGTCAGAACAACTCCAGATTGCATATGGAGGCCTTCATTTAGATTGGGAGATAACCACTGGGAGATTTTTTTTTCCCATTGAACCATTTTTCCTCCATTAAGGCTTGAGGGAACCAGGCTAGTCTCATGGATATAGAATTGATTTAGAGATAGTCTGTAAGTTTTCTACTCATTATGCACAAAAAAGATTCTCCCAGCAAGCTCTCTAGCAGTCATTTTCAGTTGGGCTTTTGAGTAGGTCCAATATTGACAGGAGATAGCTGAGTTAAAGATTTCTTAGGGAAACTCAATATGGTCAAATAAAAGACCAAGAGGAAGAATTGAAGGAATGGAGAAATCAACAGGATGAGAAATGAACCATGGAGGAGGTCTATAGTACATATGGATCAAATTGGTTGAAAACAAGAGATCTGTTGAGGGATTATATGGGCCATGAGTGATGACTTCAAATGAGGAATTGGTATGAAAGTTAGGGTCATCAACTCTGGAAGAGTGAGAGGAGGAGGATGATTGACCAGGAGGGGGAGCTATGTCCAGACCAACTCTTTTCCAAGAAACCTCAAATCCAAACTTTTCTCAAGTTCATGGAACTTGGCAATTTTAGCCATATCAGATAGGGCAGAGTAGGCTTCTTTATCAAATGGATTGTCCTCAACTAAGATTGCTTTTCCCTTTCCAGATGAGATAGGAAGGGAGGGAGGAGGTTGAATAGGCCTCTCAATGATTAATTGGGTGGAAGGAGTAGATTTTGGTGAGCTTGGAATTGTTTGGGCAAGGTCAGCTATCATGGACCTAGTTTCACCAGGGTCTACTGTCTGTTCCTGAATGATTTCAACAAAGTCATTCCCCATTTCTCTTTCAACTAAGGGCTCAATCTCATCAAGAATATCATTCCCCCTATCAGTTTCAACATATAAATCCTTAATTTGTTATAAAAGACCAGGAGTTGGCATGAATGAGGAAGACAAAGGACCTGATGATATAGGAGTGTGAGCTGGGGGTGAGGAAACCTTTTTGCTTTGAGATTGAGTTAAGGTTTCGAGAGCTTCAGCAGCTTCCTTGGCTCCTGAACTGAGGGTCTCAATAGATAAACTATTATGATCAGGGTCAAACACAAAGGGTTCAGGGGGAGCAATAGAGGGAGATGAAGGGGGTGAATCTTCTTCAGGGATGATCACTTTCCTTTTATTACTTAGAGGTCTAACTGAGACTTGGGGAACCTCATCTAAATCAATTAGTTCATTGTCTTTTTGGAGTCTCATGGATTTTTTTGGAGGGTTGGGGTTTAGATTTTTCTGAATGGGTGAGGGTGAGTGTTTAGGTTTGGCTTTGGATCTTTTGTACACAAAGGAAATTTTAGAGGAGGGAGAAGGAGTTTGAATAGAGCTGGGACCAGGAGTGGAGGGTGGTGGAGCTTCAAGAAGTAAGAGTGGAATGATTTTGGCTAATGGTTCATGCTCAGTAGGATCATCATCCAGATCCACTATCTTGGATCCTTTGTCTTTCCTACCCTTTCCTTTAAACCTTTGGGCCATTTCAGCTAGGGTTTCCCTTTCAAGGTCACTACCAGATGGAGATGAGACATGGGAAGGTGAGTTATCATCATGTTGATTAGGGTCTGGTTGATCTTTAATAGGTTCCTGTACCCTACCCTGTTGTTTGTATGAGAAGGTATGAATGCTAAATACCTTATATCTATGATGGGTAGCTTGCCTATCATAGGGGGCAGGTACTCTAACTCTCATTATTCTCCCAATATGAAACAAAATCCTACTCATAAACCTAAATAATCCTGGATTTGTTGAGGATTTGGTTTTAGTTTTAAGGGGATGATGGCCAGACCTAAGTCTAAAATTAGACAACAGCATAAAGCTCAAATTTGTGGTTTGAACTGTATGTAATAAACACAACAATTGTTTCCACTCACTAGGGCTCATGACATGGTGAGATGAGGTCTTTCCATATAGACCTTTCATTACTACATCAGCTAGAGTAGAAAATTGGGGAGAAAGAAACTTTTTATAGACAGGTTTATCAGTATGGTAAGCAGGCCATCCCTCTATATTTGCAGTTTGAGATGAGTAATTGATATTGGAATCCCAAATGTTTGTTATCATGTTGGGTTCATTGCAGTGCCATAAGTAGCAGCAACATCACTAGGGGATATAGTGTAGGAGGTACCTTGAAGGGTAAACTGAATGTTGTATTGCTCTGTCAAAACTCCATTTTCGTAGATGTGGGAGCAGAGCAGAGGAAGAATTGGGTGTTTGTCTCCATGAAGGTCTTCAATTTGGCATTTGTAAGGAGCTCTCCAATCCATCCACCAGCGGGATTACGGTAGAAAGATTTTTGAATAAGGTAACCATGAGCATATGAGGAATTCATTTTTCTAGGGTTTGAAAGGGAGAAACAGAGGTTGTAACGGTAACTTTTGTTTGAATAGAGAAGAAGGGTTTAAGAAGAATGATTGGTGTACATGGAACGGTGGTTTATAAAGGGGTAAGAGACAACTGAAATAATTTGAAAAGACATGCCCTTTTACAATAAATTTATAAGCGACATGAGCAAGCAGGTGACTCATCAAATTGTAACTGTTGAAACAGTAACTACACTCCTTTTTATATTTACGCAAAGACCTTAGCATGTAGGAAGCAAACATTCTTTATTCCTTCAATTAAAATTGACATGCTTAAGTCTAATATTCAACTATAATTCAGTATAGTCAAGCGACAAGATTAATTATTATATCAAATCAACCTTACTGGAATGCATCTTTTGAGGTCTACTATCATCATTGAATCTATAGCATAAATACTCAAGATGAATTAAATGATGTGAAATCTCTCTATATAAGAACCATTGTTGGTGAATTATACATCACAACAACAAATATTCAAATAAAGATTGCTCATAGTAAGATAGTAGACCTTGATCCTTCCCTTTCTCTACTGAAAAAAAATGGGCAGTCTCACAAATCTTTTTAGCCCAAGTAAGATGTCTGATCTTGTCAAAAAATTGAAGTTCAAGGAGAGGGAGGAGGATAAGGTAGATGAGAAATTTTTAAAGGAATTTAGGGAATACCAGGCTCAGGAGGTATTGGTAAGTGAGCAGGAGGTAGACCAACTTCTTTCAAATGATCCAATGAAGAATGTAGATATGATGGAGAGGTCAATAAAGAAGGAGATGTGGCTCCATGCCAGAGATGAATTTATCAAGGAAGAAAGAAAGAAACTGAAGAGAGGAGAGGAGGTGGAGAAAAGATATGACATAGGCAAAGGAAAATCCAAGATGTCAGACAATGAGGAGGACAAAGGACCTCATATGTCTTTGTTTGATATTTTATTGTTAGAGAGGAAGGCTAATATAGTGATAGGTAAAAAGGGGAGAGAAGAGAAGGACAAGGGGATAATTATGATGGCAGTTCTTACACCAAGCAATTATTTTGCTTGTTGTAGTCCTTTTAGATCAGGAGAGAAAGAGGAGGGAAGCTTTAGGTCTGATGAGGCCTATTCAGTGAGAGCCATAATTCTTCTGTCACTTTTAGCTTCTCATCACCTCTAAACAGTTTGCCTAAGCCTCAGGAAACAAGGAATTGGTGGCCTAGAACTGTATGGCCTTCATCAAATCAATCTGTCCGTGGAGTTGAGTCATGGAAATAGGATAGTAGACTCATGTTAGAGAGAACTGATGAGTCTGGGCCATTTGTTGGGACTTCGTATGGAGGAATGAAGGAGGAGGAGGAGACTTCAGCGGAATGTTCCTTTGTAGCTGGAGTAGATGGACCAATAACAAAGTAGGTCTGTTGTTTGGAAGATAGTGGACCTTGTGGAGAGGTCGGCTATCTTGGTAGGAACTGGAGCAACTTTCATCTTTTAGCTCTCTTTTTGTTTGTAGGGGATAGGTGACCTTTTGATGGCACTTTTTGTTGTAGCACCCCTTTTATGTACTGTACTCCACTAAGTTTATGAATGAAATTTCCCTTTTTATCTATTTTGGCATATCCAGCATCCCCATATTTGCTCTTAAATAACCAAATCTTTGTTCATCCAGAGCTTTTGTGAGAATGTCAGCCAGTTGATTCTCAGTTCATACATGAGAAAGGTATATATCACATTTTTCTACATGATCCCTTATAAAGTGATGCCTTACTTCAATATGCTTTGTTTTGGAGTGCTGAACTGGATTTTCAGTCATGGTTATTGCACTGGTGTTATCACAGAAAATAGGAATGTGATTTTGATAAATTCCATAATCTTCTAGTTGATTTATGAGATAAAGGACTTGTGAACAACATAGTCCAGCAGTAACATATTCTGCTTCTGCAGTTGATGTAGCAACTGATGTTTGCTTTTTGCTGCACCAACTTACAATTCTTGAGCTCAGAAATTGACAACTACCATTGGTGGATTTCCTATCCAAGTTGCATCCAGCATAGTTTGAATCAGTATATCCAATGAGATATAAAGGAGATTCTTTAGGGAACCAAATCCCATAATCAGGAGTCCATTTAAGATATCTTAGAATCCTTTTAACTGCTGCTAGGTGTGATTCTTTAAGATCTGCTTGAAACATTGCACATAAGCAAACACTGAACATGATGTCAGGTCTTGAAGCAGTGACATAGAGAAGATATCCAATGAAACTTCTATACAAAGTTTGATTCACACTCTGACCTTCAGGATCTGCATGTAATTTTGCAGTTGTTGATAGAGGAGTTTTGGCTGTGGATACATTCTGCATATCAAATTTCTTCAACATATCTCTAGTATATTTCCCTTGATTTATGAAAATTCCATTGGGCAATTGTTTGACTTGCAGACCCAAAAACAATGTGAGCTCTCCTATCATGCTCATTTCAAATTTCTCTTGCATAGTTGATCCAAATTCCTTGCATAGATCATCATTAGTTGAAACAAATATAATATCATCCACATAAATTTGAATGAGTAAAATATCTTGGTTAGACTTTTTGATGAACAAGGTCTTATCAATTTGCCTTTTTGTAAATCCCTTTTCAAGTAGAAAGTTGGACAAAGTCTCATACCAAGCTCTAGGGGCTTGTTTGAGTCCATACAATGCTTTATCCAATTTATAGACATGATATGGGAATTTAGGAGATTCAAACCCAGGAGGCTGTGCAACAAACATTTTTTCATGAAGAATTCCATTCAGGAATGCACTTTTAACATCCATTTGATATACAGTCATATTCTTGAATGATGAGTAGGCAAGAAACAACCTAATTTCTTCAAGTCTTGTAACTGGAGCATAGGTCTCATCATAGTCAATACCTTCTTCTTGTCTATAGCCTTGAGCTACCAATCTTGCTTTGTTCCTTATGGCTGTACCATCTTCATTCATCTTATTTCCGAACACCCATCTAGTCCCAATTACAGTTTGATTTTTAGGTTTAGGGACAAGTTTCAAACTTTGTTCATTTCAAACTGTTCAAGCTCTTCCTCCATTGCTTCTATCCAATCTGTATCAAGAAGATATTCATTGATCTTCTTTGGCTCCATCTGAGATATGAAAGCACTATACAAGGCTTCATCTTCAATGTTTGACCTTGTTTGAATTCCACTGGCAATATTACCAATAACTAATGACTCTGGATGGTTATTGTTGAAGTTTTTGGATATAGGGAGATCAATATAAATGTTGGAGATAGGAATGGATCTTGTTTGGTTGGGAATTAATGGCTCTTGAGTGGATGTGCTTGGTTCACTATTATTCCCAGTTTTGTTCTCAGTGATGGGTCTATTATCAGTAGTAGGTCTACAATCATTGGTAGGTCTCCTATCATCAGTGAGAATTGGGTAAATAGGTGTTGTTCCAGGCTGAGCAACTGGTGGTAAAGGTTGATTGTCATTGATTTTAAGGTTGCTGAAGGGAGGAAAGGATTTAGAAGAACTTTTAGGTAGATTGTAAAGAAGATAACCGAGTTGGTCATTTTTGTAATTTTGAGAGATAATGGGTGATGGTTCAGGCAGAGAATCAATATTTCCAAGAGTTTCATCAAACTCATTAGTTTTCAAATCCCAAACACTGGGAGATTCATCAAAATCCACATGAATGGACTCTTCAACCACCATTCTTCTTCTATTATAAACTCTATATGCCTTGCTAGTTGCAAAGTAGCCAAGGAAAATTCATTCATCACTTTTAGACACAAATTTGTCCAAATTGTTCTTCCCATTATTGTGAATGTAACATTTACTTCCAAAAGCATGAAAGTAAGAGATAGTTGGAGTTCTTTCATTCCACAATACATAGGGAGTCTTCATGTGATATTTATTTATCAAAGTCTTGTTCTGAACATATACTGCAGTAGTAACAGCTTCCCCTAAAAAATACTTAGGAAGGTTGTTTTCAGATAACATGGTCCTAGCAGCTTCACATATTGTTCTGTTCTTTCTTTCAGCAACTCCATTTTGTTGAGGAGTTCTGGGGGCTGAAAAGTTGTGACTTATTCCTTGCTGATTGCAAAATTCTTCAACACTAGTATTTTCAAATTCAGTACCATGATCTAACCTTATTCTGACCACTTTAATGTTTTTGAGATTTTGAACTTGATATATTAATTTGACTTGTTAACCAAGGGTTTCTGACTTGGATTCTAAGAGAATAATCCAAGAGAATCTTGTAAAGTTATCAACTATCACAAGTGGTATCTTTTTTCTCCAAGGTTTCTAGTTCTGATTGGTCCAAATAAATCCATATGAATAAGTTCAATTGGTCTTTTTGTATCCAATCTGTTTTTGGCTTTAAAGGAAGTTCTTTGTTGCTTTCTACATTGACAAGCATTGCACAGTTTATCCTTTTCGAAGGATATCTTTGGAAGTCCTTTGACAAGATTGGAGGATGCAAGTTTGGCTATACTTTTGAGATTCAAGTGAGCCACTTATGCTAGAGACATGCTAGATCAGATTGTGTAGACACCCCGCCTTGGACCTCTCACCCCGATTGCATACATAGTATTTTTATTTAACTTGTTTTTGTTAATTTCTGTTACTTCCGTTAAGTTCCTAACTGATTCCGTTAGTTTTGGACTAAACTGCATAACAGAGTTAACTTTTAGAGTCATTCTGTCTTTTTCTCCCGCGGGCGCTTCCGGAAGTGTTATTGGGATGCGAGCGCGTCTCGCCCCTAAAGCGGGACCCGCGCACCTCCCATTACGGCAGTAACGGATTGCACCTTATTTCCCTCCCTTTTTTTAATTTACAAACATCTTTTCTTGATCACAAAAACCATCTTTTTACATCCACATTCATCCCCCCTAGTTTTGTAACCTCTCAATCCCATTATTCCAGCCCTTTCATTAAAACAAAAATATTTCTTTTTATTAATATTTGATTTTCTCTTTATTATTTATTTATTATTTTTATTTATCTTATTTGTGATTGGTCAACTCCATCTCACATGGATTGACCAATTTCCCTCCAAGTCTTCCTTCCTCGTTTTACCTATAAAAGCCATCTTCTTCTACCTTAGAAAAGGACCAACTTTATCTTCTTTACAAAAACTATACACAAGACCTTGGACCTCAACATTTTCTCTTTAGCAAAAGGACCTCATTTTTTAGACTTGAATTTTCTCTATACACACACTATACACAATACTCTACACAAATTCTCCCAACAAGAGTTCTTCGTGACAAGACTCTACACAAATTGTTCTACAACATTTTCTCTACAATAACACCATCTTCAAGTCAAGGTTTAAAGTCCTTCTTCTTAAGGTACAACTTCCCTTTTTCTTCTTCTTATTTTATTCATGTCTAGTCAATGTATGCAATCTCCATAAAAAGGGATACAACCAAAAGGCCACTTCACTATTGAAGTTTGGTCAAGGTTACATCCCAACATTTTAATTCCACTTAAATTTACATTCTCATTTCTTAATGTAATTACCTAGCGATAATTCGACATGTAATCTTTTAGCATAATTTAATTAATAAAATCATTCTTTTTATTTCCCCTTTTCTTCTCATCTCAATTGTTAGCACATTTTTTATATCAATAAATTGAAGGACATTAGCACTAGAACACCAAAAGTAGCAAGACCCGCGTAAGCGGGGCGGAGTGGGTGTTTAAGTACTTCCCACTCCGTCACCTAACCCCCGAACCCATCTTTTCCCGAATATCTGGTTTTGTATATAAAATTGGCTCTTTTTAGGTTTTTCTTATGTTCCTCTAAAACATAGGTGGCGACTCTAAAATCAAGTAGACATCCTAGGTAATTCACGCGCTCTAGCCAAGCCGTGGTCCCCCGGGGTATCTACAGTGGCAACTCTGCTGGGGACATAGAGGGTTAAACTTGCGTTTTCATCTTTTGGTGTTCTTTTATTCTGTTTTATGGGCATTCTGGTAAAAAGGGTAGGAAGAGCGCGCCTCTGGCCTTCTTGGCCTAAAGCGCGCGCGTCCGACCCTAATTACCAGAATCGCCCGCCTCCCATCTTGTCCTTCAATTCCATGTTTCTGTGCTAACGTTTACTGCAGGGGAAAAAGTTCTATAATTTAGGGTCAAGGCAATCCCTTGAACCCACTGATTTGCAGGTACTGCCCAGAAGCGGGCGCCTCCACTTCTCTCAGTCTAACGCGCGCGCCTCCCGAGTAGGCATCTGAATGCGCGCGCTTCTAGGCCATTTTCCAGAACAGAACAGTGAACAAAACAGTGAACAGAATGGGCAGTTTTGACAGTGTGTGGGCACCGGGCTTGCATACACCGCCTTTTACTTTTGTTTATTCATTTTTATCGGTCACACGGGTGATTCGAAAGTTGTAAATTACGTGCTTATTTGTTTTTTTTATTTCCTTTAAAAAAAAGAATATTTTGTCACTTGTTAGACCTCACACTACGCGCACAATTCTTATCAACTGCTCACTATCGAGTCGCACAAGTCCAACCCCAAACCCGTTGAGGCCCGTCTTAGGAAGTTTCAAGCTCCACTCGACCTTGACTCTTTCGAAGCGGTAAACCTCAGCCCATGGCGTAGTTCACGACTACATGCCGGGGGTGACCTTTAAGCCTCATATTTAAGCCGAGCACAAACCACACAATTCTAGTCTAGGGTCTAACACTCCGTGACTCAAGTCGGTTTCCATGTGCCGAGATTTCCCTAAATTAATGTCTTCAAATCATACATGCCACTCGTTGTTTTGGACGAAATAAAACTCCGTCCCCAAGTGGTTATTATGGACGAAAATAAAAATCCGTCCCCGCATGTATGCTTTACTACATTAATTTAGTTTAATCCCGACACATGTAGGATTCACAAGCGTGGTGGAATCCGATGAGTATATGGGACCGCGAGATGGTCTATATACTAGTGTGACGATTCCACTATTTCTTAGAAACCCCAAAAGGGACCACGTCCTTCCGACTTTTGTAAATGAAAAAAAGAGTCATTTTTCTTATGTGGTTGAGTCTTTTTCCCTTGTTTGTGGGTGAAATCATTTTACTCAAAAGGTGTTTGTGGGGCCATCTTAAGATCAACCGTGTTCTCTCCATAGGTCCAATGGCTTCCAACGGCAACAACAACAAGGGTGAGAACATCTCTGTGTCCAACGAAATGCTCTTCAACATAATAAGAGCCATGGGGGAACAAATGGATAGACTTGTCGAGGATGCCCGCCGCAAGGATGATTTGTGGC
Source organism: Campanula takesimana (assembly GCA_026119855.1). NCBI lineage: Eukaryota > Viridiplantae > Streptophyta > Magnoliopsida > Asterales > Campanulaceae > Campanula > Campanula takesimana. The sequence goes on along the minus strand of JAOWBW010000048.1, from coordinate 2,327,491 downwards.
AAGACCGTCTTGATCTCGAGAGGAAAATTCATAAGGAAGAAGTGTCCGAACTTAAGGCCCGTTTACGGGAGTTCACCGATAACAAGGAAAAGGTCAACGATAAGGCATGTTCAAGTGGCTCGCCTCTCAAAAGTCACAAAGGTTCAACCAACGACCGTGTCTACACTCCCCTCCAAGGTATGACCGTCACCAAGGCCTATGAAGATCTCAAAGCAAAGGGACAAATTTCTCCTCTCTAAGGGTACAATCAACCACAACCATTGCGTCGCAACTATGCCTACCACAAGTGGTGTGACTATCACCTATGCAGCGGCCACCTCACCGAGGATTGCTTCTCCCTCCGCGACATCATCCAAGATTCGATTGACAATGGTGAATTTACCGTGGGTGAAGAACAACAGTCAGAGAGTGAGAACATGAAAGAACTCATCAAGGAAGGGGCTCAGATTTGAAATGGGGCCTCAACAAGAGATCATGCCACAAAGAAGACTACAACGACAATGGGGACTACGACAACAATCTCCGTTTCTCTTTCTCTACCTAGTAATAGGAATAAAAAAAAAACAAAGAGTCAAAAGTCCTCTAATGTGTGCATTAAAGTCTTCTTTCGTCCAATTTGTGTTAAATGTTGAGTCGGTCTTATCAAATAAAAGTCGTTCTTGTCCTCATACACTCTTCAAAGTTGTTCAATCTAATTCTTGGCAAAATGATGAAAAAATATCTAAACAAGTTTTGGAATGAAGGCCATCGCTTGAACGCCTAGGGGCTAAGCATCAACGACGGCATCAACAACGAAGACATCAACAACGACAAAATCAAGACAAAGAAAGGTGGAGCAACGATCATGAAGCAAAGTTTTCAAAAAGGGGATAAAAAAAAAAAAAAAAAAAAAAAGAAGCTCGCTAGGTTGAAATCCTCAAATCAACCTAGGCAAAAGTTAGAGCACAAAAAAAAAAAAAAAAAAAAAAAAAATCCCCCTTCATTCAAAGAAGTTCACAACAACAATATCATTCCACCAAACGAAGGACGAAGCAACATCAACAACAATCACGACGAAGCAACAATTCCATCACGACGAATGGAGCATCCACAAGAACTACGGTGACCTGAGCCTCTACACTGGAGGAACGTAGGCAACCTTCGGGTCTGGTCTCATGCAAGAAAGAAGATATGTTTAGCCCTAGCGCGTTATGGTGATCGGCCTTCATCTCGAACTTGTCATGACATCTTTGTACGACTCATTTGCCAATGAATTAATCACCTCAAGATTGAACAACTTTCCTAGATTTGGAATCACTTTCCGTTCCTTGTCGAGTCTAGGGCTTCTATTCTTTCTGTATACTCCCAGTTTCTTGCAATCAAATTGGGGCTTTCCTTCTCTTCTCTCTTAATGACTTACTTGCCTTCGTGAGTCATTCAAAAAATATACATACATGAAGTCAATACTAGGGACACTTCCCTAGTCGAGTCAATGTCACTCATCTTTAGTGACAAAAGGTCCTCACCGCAAAATCACATGTCTTATCTCCTCAGCCAGAGTCAATGCACACTTCCTCATTAATCGAGTAAAAAAAAAAAAGACGCAAAAGAGATGCCCGCTAGATTGAAAACCCGAAAGGGCGGTCTAGGCAAAAAACATGGTGCGTCATAAAAAAAAATGAGAGAGTGAGAGAGAGAAGGGAAAGAGAAATGGAGATCTCCGGCCTCTAAGGAAGACAACTACACAAGCTCTACATTGGATCTCCTCAACAAATCAATTCCCCACCGAGTCAACTTTGGGTTTGCAAAAGGCTCGACAAGATATGGCACTATCAAAGGTTGTCTTGAGTTATCGGCATCATTCTCCAGCAGTGTGCATTTTTGGGTTCATAAAAAGAAGGCCCGTGGTAACCAAGATCCATCCGAGAGCGAGCCTATCATTGAAGGGATACGATGGTTGCCCAAAATAATCCCCAGCTAGTCAGTTGGCTTGGGCAGCAAATAGCAATAACATGTGTCTCAGTTTTCAAAGCTTCTGCAAGTATGTGCTTCTAAAGTACGCCGAAAGGCTCACGAGAAATGGAGTAGCTCTTGCCATGTCCTCTCATGTTTGTTCCCTCGCACGAGGATGAGTCACTCTTGCTTTGCTCAACAAATGGTGACCCCCTAGGGGCTATGTGACTCAAGAACAAGGGCTTCTTTTGCTTCATTTGACAATCAATAAGCCCTAGGGGCTATGCTCGAGAAAGATGTGTGAGACTATCTTCAAAGTCTCTCAAAAGGGATGTCAAAAAGCCCTCTTGTCATGTGTGCCCGTACTCGTTCCCCTAATCAAGGATGAACCTTTCTCGCAATCAATGATGGCACTCTAGGGACTACGGTCAAGTCTTAAAGGCTCCCTCGGCAAGAAGCAATTCACTTCAATGTCCCCAGCAACATTTGAAGCTTTATACCGAAAGGCCTCAAGGGACTTCGCAATCTACAATCTTTTGGGCTACGGCATTACAGTGATACAAGCAAAGGGCAATATTGGGGCTTCGTAATTAACAAGCTTTTGGGCCGTGGTACCCGAGCAATGCAATTTGGGAGTAGTCTTCTGGCTCCATGAAAGGGATCCAACTTCAATGGTCCCTCAACACTTCCAGTCAAAAGGCCTCTTGGTTTTAAATGAAGGCTCCGATGATATGAATGAATTTGATGATTCTTGTTAGAACTCACAGCGAGATTCTGAAGGAAGTCTTAGAGAAAAGGAAAAAGATTCAATATGCTAGACTCACCCGGCTGAGTTATGGCGGGCAATGCCAATATGTTAACTCTAGAGACAGAGTTACGGCCAATCCCAATGTTTCTGCAATACAGCACCCCCTTCTCCAAGATCAAAAGCACAGGCTGCATCCGAAGATCCGCCGTCGGTTCAACTCAAGAAGACTCGAGCAAACATACCGTTCGAGACTTTATCACACCAAGACCTTATCATCTGCAACAACATCACCATCTCCCATGAGACGTCTCCCGAAGACCGTACTGCATTTTCAACATAAACCTTCCGCCATTTGGGTATCAACCACAAAAAGGGCCATCCACCTCCAAGCAAGAGAAAGAGGAAGATCACTTTCATGAGTTCTACCTAATGGTGCATCTGCCCTCAATACAATGCCAAGATAAGTTTGAGGCTTCACACCGAAAGATCTCCACATCCCACCATCTACAACTTTACAAGCCCTTGACATTTGGGGCTTAGCAATCTCTCAAAGCTTGGTATCAATGATCTTCTCTTGGGGCTTGCTCACGTCGACAACAAAAGACAGTTTATTTGAATGGGCTAAGAGTTGATTCATCTTGGGGCTTCATAAGCCACTCAAAGTTCAGCATTCGAGGGGCTTTACAATCAGCAACCCCTTATCTCGGCATCAAATGCCTTTTGGAGCCCCATAATCGACAAATCTCTAGGGGCTAGAAATCACTTTTCGTTGGACACAACGGCAACGACGACAGAATTCAAGCAAGGCAATCCGGACTTCGATTGAACATGACTTGATCTTGGGCTGGCTTTGCAAACACACAACGGTTAAAATGGTTCACCCACGAACTAAAAAAAATATTTTTCTCACGTGTGTGCATATTCTTTTCTTTCTAATTAAAAAAAAAGATTTTATTTTCTTTTTTTTCTTTTCTTGCGCAAAAGTATGTGTTTTATTTTTCTTTGCTCCTAGCATTCCTCCCCCAACATTCTCCATCATCCTTGAACTACGCTGGTCTGATTCTCTTAAAGGGATACGTAGGCAGCCTTTTGGCACGACCAACCCATCACCCAGAATACCATCTCACCGACACTCCATCAAAGGCAAAAACAATTCATCATCACCAACATCATCATTCTCCATCCAAAGCATGGACATTCTTCATCAAAAGCATCAAGGCATCCACCACCACAATACTAATCCATCCAAAGGCAATAGTAAGTGAAGGTATGAATACATCCGAGGCTTTCCTCAAATCACACCGCACACAAAATCACTTTCTCCATTCTTACAAAAATTCTCTCTTATGCAAAACTGCTTTCAAATCACATTGCACCACGAGCACAATTTCTCTCTTCATTTCACACTTCATGCATCTTCTTGCACAAACACATATACTTGCCAAGCACACACATAACAGGTACCACCACGAAGTCAACAGCATCCGCTACTCAAGGCACTTCATCCCCAGCAAAAAAATGGTCCACAATCAACCATGCCCGCATCCCCACGATAAAGTCAACAGCAATTGCAGCTCTAAACATCAATTTGGTCCATGGTGATCCCGCCATCAGCAAAAGGATCCCGCATTCAGCAAACGGATCCCGCCTCAGCAAACGGATCCCGCACCAGCAAACGGATCCCGCCATCAGCAAACAGATCCCGCAATCAGCAAACGGATCCCGCCTTAGCAAACGGATCCTGCCTCAGCAAACGGATCCCACCTCAGCAAACGGATCCCGCATTTAGCAAACGGATCCCGCAACCAGCAAACGGATCCCGCTACCAGCAAACGGATCCCGCTACCAGCAAACGGATCCCGCATTCAGCAAACGGATCCCGCATTCAGCAAACGGATCCCGCATTCAGCAAACGGATCCCGCATCAGCAAACGGATCCCGCATTCAACAAACGGATCCCGCTTCAGCAAACGGATCCCGCTTCAGCAAACAGATCCCGCATCAGCAAACGGATCCCGCCTTCAGCAAACGGATCCCGCTTCAGCAAACGGATCCCGCATTCAGCAAACGGATCCCGCAATCAGCAAACGGATCCCGCTTCAGTAAACGAATCCCGCTATATCCTTTCTATAGCAAATAATCCGCTCACACAAGGAGCGCACTCCTATCCTTTGTAATTTCAAATTCATGTTTTATCGAGTCTTTGTTTTCTCTTGTCGATGTCCTCGGCGGTTGTCTTTCTTTCGTCGACGCGTTTTGCTTTGCAATCCACGTCGCCGAGGGGCTCTGTAGACACCCCGCCTTGGACCTCTCACCCCGATTGCATACATAGTATTTTTATTTAACTTGTTTTTGTTAATTTCTGTTACTTCCGTTAAGTTCCTAACTAATTCCGTTAGTTTTGGACTAAATTGCATAACAGAGTTAACTTTTAGAGTCATTCTGTCTTTTTCTCCCGCGGGCGCTTCCGGAAGTGTTATCGGGATGCGCGCACGTCTCGCCCCTAAAGCGGGACCCGCGCGCCTCCCATTACGGCAGTAACGGATTGCACTTCCCTCCCTTTTCTAATTTACAAACATCTTTTCTTGATCACAAAAACCATCTTTTTACATCCACATTCATCCCCCCTAGTTTTGTAACCTCCCAATCCCATTATTCTAGCCCTTTCATTAAAACAAAAATATTTCTTTTTATTAATATTTGATTTTCTCTTTATTATTTATTATTTTTATTTATCTTATTTGTGATTGGTCAACTCCATCTCACATGGATTGACCAATTTCCCTCCAAGTCTTCCCTCCTCTTTTTACCTATAAAAGCCATCTTCTTCTACCTTAGAAAAGGACCAACTTCATCTTCTCTACAAAAACTATACACAAGACCTTGGACCTCAACATTTTCTCTCTAGCAAAAGGACCTCATTTTTTAGACTTGAATTTTCTTTATACACACACTATACACAATTCTCTACACAAATTCTCCCAACAAGAGTTCTTCGTGACAAGACTCTACACAAATTGTTCTACAATATTTTCTCTACAATAACACCATCTTCAAGTCAAGGTTTAAAGTCCTTCTTCTTAAGGTACAACTTCCCTTTTTCTTCTTCTTATTTTATTCATGTCTAGTCAATGTATGCAATCTCCATAAAAAGGGATACAACCAAAAGGCCACTTCACTATTGAAGTTTGGTCAAGGTTACATCCCAACATTTTAATTCCACTTAAATTTACATTCTCATTTCTTAATGTAATTACCTAGCGATAATTCGACATGTAATCTTTTAGCATAATTTAATTAATAAAATCATTCTTTTTATTTCCCCTTTTCTTCTCATCTCAATTGTTAGCACATTTTTTATATCAATAAATTGAAGGACATTAGCACTAGAACACCAAAAGTAGCAAGACCCGCGTAAGCGGGGCGGAGTGGGTGTTTAAGTACTTCCCACTCCGTCACCTAACCCCCGAACCCATATTTTCCCGAATCTCTGGTTTTGTATATAAAATTGGCTCTTTTTAGGTTTTTCTTATGTTCCTCTAAAACATAGGTGGCGACTCTAAAATCAAGTAGACATCCTAGGTAATTCACGCGCTCTAGCCAAGCCATGGTCCCCCGGGGTATCTACAGATTGATTATAAGATAGTAGACACATGGCATTAGAGGATTGAGTCACTTCAAGGGATATGAAGTACACATTTCCTTTTCTGAAGCCAGTAAGAATGATTTCATCTTTTGAATTCATCACTTGACACAAGTTATGGGAGCACACAACATGAAATCCTTTGTCACAGATCTGACTGATGCTAATCAAGTTGTGCTTGAGACCTTCCACATAAGAGATATTAGATAGAATAATGCTTTTTGTGATCAAGTCTCCATGTCCTTTGACTCTGGCTTGAGAGTTGTCTCCAAAAACAACATTAGGGCCATGTGCCTGCTGCAGCCACTATCTAGGTACCAGACTCCTTTATTAAATTCCTACAAAACAAATAAATACAAATAAAAATGGTCCCCTTTGAATTATGGGTTCAGGTGGTTAGACAGCCTTAGGGACCCAAACTTTCACAATTCTCTTAGGAGGGTTATTGTAAATTTTTGATTGAAGGAGTTGGGTGAGGTATGGGCTTTAGGCAACCTTGAAGATATGTAGTTTTGACCTTTTCTTCCTTTATTTCTCTTTTGGTAGGTCTAATGTCTTCTTGGATATCCTTGATAGGTCTGCTGTCTTCTAGAGTAACCTTGATAGGTCTGTTTTCTGTAGTTGTACCTGACCAGATTGCTTGTTCTTCCAAGTTTGAGATTGCTTTGGAGGACTTGGGGTTATAGTTTTGTTGTTGGGGTTGTCATTTGAACATTGCTATTGGATGCTTGATCATGATAGCTGACCTCCTTCATATTTCTTTGAGCCTTGTATACATCCTGTTTAGTTTGGACAGGATAGATGGGCTTTCTTACAGTTTTGTCTCCCATCTTGACAAGTAGCATTTTCTCAAGTTTTCTATCACCCTCTGGAGGTTTGTATTCTACTATAGTTGGATTATTTGCTCCTAACCCAGTTTTGTCAAGGGGATGCCTTTGAGTGTACAAGAAGTGTGACATGGCTGTGCTTGATTTGTTCCAAGATTCAATTTTGGTTTTGAATGCTTGGTTCTCATTATTTAAAGCCTCTATTCTCAGGTTTAGTTCTTTTAGTTGACTGTTGATGTGAAGGTGATTGTTTCTTGCATTAAAAACATCAGCATGAAGGTCTACTATCTCATCAGCTTGTTGTGTGTTCTATTTTTGAAGAGAGAGGTTTTGGGTTTCAAAAAGGGTATTTTTGGTTTTAAGGCTATCTAACTCCATAGAAAATTGTATATTTTTAGTTATCAAGACCCTAAGGCTTGATTCTTCGTTCTTTCTCTGAATAAACAAAGTACAAGCTAAATTTTTAAGACCTTCAAGGTCAAGGAAATTAAAGCAACTTACCTCTTTTAGTTCCTCTGCAGCTGCAACAGCTTCAAGTTTCTCTTCACTTTCTGAGTCATCTTCTTTATTTGCCATGAGACATATCATGGCTTCCATGCCATTGTCTGAGTCTGAGGAGTCACTTTCATCATCACTAAATTTTGACAGATCTGCTATCATGACCTGTTCCTTCTTTTCAACTTGTTTGGATTTAACACAGTTGAAGCAATTACACCTAGAACTGTGTATGATATCTTTAGAATATGATAGCTTCTTCTGGGTTGAAAAGTTTCTTGACTTCTTTGGTTCAGGGCACTCTTGAGAGTAGTGACCTAACTTTTCACAGTTATAGTATGTGACATCTTTCTTCTCCATTTGGACTTGGTTAGAAGTAGATGATGTGGTTCTTTTGTCAAACATCCTTTTTTGATGTTTCATAGCATTTTTAACAGCTGGTTATCAGGCTAGGAATGTCTTCTTGAGTCAAGGGTTTGACTTCTGGTTTTTGGGACAGTTGACTTTCTGAATAGCATTGCAGATTAGGGAATCAATGTCCTGTTGTGAGTAAGCTTTTGGGGCTTCTTGTGCAGCAAGAGCCATGGTGTGAGCATTGACCAAGGATGATGCTATGGTGGATAATTTGACAGTCCCTTCAAGTTCACATGCTTCCAATTTTCCAAAGTATTGTTCAACAGTCATGGTTGGCCACTCAATACCTTCTCTTATGGGTAGTGCTACTTTTTCATATTCTTAAGGGAGACTTGAGAATATTTTCAGACATAGATCTGTTGATCTAGTTTATTTCCATGATCTGACACTAGTCTAACTAGATCTTCAAATCTGTCTTTGGTAGCACTAACTCTTTCACCAGTAGCAAACTTAAAATTGTCAAGTTGCCTTAATAGGTTATATAGGTTTTGTGCTCTGACACGTGTGTGCTTAGTAAACTTGGTTTTGAGTAAATCCCATGCTTCTTTAGCAGTTTCAACTTTCCCAATTTCTAGGGCCAAAGAGTCATTAACACTTTTTTGTAAAATGTTTTTGACCTTTTGATTAGCTGTTACTAAGTGTCTTTCAGTTTCAGTCCAAAGGTCTGGGGTTTTGTATTTGTCATCTCCTCCATTTGTGTTAGGTTGAGTGGGTATTATGACTTCTTCATGAAGTACAAATCAGTTCAAACACTGTTTGAATCAAGGTAAGTCTTGATTTTGGAAGAGAATATTTCAAATGATCCACAGTCATCAACATGTGGAATGTCTTTCTCATTGTTTCTTCTGGGTTGAGGCATGATGTTAATGCTTCTGGATCCTTGACAAGATGTTAAGCTTGAAGACACTTAAGTATTTTAGAAACCAGCTCTGGTGCCAATTGAAAGAACCTGTTCTACTCATGCACTTAAATAGGTAAAAGGTTAGTTCCCAAGAGGTCGACTATCTTGGCAGAGTAGGTAGACTATCTTGAGGTGCAGTGTCTGTATGTTGAGTTATGCAGCGGAATAATAAAGAAATAAATAGAAGAAATAAATGTGTAAATGAAAAGTGATAAGTGTGTGAATAAGTGTGAGTAAATGAGACACAAACACAACGATGTAACGTGGTTCAGAGTATTGCAACTCTCCTACATCCACGCTTCACTGTCCTCAACAGTGAAGAAGTAATCCACTATAATACTTCGTTAAGAAATTAAAATAAATTTCAAGAAAATTCCCTCAGAATTTTCTAGCCTAATTAGCCTCACTAACTAAGCTTTGTACTTGTTGCAAAGCACAGAAAAAGAAAAGAAAAAGGTTTCACAAATATGTAGGGTTGGTGATCTCTAAGATGGCTCTTATGTAGCTATGTTAGATCTATGTTTGTTTATCTATTTTAGCACAGATTTATAAATATCAAGTGTGCTTTTACAATTGAGTTGCTTAAAAGCTTTAATCAAGTTGTATGAAAAATGGCCAAGACAGAGGTTTTATCTTCAGCATTGTAGAGCTCCTTTTATAGGTCTTCAGTATATATCCGTTTGAGTTCCAACGGTCTTGAACATCTTGAAAATGCACATGTCAGTCATTAATCTTTGACTGGAGTAAAGTTTGTGAACAGTGTTATGTCAGTTTGACTTTGACTGAGATGTGAGTTGGCAAGAATATTAAGTTCTGCTATCTTGAAGGTCAGTTATCTCGATATGTCAAGATAGTGGACCTGTGAAGACTTGATGATTTCTAGTTTACTTATTTGATAATCCATGATGAGTTCTTAATTATTTGTCAAAACACTTAGTTAAGAATATAGGGTTCTAACACCAGGACATACACTATGATCAATATATTAATATATAAAGTATTTACAACTTTTCACATGTTAGCACTAAAATACGACCATGGTTACTCTCCATGTTCATACTCACCCATATATCTACCATCTTCTCTAGATGAACACACACCTCTCGGTCATGGCCTAGAGTTGTAGGAGTGCACCTCATGTTTCTCCTAGTCCCCCGACCTCTTTAGGACTATTTTGTGGATCTCTCTTGTATATCCTATTTTGCTCCTCAAGCACGCATATTTCTGGTTGTCACACATATTTTCAAAGTGTTTACACACAAATTCTTTTAACTTATTTTAAGTAGAAATCCAAAACAAAAATAGGAAACTAAATACTTCTTAGATCGGGCCTATGCGGAACGATATTCTCTTACATAGCACACTCTAGTGGCCATGCTTATTGATAATCCAGCCACATAGCAACCAGAAACTCCTCCATGATATTTGTCTCCTTCTCTTCTTTTTCTTCCTCCTTGTGTGCTTTGGATCTAACTCAAATTCCCCCTTTGTTTATGTTGACTAATGTACATGCATTGGAATATGAAAGTTTTGATAGCTAGGATAGTCAGAAAACTAACGAACAGAGATGCAGTGTAGATACTGATGTGGTTACACGAGGGACTACACCAAACAGAATTTGCAGCGGAATTTAAATCAAACACGAATTATTTAACACATCTACAGCAATATGCTGTAGACAACAAAAACCTCTCATTATTAAAACTTTATGAATGATTACAAAGAAAGAAACCAAGAGAAGCGACCAAATATGAAAACACTAAATACTAAAATACTAAAACACTTGTCTAAGACTTGTGTGAGAAGACGATCCTAGGCTGAACAAAGCAGTAAATATGAAAATGAATCGTTTCATGAAGAACCAAGTTTATACTATAACAAACACAAAACACGATGTAGGTTACGATGAAGTCGCATATATACCCACATCAATAAAATACGAAAATCTTCACAAATAGACAACACTCTTCAACTTTGTATGAATCTCTTAATACTTGAGTGTGTAAATAATCTGGACCTCTCCTCCTCCTTTTATAGACATGTAGGAGTTCTTCAAGATATGGCAATAATTGTCCTATAAGAAAACGATAAACACTAAAGAAGGAAGAGATATGTTAAGTTTAGTGTACTAAAATAAATCCCTAAAGAGTAGGTAAATCCCTAAACAATAGGAAACTAAAATATATCTACATCTAATAAATATTTACAATTAATTAATTAAATAAAATTATATATAAAATCGAAATCATTTTCCACCAAGAAAGGCGAAAATCCTAAACACATTATGATTCTTTTTTCCACTCGGCAAGTGTGGACTACGCACACTTAAAATCTCCCCCTGATTTTTGGGCTTTCTGGTCAAAACAAAATGTTAAGACAAACAAGAGGATAATAAGCAGTTAAAATCAAAAACTCCCCCCTCAATAAAATCTTTGGAACACTTTCAATCTCCCCCTGAATAAAATCAATATTTACCTCATTGTCCACTTTACTATCCACTTTACCATCATAACAACTTCACTCTCCCCCTTTTTGACCAGAATGCAAGGTGATCAAATTCGCACACTAGATCTTCAAAGTTAAGAACTGAGTCTGAAACTTCAAAATTCATATCTCAGATGATACACAAAAATTGGTGTACACTCTGATGAGTGCACTGATGTGAGTACATCATGACAAACATCATTTGCTAGACTTGATGACATTCCACTAAAGGAAAAATAACGAGATGAACCTGCACACTCAAGGGTATCCATACTCTAAGGGAGAAGAAAGTCTTTAAAGTTAAAAAAAATGATTTTCGAATGATTTGAATTATGAGCAACAAGAAAAGGTTAAAAACAAATCTTTTGAGAAAATTTCGTTACCTAAGATAACACAAAAATCCAAGATAAATACTCCCCTTAAAAACGTGCCAACATTAGTCAAGATAGTATTTGAAAGATTGTTAGTGAAGAAATAATTAGCCAAAGAGGGATAAAATAAAAAATCATCTGAGTTCTATTTTCACCATGGTCAAGGATGTCCTAAATTTATGTCTCAAAAAATACAATCAAGTGATGTATATATCTCATTCTTGTGTGGCATAGAATGAAATCACACCCGGGGACTCAACTTATCCAAGAACTTCAATGAACTTATTTCCAATCTGCTCAACCTCTAGAATACGCCCACCATTTTTTTTTGTGGGTAGCTTTCACTCTACATTAAATCCAAAGATAGCATTTTCTCTTTCAAATGGTCTTTCCAAATTCGAATCAAACTTTTGTGTTGAGTTCGTTTGATCACATTTGGATTGGCTGCATACAATGGTGGAGCAGCTGTTTGTCTTAGATATTGCACCCAATGAGAGATATAAAAATGTGACTTTTAGTCACTTAAACAAAGGAAGAGCCCACAGTTCAAGGATCAAACAAGTCAAGGGAGGATATCAAGTGACCACACTGAGATATGTAGTGCAAATTATCCTAATATGAATACCTTTTTTTTTTCTTTTTAATATACTATACAATACATGTGAAGGACGATCTCTCCATAAGTGGGAGAACACCATAAAATAATACACAAAAAAGAGACTTTCTTAGAAATAAAAGTCTCATAAAATCAATGGCATTGGTGAAAATACAAACCACTTGGTTTTTTATTCTATAAGTTTCAAGGCTAAATATTTTTTGCTCAACAAAATCTCATATAAAATAATGTATAAATTCTTGAGATATCATTCATACTTAAATAATCACAAAATACAATTAAAACCTTACTTTGTATCTCAAAATCAAGATAATCTATCATCACTACCCTTCTGGATCACTCTCAGTGCCGTCGAGAGACGTCTCTGATACCAATTGAAAGTTTTGATAGCTAGGATAGTCAGAAAAATAACGAACAGAGACACAGTGTAGATACTGATGTGGTTACACCAGGAACTACACCAAACAGAATTTGCAGCAGAATTTAAATCAAACACACGAATTATTTAACACATCTACAATAATATGCTGTAGACAACAAAAACCTCTCTTTATTAAAACTTTATGAATGATTACAAAGAAAGAAATCAAGAGAAGCGACCAAATATGAAAACACTAAATATTAAAATACTAAAACACTTGTCCAAGACTTATGATACTCTGAGAAGACGATCCTAGGCTGAACAAAGCAGTAACGATGAAAATGAATCTTTTCTTGAAGAACTAAGTCTATCCTAGAACAAGTACGTACAAAACACGATGTAGGCTGCGATGTAGTCGCATATATACCCACATCAACAAAATACGAAAATCTTCACAAAAAGACAATACTCTTCAAGTTTGTATGGATCTCTTAATATTCTGAGTGCGTAAATAATCTGGACCTCTCCTCTTGCTTTTATAGACATGTAGGAGTCCTTCAAGATATGGAAATAATTGTCCTATAAGAAAAGGGTAAAATACAAAATAGGGCCTAATATATACGGAGTGACTGCAATTTGGGGCCTGACGTCCAAATTTTATCGATTTAGGGCCTGACATGCCATTTTTTTGGGCAATTTAGGGTTTTTTTTTTGACGATTTTCATCCAATTTCATGTCAAATGGTCATGTGTAGCGCATGTCATAATAACTGGGGATTCAATTGCAATTTTTTTATATAAAGGGTAGGATAAAAAAAAAGTCAATCCCAGTTACTTATACATGAATTAAATGTGTACAATTCTTTTATGCATAGATTAATAGATTAAGTTGAGAAACTAATTTCTTTATATATAATATTCAAGGCATCAAATAACATATATAAATATTAAAATATTAAAAAACTAAAATAATTAATAACTAAATAATAATAAATCAAAATTCAAAATTTTACTAATTTTGTATACAAATTAAATTTGTACAACATTTTTATGCAAATTAATGGATTAAAATTTTTATTTTTAAATTATTAATGACTAAAGCTTAAGATTTAATTATCTATATATAATAAATAGAAACTTGCTCTATTAATTATAATGACAATAATATTATATATTAAACTTTTAAAATAAAAAAAGTTTCATGTTCTTCATCTATGTTCTTATCACCATTAACACCCCTACCACCGCCACCCACCCCCACCACCACTACCCCCACGACTTAACACCCATAGCACCACCGCACCTTGGCACCACCACCTAACCTCGCCACCACAAAATCAAATACAGCCATCTTCACCCATGGCGCCACCGACTACTACGACCATTCCATCTTCAGCCGGTCAAAATCACAAAAAGAATCAAATTCACACAAGCATACATGAATCCACAAAATTCCAAAATTTCTCAAACTAAAAACAATTTCCGAATTCACAAGTTTCAACATTTCAGATCGAGAACGGAAAAACCAAAAATTGAGAAACAAACTTGAACAACAAACTCACCAATTCCATGGAAAGAAAACATCAAAATTCGAGCAACAATCTGGAACAAAAACACCAAATATTGAGGAACAAAATTCCCTCGGTGGGGGAGACGGGAAAGAGATATAAAGAGAGAAGGGGCGTGGACGAAGGATTACAGAGAGATAAGGGGTGGTGAGGAAGAGATGTGGCTGCGAAGAGGAAAGGAAGGTTGCTACCATGGGAAAGGGAAGGTGTCGCCGGTCGGAGAAGGAAACGTGTGGGGGCGTCGACCTGATGCTAGAATAAAGAAAGAGACATAGCTTGTGTTATTGGGTTTTTAGGTATTCATAAGGATATTTCAGACCTTTCCCTTTATTTCCAAGAAATTTCACTTAACCCCTTAATCTTTGTCACATGCGCTGCACATGACCACATAACATGAAATTGGATGAAAATCGTCAAAGAGCCTTAAATTGGCCCCAAAAATGGCATCTCAGGCCCTAAATTGATAAAATTTGGATGTCAAGCCCCAAATTGCAGTCACTCAGTGAATATTAGGCTCTATTTTGTATTTTACCCATAAGAAAAAGATAAACACTAAAGAAGGAAGAGATATGTTAGGGTTAGTATACTAAAATAAATCCCTAAAGAGTAGGTAAATCCCTAAACAATAGGAAACTAAAATATATCTACATCTAATAAATATTTACAATTAATTAATTAAAGAAAATTATATATAAAATAGAAATCCTTTTCCACCAAGAAAGGCGAAAATCCTAAACACATTATGATTTTTTTTCCACTCGGCAAGTGTGGACTACGCACACTTACAGAATACCTAAAGTCTTGACTGGTGCATGCTTCATATGTCAGTTCCGCACGAATAATGCATGAAATACATGTATCCTTTAAAATGGATAGGGATAATGTATCATCATTATAGAATTTTCTTATCTCTAGTATCTATACCCGTGTTATGTTAGATGCAAAATATGAGTTGAGATATACATAATTTAGTGTTCTCCTCAACATCTCCATCTCCATCTATTTCTACAAATCCCCGTAACCTATATACTCTCATAAAACCAATATTAAAACCTTCTGGTCCTAACAAGTGGCATTAGAGCTTCACATTTATCGAATATATTTAAAAAATGAGTTAGTTTGGAAAATGGCCAACTTGAGTGAGTCACCACCGATCTCAATATTTTTTGGTCAAAATTATGTTCATGGGGTCATAAAGATGAGAACAACCTTAAGGCTCTCTCATTTCTCCAACAAAATGTGTCACCGGATTTTTTTCTAAAGGATCATTAGAAGAACTACGAGAAAAGAAGCATGGGAGATTCTTTAGAAAGAGTTTCAAGGTGATTTAAAGGTTAAAAAAAAATCAATTTTCAAAATATAAGGAGAGCATTGAAGAATTTAAAAATGAAAGAATATGAAAGAATGAAATCAATAAGAATTATTAGACTAGGTTGATGGATACTATTAATCAAAAGTGAGGGCTCGGTGAAATAGTTGAAGATGGTAAAGTTATAGAAATTTCTTGTTAGTTTGCGGTCATAATTTGATGTACTGAAGAAACTAAAGGCATTTTTCCATTGACGGTTCAAGAGTATATGGGTTCATTAAAAGCTCATGAGAAGAAATTACAAAGGCACACTGAAAAATATGATTACAAAGACACACTGAAAAATCTGTTTAAAGTGCTTTTCAATCTAAACTCAATTTATATTCAAAAGTTTTTGAAGAAAGTTGTGAAAGTAGTGATACAAAAAGGAAGAGACATTTAGAGGTGGTAGACATGGTGGCGGCCAAGGTAGGAGCCATGGTAGAGGCTCTAATGGTTGAGGACATAATTTGCCGGGGGTAGACAAAATCATGATCATCGAGGAAATTCAGTACAAATTCCTAGAGTTGTGAATTTTGGGGCGAATTACATTTTAGGCCCCAAAGTTTGGGGGTCGTTCCTATGATGGGCTCTGAAGTATCTCTGTTAGCATTTTGGGCCCCAAAGTTGTCATTCTGTTAGCATTTTAGGTCTTTTAACCAGTTTTGTTAGAAAAACCCGTTAAATGATCACGTGCCACACACATGCCACCTAACGGAGGATAGTTTGAAATTGATTTAACTTATAGGGGGTTTACTGCACATTCATAAATTTAATGGGCTTAAATATTAAAAAAAAATCCAAATTTAAAAAACCACAAATGAGTTTAAAAAAAAAAGTTTAATTATTTAAAAAACTGATTTAATTTTTCATATAATCTAATATTCGTCAATACTCCCTCCGTCCCACTCGAATTAGGACAAAATTCTATTTTGGGTGTCCCATTCAAATTAGGACAACCCAAAAATGGAAATGTTTTATTTAATGGGACCCACATTCACACTCACAACAATTTTCCACTCGTTATTATCTACCCTACTTTCTCTCTTCTACTTACTTTTCATACTCACAACACCTACTCCACTAACACTTTTTCCTTAATCCCTGTGTCCAACCCAAAAATCCTTAAATTTAACAATTTTCCACTCATTATTATCTACCCTTTAATATTCCTATAATATTAAAGGGCTCAAAATTAAAAAGAAACAAATCTAATTCCCTGATTCATGCCCCTTTTCTCTCACTTTCTTCATCTCCTCCGTCCCTCTCCCTCCTTCTTCTTCTTCCATTTTTCCAGGTAATAAACAACTCACCATCCTTACCCACCTCCACCCCCCACCCCACCGTCATCTCTTCTCTCTTCCCCTCTCTCTCTCTCTCATCTTCTTTCATCTTAATCAAGAAACCCCCAAATCTAAACCTAGAATTTGAAATTCCCATATCTAACCTAGTCCCCAATCCAATTCATCAATCCCATCCCACTCGTCTCTCTCATTTTTATGTACTACGCCGCCGCTGAGCTTAACTACACCGCCGATCTATGATGGGTGAAGGTGGTAGACTGGTAGCGGCGGCGGTGACATATGTGGATGTATGGTGATGACTTATGAGAGAGTGGTCGGAAGGATCGCCGGAGGTGGGAAGGGAGAGGTGGCCGGAGCATGAACGGAGGTAGAGAGAGATACGTCATCGGAGAAGAGGTCGGAAGTGAGGAAGGGAGAGAGACCGGGGAGAGAAGGGGATTAACGTACAGGGGTGGGAGGTGGGGTTTTATTTGGGGGTTGATTTTATTTGTTTTCCCCCACTTTTAATTTATCAAAAGTAATATTTATTCATAGTTTTTTTTTTAATTTGAGCAAAAAATATTTTAATATTTAAATTAAATTTTCTTTATATAAATGTTATTATTTTTAAAAAGGTTAATTATTTGAAAATTAATTTTTAATATTTAAGCCCATTAAATTTATGAATGTGCAGTAAACCCCCTATAAGTTAAATCAATTTCAAACTATCCTCTGTTAGGTGGCATGTGCGTGGCACGTGCCTATTTAACGAGTTTTTCTAACAAAACTGGTTAAAAGACCTAAAATGCTAACAGAATGACAACTTTGGGGCCCAAAATGCTAACGGGATTACTTCAGAGCCCATCATAGGAACGACCCCCAAACTTTGGGGCCTAAAATGTAATTCGCCCTGAATTTTGTGAAAGAAATTATATAGTTTTTAAGATTGTTATTTTAATCTCAAGTGTTATCATCATCAAACATTTGGTCATAAAGAGAAGGAGAGTCCATGTTGAAAAGTCCACATCAGACTACAATTTTTGGAAGGGAATGTGTTAGGCTTGTCAGTGCAACCGAGTACAAGAATAATATGTGGTACGAGTATAGCAGTTTTAGTAATCATAAGATGGAAGATAAATAAATTTTCTTGCTATGGATACCTCCATAGATTCACAAGCGAATATGGGAATGAAGCATTGCCAAAGGCGCTCAGAAAGGATACCATTTGTGTGCAAACAAAGAACGAGACTAAGTACGTACATTCACAATATTTTGCTTATTCCGTATTTAAATCGAAAATTGTTAAGTGTGGGGCAGGTAGTTGAGCATGTGTATGCTGTGAAAGATAATTGGTGCAAGATTTATGATAATAATGGCTAACAACTGATGATTGCTTGTATTAAAATGGAGAGAATAAATTGATGTTTTCCACTTATCTTGGTCAAAACTCCTTAAAATAAAATCTCACATTCTTGAATATTTGTGGTTTTGCCGTAAGAGGGCACTTGATTTTCTATAATCTAAAGCTACTTCATCACAACAAGATGGTTAAAGGCCTTCCGAAGATTGAGGAGGCTCATGAAGTTTGTGAATGATGTGTACTTGGGAAGCATCATCATCAGTCTTTTTTAAAGGGAGGACTCAACGATTATTCATTCATCAGAACATGAAGGTGTAGTGCGAAGGAGAAATTGTAATTGTTTCATTTTAACGTGCATGGTTCATTGGAGAATCTAACTCATGCAACATACATTATTCTCTTTAGTGATAATTATACTCGCATGACTTGAGTTATTTCATAATGCAAAAATATGATAGAAATAAGAAGGAAGTTTCATGAAGCAAGTGAGAAGTGCATGATCTTTATTAGGTATAATACCGTGTATAAGGAGTATTGAGTTTTAAGCTTGAAAGCTAACAAAGCTTTGATTAGTCGAGACATGTTGTTTGATGAGAGTGCTTGGGATTGGAAGAACAACATAATTGGAAATGATTGAGCTTTCCGAATGATGATGAAAGTGCTATTGGAGAGCGAAATAGTAAAGATGAAGATCATTCAAATCCATATAAGAGACCTTAGTCATTTGGTAGTTCTTCGACAAGTCCAAGTTCAAGTTTGTCTTCTCTCGGCTTTGAAGTACAACGAAAGAACTTGCGTGATATTTATGGTAGCTGGAACTTTTGTAACCTAGAACCAGAAAAATTTGAAGAATCTTACAAGGAGAAATATTCGAGAAAAACCATGGAAGAAGAGATTTTAAAGTGAAGATGAATTAATTTAAATGGTATAAACGGAAAAAAAGAGAGGCAAGATTAGTGGATAAAGATTTGAAGGAAGAGATCTATGTGGAGCAACCACAGGGTATTTGGGAATTGGGGGGATCTCCTAATCCACTAGCCCATATAGCAGTCATCAATATGGAGAAAATAATCAACACATGAATAATATGAAATAATAACACCAAAGATTTGTTAACCCGGTTCACTAACACATGGCTACATCCGAAGGCACCAAGCCAAGATATCACTATAATAATATGTCGATTGTTACAATTTACACATGCACTCACTAAGATCTAGCATGACTACTCTCCAATAACAATATTGTTGGGGAATTTGGGGATCTCCACATCCACTAGCCCATACTAGCAGTCATCAATATGGAGAAAATAATCAATACATGATAATAATATGAAAGAACAAATAACACCGATGTTTGATAACCCAGTTCATCAACACATGACTATATCTGGGGGCACTTAGCCAGGATATTATTATAATAATATATGTAAAGATTACAACTTTAGCATATGCGCTCACATAGATCGAGCATGGCTACTCTCCAATAATAATCTCTCACCTATACATTATTATCCCTCCTCCACAATAACATACAAACATAGTCATGGCCGGGTTGTAGGATCGCCCCCCATAGCTCTCTTATGCCCCCGGCCCCCTCTTATACACTATTTTGTATCTCTCTCTTGATATCCTAACTTTCTCCTACACAAAGTAAAGTACTGCAAAATATAATGGTGGTAGTCACAATATATTTATAGGGATACAAAACCTACTCCTGATCAAAACCTAATTACCCGAAGTTGTAGGACGGAAAGAATAGAATAATTTCTAGGAAACTAATTCCTAAAACCAACAAAAGTCCTTTTCTCCAAGGACTTACTGCTCCATGCCAAAATCCTATTCAGCCACCATCAGAAGGTCCGGTCGGGTAGTTAACAAGGTCCGGTCGGATCCATAATGGTTCGTCCGAGTCTTGTTGTTGGTCCGGTCGGATCTTTTCCTTCCTCCTTGTCCCGGATTCGACTCCTCATTCCTCCGCGATTTTGACCACATGCTAGATCTATGTGAGTGCATGTGCTAAAGTTGTAATCTTTACATATATTATTATAATGATATCCTGGATAAGTGCCCCCAGATGTAGTCATGTGTTGATGAACTGGGTTATTAAACATCGGTGTTATTTGTTCTTTCATATTATTATCATGTGTTGATTATTTTCTCCATATTGATGACTGCTAGTATGGGCTAGTGGATATGGAGATCCCACCAATTCCCTAACAACTGGTATCAAGAGCTTTGGTTTGAGATTCGGGAGATCCAAGGTGAAGAAGAAAACAACAGTTTTTTTCATGCATTGCACGTACAGGCTTCGTGCATTGCACATGCAGCCTTTGTGCAGCGCACGTGCAGATTTCGTGCAGTGCATATTCTTCATGTGGAAGACATGCAGGATTAATCTAAGAGCTGCTAGGGTTTATCATTAAAGCAAGAGCGTGCCAAATAGGTCACAATCGTGCAGAAGATCAGACAATTCGAATCAGTTCATTTGTTTCTTATGAGATCTACAGAAATTCGAGGTGGGATTTGGAGATGCAGAGATCAAGATGGATCGGAGGTGTTCAAGGGATCTTGGGGCAGTCAAGGAGGTTGGAAAAAATATGAAAGAAAGGGAGGAATGCATCAGGCACTTACGTAAGCAACCGGTGGTGCAAAGGTGAGTGGTATAAGCTGGTTAGACCACGTGAGAAGAGGAGGACTTTTTGCAAACGATGGATGGGGAGATATGAGGATGTTGTACTCTACCGACAACATCAAATTCGTTCCGGGTGAGAGCAAGAGGCATGAAGACCGTCCTATTGGTGTAAAACGGAGATACTTTAATAAACGGCATGTTAGGGGGCGAGAAAAGACCATATGAAGACGATGCAAGAAGCAAGGTGTGTCCGATTTTCATAGGGAGCATTGCAAGGGGAGTAGATCTAGGAGGGAGAAAGCGAAGTTAGTCTTGCAAATAAATCAAGGTAGAAGTTGATTGGGGGGGACAAGAAGGATCTAACACGGAGAAGTTGAAGCGTCATTTGGTTTCAACTCGCCTTATTACTTGGGCGTGGAGGCTCGTCATTGTGGAGGAGCGTGGAGGCTTAACATGGTGGTGTAAAATATTAGGTGGATCATTCTCTGATGGGAGTATGATAGGAGTTAGTCACAATGGTGGTTTATGTCTCCAAGTGGGAGATTGTTGAGATTAGAGTCAAAACCAAGGTGAAGGTAAAAACCACGGAGGAACGAGGAGTCAAATCCAGGACAAAGCGGAAGGAGAAGATCCAGTCAGACCAACAACAAGACCCGGCCGGACCATTGAAGGATCCGACCGGACCTTATCAACTACCCGACCAGATCTTCTGATGGTGGCTAAATAGGAGTTTGGCGTGGAGCAGTAAGTCCTTGGAAAAAAGGACTTTTGTTATTTTAGGAATTAGTTTCCTAGAAAGTATTCTATTTATTCCATCCTACAACTTCGGGTAGTTAGGTTTTGATCAGGAGTTGGTTTTGTATCCCTATAAATATATTGTGACTGCCACCATTATATTTTGCAGTAATTTACTTTGTGTAGGAGAAAGTTAGGATATCAAGAGAAAGATACAAAATAGTATATAGGAGGGGGACGGTGGCTTAGGAGAGCCATGGGTGGCGATCCTACAACCCGTCCATGACTATGTTTGTATGTTCTTGGGGAGGGGAGATAATAATATATAGGTAAGAGATTATTATTGGAGAGTAGCCATGCTAGATCTATGTGAGCGCATGTGATAAAGTTGTAATCTTTACATATATTATTATAATGATATCCTAGATAAGTCCCCAAGATGTAGTCAAGTGTTGATGAACTGGGTTATCAAACATCGGTGTTATTTGTTCTTTTATATTATTATCATGTGTTGATTATTTTCTCCATATTGATGACTGCTAATATGGCTAGTGGATGTGGAGATTCCCCCATTTCCCCAACAAATATCACCACATATATTATCTCTCCCCCAAGAACACGCACAACACGGTCATGGTTGGGTTGTAGGATCCCCTCCATGGCTCTCCTAGGCCCTCGGCCCCCTCCTAGACACTATTTTGTGGCTCTCTTGTGTATCCTAGCTTTCTCCTATCAAGCACACAAAATTCTGGATGAAATCCCCTTTTTTATAGGTGTAGGAGAAGTCCTAAATCTAACTTGGGAAATCAAAATAGGAAACTAAATCTTAGTAGGACTCTTTCCCGACATTGCACAGCAATGCTTATATATGGCACGCCCATGCTTCACAAAACAGCTCCCAGATGAAACTCCATGGCCATGCAGTGTAATTCCGGCTGCTGTCTGGTTTCCTTCTTCTGGTTGATCTCTCCTTGATATTTTCTCAAACCCCTAATGATTTAGACTCCCTTCCCTCCTTGTCTCCCATTATTTTAGGACTCCACACCCAACAATATCCCACCTGGAGACTAAAACCATAAACATAGAAATCATCCCGTCAAACTCCCACCACAAAGATGACCTACACCGCATATTGTGATACCCTGCACTAAGCTCCTCCTCTATGATGATGAAGAACCACCACGCTTCCCCCTTCATCATGCTGATGAGCCTCCACGCTCTCCTAGCCCCATGCTCTCCCCATCATGAGCCTCCATGCCCAAGTAATAAGGCGAGTTGAAACCAAGCGACGCTGCAACCTCTCCTTGTCAGATTCTTCTTGCCTCCCCAAATCAACTTCTATCTTGATTTCTTTAAAAGTCTAACTTTTCCTTCTCCTTCCTAGATCGACTCCCCTTACAATTCTCCCCATGAAAATTGGATACACCTTGCTTCTTGCATTGTCTTCTTGTGGTCTTTTCTATATCTCTGTTAGGGCCTTTGTGACTTGTTCTCCTTGTTGGCCAACTATGAGTTGTTACCTCTCCCTAACACACCGTTCGTTGATGTCTCTTCGCTTTTACACCAATAGGCCGGTATTTACGCCTCTTGCTCCCACCCAAAACGTTTGATGTTGTCGGTAGAGTAAAACATCCTCATATATCTTATCTGTCATTTGTGAGAAGTCCTCCTCTTCTGACGTGGTCTAACTAGACTATACCACTCACCTCTGCATCATCGGTTGCTTACGCAAGTTCCTGATTCATCCCTCTCCTTCTTTCATATTTTTCTCCAACCACCTTGACTGCCCCACAATCCTTGAACACCTTCTATCAATCTTGATCTCTGCATCTCCAAATTCCACCTCGAATATCCACAAATCTCATAAGAAACACAATGAACTTATTTGGACTGTCTGAACTTGACGGCGGAACCAAACGGTTGGTATTTGACACTCTCAATAAAACCAGTCACATTCAAGAGAGTGTATCTCTTAAACCATTAATCCAAAAATTACAAGCATCATACCATTGGAAATGTCTTTGAGTCTAGTTTTTTTTTTCATCACATTGTGGATCATCATTTGGATTTTCCTAGAGAGAGTTATGGTTGTTTGACCAGAAGGCAGTCACAGTCACAGTCACAGTCACAGTCACAGTCACAGTCACAGTCACAGTCACAGTCACAGTCACAGGGAAAGATTCATACAAAAATTTGGAAAGTCTTCATGCTTATCATGTCTCTTAAGTTTTCTATGTTATCTTATCTCTACGTAATAATTGCTAGATCAATCCTTAAGTATTTTTGATGATTCGTAATCTTGGAGGGATGTTCCAAGTAACTATAAATACCTACTAGATGGAATTGTAAAAGATGGAGAGTTGATTATTGAGTTTATGAAATATAAAGTTGATCTTAGTGCCTTCTTTAATTGTTGTCATCTCATTGGTGGATTCCATTAAGCGTTGAATAACTTGTTACTCTGTATCTCTTCGGTGGATTCCGTTGAGTGTTGAGTACTTATGCCCTGTATCTTCAAGGTGGATTCCTTGAAGTGGTGAGCATACCTATCC
This sequence comes from Campanula takesimana, assembly GCA_026119855.1. NCBI lineage: Eukaryota > Viridiplantae > Streptophyta > Magnoliopsida > Asterales > Campanulaceae > Campanula > Campanula takesimana. The sequence continues at coordinate 2,303,220 of JAOWBW010000048.1, read as the reverse complement.
ATTTTTATCCTATTTTATTTTCTCTTATTTTCCGCTGCGCTTTCCTGTGTCAGAACTTCTGCACGATCATGACCTATTTGGCACACTCGTGCTTTAGCCAAAAAAAAAAAAACCCTAGGAGCCCTCAGATCAACTTAGCACGCCCGCATGCCCCACCTAGCTCAGTCACGCCACCCTGGTCAATCTGTTGTTTCCTTCTTCACCTTGGATCTCCCGAATCTCAAGCCAAAGCTCTTGATTTAAGTTGTTGGGGAAATGGGGGGGGGGGGTCTCCTCATCCACTAGCCTATAGTGACAGTTATCAATATAGAGAAAATAATCAACACATGAATAATATGAAAGAATAACACCAAAAATTTGTTAACCCGGTTCACCAACACATGGCTACATCCGAAGGCACCAAGCCAGGATATCACAATAAAAATATGTTGATTGTTACAATTTACACATGCACTCACTAAGATCTAGCATGGCTACTCTCCAATAACAATCTCACAACATATATTATCTCTCCCCCAAGAACATGCACAACACGGTCATGACCGGGTTATAGGATCGCCCCCATGGCTCTCATAGGCCCCCGCGGTCCCTTCCTAGACACTATTTTGTGGCTCTCTTGTGTATTCTAGCTTTCTCCTATCAAGCACACTATATTCTGGACAAAATCCCCTTTTTATAGGTGTAGGAGAAGTCCTAAATCTAACTTGGGAAGATATCTCATCAAAATAGGAAACTAAATTTAAGTAAGAATGTTTCCCGACATTGCACGGCCACGCTTTATGTAACACCCCGAAAAAATCTATTTTCCATTAATATCAAAATGTCACAATTTACATTTCTAAAATACTATACAAAGCCTCACTAATAATTCCAAAATGATCCGAATCAATTCCTCGCTGCCCCGAACCCCGGTCAACGGTCAACTGCAAAATATCGAACTGGAGGGGGGTGAGCTGGGGGCTCAGTAAGAAAGGGGATACACAATATCACAGAAGCCGATGGAACACAAACACCAAATAACAATGTCCATGAAATTATAAATATGGACATGCCAATAAGACCCCTTTTTTCATGAACCGAATAACCGATCAATCATACTTTACAGTCCGATGTACTAATTATATTCGGGCCCAGTGGCTTAACCAAATTAACCAAATTGTTGGCCGCCCTCAACGGAGCCGGACCCAACACAAACACAATAACCGAATCCACTGCGACCTTTACATTATTAGCTACATCGATACTGTTTCATATAACAAATCTCATATTTGAGCATATTAACACATATAGCATGCTATCAGGATAACCGTAATATTTACGGACCAAAGCAATATCAACGCAATAATCAAGTGGGACCGAACAAATATTATACGTATCAATAAAATGGAGTACAACGATAAGACGGGTATAAAAGAAAATGACACAGAATCGACACTGCGTAGTCTCCCTTACCCCAAAATTGTTAAAATTTCATTGATAATATTCTATGGTAACTCAACCGATGTTATAAGCATAATAACACATAAATCATGGTTTTCAAATAGTCATAACATTAACCGAGCAAGTTCAATTCCAAAGCAATAATCAAATGAGACCGAATAACCGATCAATCATACTTTACAGTCCGATGTACTAATTATATTCGGGCCCAGTGGCTTAACCAAATTAACCAAATTGTTGGCCGCCCTCAACGGAGCCGGACCCAACACAAACACAATAACCGAATCCACTGCGACCTTTACATTATTTGCTTCATTGTGTTATTTATTTGGTTAATAGTAATAATGGTTAAAGGAGTTAAATGATTAAGTTGAAACTTTAGGGTCCAAAGTATAACTTTAAAGTCTAGGGGTTTAATTGTTCAAAATGGAACTAGGGTGACTAAAGTGGAAAAAGGGGGTAAAGATCTTTATACATGTTTATCTCTTTCATTCTCTGCGTAACTCACACACACATTAAAACTCTCTCTGTTCTACGAAGAAAAAAAAGAAAAGGGTAAGTTCGTCCTATTTCGATTTAGTTCATTTTAATTACTTATCCGTTTCAAAAACTAATTATATAAAAATGATCAGGGCGTTGAGTAGGTCATTTCTACCCGAACAAAATATATTTCTGCGATACTTTTTCCGGAAATAGGTAAGTTACTAATTTCCCTTAATTAGTAAATGGTCATATATTTGCTATATGTGTGATATGTGGTGAAATTATTGTGAAAAGTATTTATTTGTGATACTTGTTTATTTGGGGACAAAGGGAGTATACGTATACTAGAAATATACCTTGGGTTGAATGAAAGTATGCTAATTGAATATGTTAGTGTGCTGGGTATTGTTAGAATGATAGTAAAGATTATACTCCTACTCGTGGGACGGTAAAATATTAACTTGATTAAATGTTAAATAAGTATATTATAAAAATTATATTATTATTCTTGGGGCGGGGAAATGAATGAAAGTAGCCCTAAATGAGTATATTGGTATATTAGAAAAATTATATTTATAATTGATACTAGTAATTGTTAATTTCGTGATTTGGGTAATATTTGTTATACTTGAAATTTTGGGACAAAGGGAGTATATAGAATTGGTTCTAGCTGGGTGTTGTAATGGTTTGGAAACTCAATTTGTAACCTTAATGAAGTTACCAAAGTTGTATAGTATATGTGTTATACTTGTGGGACGGAAGGAGTAAAAATTGAACTAAGGAAAGAAATCTGGGATTTGACCCAAAATGGAGGGGGCGCGCGCACCCTAAATAAGGAGGCGCACGCACCCCATTGACTAATTTAGGCAAAAGGGTCTGATGAAGGGAAGCGTGCGCACCCTTCTGGGTGAGGCGCGCGCACCCTTAGTTGGCCAAAAAGTGTGAGGATCTGATGAATGGAAGCGCGCGCACCCTTTTGGGTGGGGCGTGCGCACCCCCCCCCTGTTTTCCAGGTTTGATAGTTTGTTCAATTTGGGTATAAGAGGGCAATTGTTTGTGTAGTCTTTGGGGTTGTTTAGGACCCGAACGTGAATGTGTATGACTTTTATGTCGTTAATGAAAAAGATTGGGTTGTGACTAAATGTCCTTATTATGGACTCTTTATGAGAAATCTTTCGTGTGCATCTTGTGATGTATTTGGCTTAGTTCCTTCTTGGATTAAATGCCTCAGGTTTTGTTTAGCAAGTATTTATTACTGTGCTCCTTGTGAAAAGTCCAGCTGGTCTTGTCGTTGAGTCAGCCAATGGAAGAATTATAGTGGTACAGGTAAGTCCACTATACGGTTTTCCATTGGAGCTTCTGAGTCAGCCGATGGAAGAATTATAGTGGTACAGGTAAGTCCACTATAAGGTTTTCCATTGGAGCTTCTGAGTCAGCCAATGGAAGAATTATAGTGGTACAGGTAAGTCCACTATAAGGTTTTCCATTGGAGCTTTTGAGTTAGGCGGTGGGAGAATTATAGTGGCACACAAGCCAAGTTCACTATAAGGTGTCCACTGCGCCTTCTTTGTTTCCCCAGTCCAGATTGGCCTTTGATGGGATGAATTGCTTCCTTTGGTGAGCAATTGGGTTATGACATTGTGTCATATTTCCCTCTCTGGTTACCTTGGTTCTATTGGTTATGGTTTGGTTTTCGGGATCCCGGCTTCAACTATTTATGCTGCTCAGATGGTTTTCTCAGATGGTATTCTCAGATGGTTATGTTACTTCGGTAAACCTTGGCTTGGTATCCACCGGAGTGTGGGCTATGTGGTAATTGTGGTATATGAGTTGATGTTATCTCTCATGTTATGTATTATATGCTATGTGATTACTTGTTGATATTGTTTCTTTATGATTATCATATCATCATGTAACGTAGTTGCATTTTAGTAGCTTACTGAGATTCATTCTCACCCTTTATTTGTTTACTGTTTTAGATAAGGCGGGTCCAGGGGATAGGACACTTGGCACGGGAGGACGTTGAAAGTGGTAAGAGTTGGGTTTTGTTTTGTCAAGGTTACATTACATAAATGTATAACCTTTTGGGTTAAGTTTCCTTGACTTCATCGTCTTGTAACACCTATATTTTGGATAATGTTGGTGTGAGTACATTTGTATAAAGGTTTGTAAGCCTTCGGGCTAAATATTCGTTTGTGAAAGTTTGTTTGAAAATCAGTGGAAGTCTTTGAACTTCAAGTGTGGATTTGTTAAACTTTATGAAAGTACATTTCGATTTTTTTTTCTAAAGGTATTTTATAACGTCTTCCAATCGTGTCCCGAGCGTGGGGCCAAGTAGGACCACGGGTCTGGGGTGCGACACTTTATACATGGCACACCCATGCTTCACAATCCAGCTCCCAGATGAAACTCCAGCATGGCCATGGCTTCCTTCTCCCGGTTGATCTCTCCTTGATATCTTCTCAAACTCCCAACGATTTAGACTCCCTTCCCTCTTTGTCTCCCATTGTTTTAGGACTCCACTCCCAACACAGGGATTCATACACAAATGAGAAGAGGCCAAGGTGTACAAGTAGTAGACGACATTGTATGGGTTGAAGTAAGCGCCTTGTGCTTGGTACATTAACATTTCTCTTATTTTGCAAAAAAAAAAATGTTCCAAAAGTGCAAAAGTGAGCCAACTTTGTTTGTGAAAACTAAAGGTAGCTCTAATCTTATTGTTTCTCTTTCTGTTGATGATTTGCTTTACATAAGTAACAATGAGAATATGATTCTTTGAGTTCAATAAATATATGAAGAAAAGATATGAGATTAATGACGTGGGCTTGATACATCATTTTCTTGCTATGAAGATTTATCAAAATGAAGATGGTGTATTTATTTGTCAAAATAAATATTTTTGTCAAAATAAATATGTTGAAAATATTTAATTTGGCTTGCAATCCTACGACAACACTTCTCTTTGTAAGTGAAAAGTTAATGAAAATTGATGGTGCAAAGACGTTAGATACATCTATTTATAAGAGTTTGGTTGGAAATTTGTTGTGCATGGCAACAAAGTCGGATATAATGTATGGTGCAAGTTTTTTGTCAAGATTCATGCATGATTTGAGCCAAAATCACTATGGCACAGAAAAGAGATTGTTGAGATACATTATAGGTATTATAAATTTTGGCACTAAGTATGCGAATAATTCAAGTACCAAGTTATATGGCTATTGTGAAAGTGGCTGGGGAGGTTGTGTTGCTGATGTGAAGAGTACCTCCGGCTATGCATTCAAGCATGATTCCTAGGTCATCAAAGAAACAAAAATTAGTGGCTCAATCATCTGCAGAAGTTGAATACGTTTGAGCTTCTATAGCTATGTCTCAACACATTATTCGATAGCTCAATCATCTACAGAAGTCGAATATGTTTTAGATCCTATAGCTATGTCTCAACACTTTTTTTGATGGTTCAATCATCTGGATGAGTTGAATACGTTTCAGCTGACATGAAGAGTACCTCCATCTATCCAAATTATCTTATACATCTCCATCTCCATCTCCATCTCCATTTATCTCTACAAATTTCAGGCACTTGTATCATTCCATATGTAAACTCATGTTACTACATTCTAATCCTAACAATTTCCACCCTTACAATGCTTTGGTTAGTTTAGACTCCATAACCCAATTCTTAATTTGATTGGCCTCATATGTCTTCCTCACAACAACTATCCACTTACTATTTTTTGCACCACCCAAATTTTACCCACTTACGAGACTCATAACACCTTACCCTAATATCATCATTTTTATTATAAAAATATCCCTTCTTGATTGTTGTGCCTGTAAATCAATTTTATGTTTAAGCCGGGACAGAGGGAGTGTATATGTGTGTGTGTGGGTGTAAAACGACAAAATGAGGCTGGAGGAATTTTTAGGATTCGTAGAAATATCTTGAGCACTATATGTTGATTTTCTTTTTCCTACAGGTTTTAGATAATCAATTAAGATTCCCATCTGGTTCCAAATCTAGAAAATGACAAACCTATCAAACTGTTGTTGGACTATTGTTTATACGTACATGATATATAACTTGATTTCTTCGTCAGCTCATTGTAAGCCTGATAAAAAAAATAAATCATCTCAGACCAAGAATATGGAAACCGAACGAAAAGAGATAGGGCAAGTACTCCGGATGAAGGGTGGGATTGATGATGAAAGCTACACTCACAACTCAAAACCGCAGGTTGGTTCAATTGAAATTGTCTGAACTAGATCATGGACACCCTAAAGCATTCATTTTCTCAAAGGAAAAATGAGAACAACTTCTGTAGATACAATTTTGCTAGTTCTAATATAATGATAAAGGAGAGAATGTAGCACCAGAAAATATATACACCTATACGCCCGTTGTCGCCTTAGTCCTTTCTTTGATGAATAACAAAATTTACAAAATACAAAAGTTTATATGGCCTCATAAAATACTTTTTCATTTTGATGGATACTTATGTGGTTCATCAAATAACAAATTTTTGACCCTCTAACTTTGTATGTCTTGCAGGCTGCATATCTTTCCTTGACAACTCAAGTAATACAACAAGCTGTACGTGAATTAGCCGAGGGCACATCCTTGGGTACTATAGCTATTGCAGATCTTGGCTGTTCTTCAGGACCCAACAGCTTGTTTGCAGTATCAGAAATAGTGAAAACTTTCTATAAGCATTGCATTGACCAAGGCCGACACGGACCATTTCCAGAATTTCAAGTCTTCCTTAATGACCTACCCGGAAATGACTTCAACACGGTTTTTGCATCATTGCCCAATTTTATCGGTAATATAGCAGATGAATTTGGTGCTGAAAGAATGGAGAAGTGTTACATCTATGGAGTTCCGGGAACCTTTTTTGGAAGGCTTTTTTCATCTAAAAGCCTGCATTTCGTACATTCCTCTTCAAGCCTCCATTGGCTTTCACAGGTTAGAAGTTTCTTTATTACCTATAATTGAGTCTGGAGGATTTCTAAGAGTACCATAACGGTGAAACATGTCTGTTTACGTTCCACGGTTGTTCGTGGTACTGAATTTCTTAAAATTTGAATGTACCATTATTTTTATCTTTCACTCCCTCTGTCCCTAAATGAATGCCTAAATGCTTTTTTTTTTTGAAAAAACACATTGATACTTAATGTTATTTTATTAATTTTTTTCACTAGTCTCTTTATACTTGCAAAACTAAATATTTGGAAAGTAAATAATATGATATTTATGAATCTTCTTCATTTAACTCTATAATAAGTATAGAAATTTGCAGAATGTTATTTAAAATGAAATCTGGGAATTTATTTAGGGACGGAGGGAGTATATAAAATAATATATGAAAAATCATTTAGGGATGGAGGAAGTGCTATTTACTGATGGTGTTATAATCGAATACTGCTCGTAGGTTCCACCAGAGTTGTGTGAGGAAGAAACTGAAGGACTACAAAACAAGGGGAGGGTGTACCTATCAAAGACAAGTGCGGCTGGTGTTCTGAATGCTTATTTAAGACAGTTTCAAAGAGATTTTAATAATTTCTTGAAGTTCAGATCTGAGGAAGTAGCTTCTGAAGGCCGCATGGTGTTGATGTTCAAGGGTAGAAGAGTTGAAGATCCGTGCCATGAAGAAAGTTGTTTACTGTGGGATTATTTGGGAGAGGCCTTCCAAGACATGGTTTCCCAGGTTTGTGATCTAATCGTAGCTTTATACTAACAAATTAACCTTCATTTATAAAAGCAATTTGAATCATGAAATATAAGAAGAGAATTAGCGAAAGCTAGTAGGAAATATACTAGGATAACTGTTACCCAATAGGATACATATAAGCTAGGATAACTCATAGTCTACTACAAAATGTTTGATGAACAAACTTACTGATACTTCTGGCCTAATACAGGAAGTGTGTATTCATTTTCAGGTGAGGTCACCAAAAATTAATATTTCCGCTTTATTACATGAAACTAACAAAATTAACCTTTATTTATAAAAGCAATTTGAATCATTTATTGACAACTAGTTGAATTTGAAATGTTTTGAAGAACGATTTACTTAAACAGTAGACATTTCAAAGCATTTTATTACTACAAAATTTTCTTTCGAGTAGCATAATGCTCTATTTTCAATTTCATGATCATTACCTATTATAAATTTAGTAATAATTAATCCTCAAAACCATTGTTGTCGAAGAACAAGCTCCAAACTATGAGTAAAATTACAGTGAAGATTCTGCAGTATACACAGAAAAAAATACTAAAAGTAACTTGATTCATGTAAATCTAATGACAGGGTTTGATCACAGAAGAGATGCTAGATTCCTACAATACTCCTTATTATGAACCTTATACAGAGGATATCAAATCCGAAATTCAGAAGGAAGGATCATTTATTCTGCATCGACTAGAGACCATTGTTATACCTTGGGCTTGTGTTCTTGATGAAGTAAACAACTACAATAGGTTGAAAACGGCAAAACTATTTGTCAGGACCATGAAAGCAGTTCAAGAATCCATGATCAGAAATCACTTTGGTCCAGAGATAATAGATCCTTTATTTCAAAGGCTCTATGAGATCATTGCAGCGGATGAAAGGGAAGTTGAGCATGTTAGTGTTATTGTTTCATTGATAAGGAAATGATATATGTAATATCTACAAGAAAAAGGTTATTTGATGAGATTAAATTTATGCGTAACTCTACCCGGTGTCAATTTATAGATATTACGTTGCAATATGATATAATGCCTCCTCCCAGTAATATTGTTTGAATTTCAATTTCAAAAGAATGAAATTGACAACAAAATAAAGAAATGGACATGGTCTTGGAATTAGAGTTGCGGTAAGAATTAAGTAGGGAGAGGCAAAGTGTGAGCAAGGCTGGACATGGCAGTAATAGACTATATTGAAGGTTCCACCTGAAAACCAATTGGTGATAAGGGGACACTAGTGCGAAATGAGCCTTGCATAGCGCTTTTTTTGGGCTTAGATAGCGCATAAAAGCTCTATAAAAGCGCTATAAAGCGACCACTATGCAAGCTACCTATAGCGCTTGATATGCGCTATCTGAGTGTATAATCTAACATAGCGCATAGGCTATAGCGCATCCGTAAGCGCCATCTTACATATTTTTTTAGTTTTAGAAATCAACTACCATAGCGCTTTTTATGCGCTGCTAAAGATTCATTTTTTTCCAAAAAGAAGGCTACGGTAGCGCTTTTTTTACGCTATCTTAGCTCCATATAAGTTTTCACGTTTTAACGTTAGATAACACATGTATAAGCGCTACGCAAACTCACTTTTTATTAATTATACTACACAGCGCATAAAAAAGCACTATGTAAGGCTATCTTCAAAAAAAAAATTCCCATCTGCTGCACCTGTTTCGAAATATATAAAGTTTAACCAAGAAATCAAACAAATAAAAATTAATATGAACTAACAACAATTTCATTCAACAATAACAATCAACATTTCATAACATACACCAACAATAATTTTTACAATCATCCACAAAGTTATAAACTAACAAGAGTTAAAGATATTTGTTCTCAATTATCAATGATATAGTTAATCTTACAATATATCAACAATAGTTAGAACTAAAATTCTTTTAATACCTATTTTCTACTCCTTCCGTGCCATATTCTCCTTAAGAAATCGGTTATACAAGTATCCTGCCTAATTAATCTGAAAAATCTGCATTTTGAGGATAACACTTGATTCGGTTTGTATGGAGAAACTGTACAAAAAAAATTACAAGACATTTATTAGAAACTACAAAGAATACTAGTCCATGTTTTTAAAACATAGTCTGAAACATGAAATTGTAAATCAAACATAGAACCCATATCCATAACAGACTTACATTCATTAACTACCTCAAGTAAGGAATGACAACATCAACTTAAAGGCTCTATCTAGGGACAAATAAGATAGAATAGTTCAGAAATGGTGTCCCATTTTACAATATCCCAAAATAACAAACAAAAACCCAAATCATTTACTCCCTCCGTCCCGCTTGTATTTAAGTGTCCCATTTTAAAATATCCCAAAATAACAAACAAAAACCCAAATCATTTACTCCTTCCGTCCCGCTCGTATTTACTCCTTCTGTCTCGCTCGTATTTAAGTGTCCCATTTTACAATATCCCAAAATAACAATCAAAAACCCAAATCATTTACTCCATCCGCCTCGCTTGTATTTAAGTGCCCCATGTTACTGTTGGTAGTGGTGCCCTAGGCACGTTTAATAAACGTTGTAATTGTTATCATTTATTTCATATCAATAAAGAGATGTTTTGATTATTATTATTGTTCATGTTTACTTATAATAATCTCCGTCCCTAGTACTTGTTAAGCACTAGTATAAAGGCTAAATGATCATGCGATGATCATGTTAGATTTATGGGTACTTGTTTGGAACAAGGTACTGGACATGACCCGCTGTATGAGATTTATGTCATGGTCTATGTCGAACATATATCTCATATTAGTTATGTCATTTGAATCCTTAGACATGAAGTTATTATAGTCTTCCACTTGATGAACATTATGTTTGACATATTCAAACGCTACCTTTAACCGGGAAGTTATAAAGGGTATGATTGGCATAATCGGATTCACGTAGGGAAGAATAATAAGCTAAATGGATTTGTCCCTCTTCGGAGAGATGTCAAGCTTGGACCTCTCGTAGGAATGGTGTTGATGAAATGTTCGGCCGGACTCAAATGAATTGATTGGATCAATGGCATTTGGATTATCAACATATTCGGAATCGAGAAAGTATTGAACAAAACAAGTTGACTGTTTGACCATGACTTGTGTTCAATGACGTCGAGGACAAAGGGATTATGACATATTCTAAAGGAATGCGAACTTGTATCTAGTTATACTATTTGGGTAGGTGTGACGGTTTGCTAGAACCTAATCATATCTTATGCTTTCATGTTTGAACCCATTGCCAACTTAGTATAATCCTAGAGGGTCACACACAATAGAACGGATCTTTAAAAGGACTAAATTGGATTTTTTGGAAATTCTGGACATTCTGGGGAAGTGGGCGACCGCACAGTGTGGACTGGGCGGCCGCACACTTTGCTCAGTTTTGTACCAGTTTGTTTCAGATAGATGTGCGACCGCACAGTGTATTCTGGGCGGCCTCACAGTACTGTCGGCTGGCACATTCCTAATTCGATTTGGAATGTCTTTTGACACAAGTTTCCTATTTGGAATAGGTCTTGCTTGTGTATAAAAGGAGGATTTCGGCCAGAACTTCATATATAGCCTTTTGTGAGTCTCAAAGAGTTTGAGAGAGAGTTTATTTTGTTCTAAGACATCCTTGGTTGAAGAACAAAATAATACACAAAAAGAAAATTCCATATAGTCATATCAATTGTGAAAGTGTGTTTCATAATTGTTGGTCTAGCAACCAAGATCAAGAAGCTCCTTGATATTCGTTCGTGGTGTGGATACCGCTAGAGGGTGAAGCTCATCATCTTCAAAGTTCGTATTCTTACTTTCTTCGTGATCAAGCTTCAATATCTCCACCGAGTTTAAAGACCAAACTCCAAGTCATCAAGGGTTAGTTTATTCCTTTATTCATTATGTTGTATTTGATTTAATCATATGAATGGATCTATGGGCTTTGGGTTTCAAAATTTTAAATGCTAAATTCCGCTGCGCATGTTACTACGAAACCCAACAGTGGTATCAGAGCCCCGTTCATGTTGATTATTTCAATACCTAAATCATGTTATGTGTATATAAATTGTTTTATGTGCCTTGTGTGATATGAATATTGGAATATACGTTTGATGTTTATGAGTTTTGTGATTTTATGTGGTTTATTGTTTTGAAACTTTAATCGCACGATTCAATCGCAATAAATAAATTATGGTGGATTCAGAATTGTTGGTCATTAATTTTTGATTGGATCAAAGTTTTAATAATCGGGGAAAAACAATTTTGAGACAAAATTTTCGAACTTGAAAATTCTACACCTTCTGATGGCCATGGGCGACCGCACAGAAGATTCTGGGCGGTCGCACACTTTTTGGGCGACCGCACAGAGATTTTTGGGCGCCGCACAAAGGGATCAGAAGGTCTGATTTTGGTCAAAAACAGAATCTGGAATTTTTCGAAAAATTCAACAAAACCAGTAACAGAACCAGTCCAGACTTGCTGATCTGGAATGGGTTTTGGGTAGTTGGCTTGTGTGTGGATTTTGGGGTTTGATTTTCCTATTTGTTTTAGTCTTGTGATTCTAAGATTGGTTCAAAGGTTTGGATGGCTAATCTGCGTTCATCGAGATTGTGTTTCCCAAACTTGATCGCAATCGAAGCTTCAAAGATAAAACGAAGTTAGAATTATGAAGAGTTCATAATTGCTAAAATTGAGAAACAAAGTTCTTGATTCAAAAATTGGAGATCCATGTGGAATTGTGAATGCAATTGGCCTACGTTCATCGAGACCATCTATTGCTTAGTTTCGGCCACATGGACTACTTTCTTGGTTTCTTGAATTAGTGCGGGATTGTGGTTGCCTAATGGCTTAGTTCGACCGCACTTCTTGTTATCTTGATTTGGAAATAATAACCAAAGTTGAAATAGTCTCATCCTCATAATTATAGAGAAACTAATGACACATAAATATCATGCTTAAATTAATGGAGATTAATTTAGTGGCTAAACTTGATGTGTAACATGTTTATATTATGTGCTCATAAATGTGTTATATGCTATATGTGATGAACCTTCAAAGAAAGTTTTAAGTCCTTCATTGCCATGCCATGATTAAAACACTTGTTTATATATGGGTGATTTTGATGTGGGTTCGCCTCCGCGAAGTGCATTGATTTTATTCATTTATGAGCAAGATGAGGTTCATTAATTTAATGTGGGCTTGCCTCCGCAAGGTGCATTAAATTGAATGGTTCCTATACGTTTAAAATGGTTGGACTTAATTAGGCGTCAAAACAGTTTTGGGCCTAGGCAAAAGATGAGATTAAGCATGTTTTTTGAAATTGAATTTCTCAAAGAATCTCATAAAAGAATCTAAGAATCATATGGGATATGATTGACATGATTGTCTACCTAATTAATTTATTTTTGAGCGGTCCGCCTCCGTGGACTCAAAAGTTAAATTAAAGTTGGATCTTAGCCCAATTAAATTATATTATACATTGGATGTATATGAAGGTTATATAATTTAGTGGGAGTATTTTGTTTGAAAATACATTATTTATCTCTTTAATGAAAACCGGTACTTATTAAATTTTGGAAATTTTTGCATATTTGTAGATAATGACTAATAACACTCAATCAATGTCGTTGCGATCGATCCTTGAGAATGATAAGCTCGAAGAGAATGGTACTAACTTTATGGATTGGATCCGTAGCATAAGAATCGTTCTTAGGCAAGAAGATAAGTTGTACATTCTCGATGGGCCTCTCCCTGCTGAACCACCGCCTACTGCCCCTAGGGTAGAAAGAGACAATTACAAGAAACATCGTAATGATTCTAGAGATGTAAGTTGTCTCATGCTTGCTGCTATGTGTTCAAAACTCCAACAAAGTTTGGAACATTTGGAAGCCTATGAGATAGGCGTGGAGTTAAGAACCATGTTTCAAGAGCAAGCTAGGCAAGAGAGGTACAAGACCATTGTTTCATTCACTACTTGTAAGATGAATGAAGGGCAACAAGTGAGTCCTCACTTTCTTAAATGAAAGGTTATGTAGAGCACCTTGAGAAACTTGGCTATCCAATCCCATTGGAGCTAGCCACGGATCTCATTCTTAATTCATTGCCTAAAATTTATAATCAGTTTGTGATGAATTATAACATGCATGGAATGGATAAGAATCTCTCTGAGTTGCATGGGATGCTCAAACTGCAGAGATGAAAATTGTGGAGAAAGGTTCTCCCGTGCTCTTGGTTCATGATGGAAAGAAGGCTAGTGCCAAAGGAAAGGGTAAGAAAGTTGTCAAACCCAAAATAAGCAAGGCAAAGGTTGCCAAGGCTTCTGAGGCAAAACCTGATTCACAAAAGGATGCAATCTGTTTCCATTGTCAAGAAATTGGTCATTGGAAACGTAATTGCAAGGCTTTCTTGGAAGAGCAAAAGAAGAAGAAGAGCAGCAAGGCTGCGTCGACTTCAGGTATCTATATGATAGATATTCTCCTTTCTACCACTGATTCTTGGGTATTGGATACCGGATGTGGTTCTCACATTTGTCTAAATGTGCAGGGACTAAAGAATAGGAGACTGCTTAAAGAAGGTGAAGTAGATCTACGCGTGGGGAATGGAGCAAGAGTTGCTGCATTAGCCGTAGGGACTTATGAAGTCACTTTACCTTCCGGATTAATTCTTGTTTTGAACAATTGTTATTATGTTCCGGATTTAAGCAGAAATATTATTTCAATTTCTTGTTTGGATAATGAAGGTTTTAAGTTTCTTATTGAGAATAAGAAATTTTCTATTTATTTAAATGATGTGCTTTATGGTATTGCTAATTCATTTAATGGCCTTTATATTTTGGATGTCAAGAATGAAAATAATGACAATGTCTATCATGTAAATAAGAAATCTAAACCTAATGATGTAAATCATACTTATCTGTGGCATTGCCGTCTCGGTCATATTAATGAGAAGCGTATCTCAAAACTCCATAGGGACGGACTTTTAGGTTCATGTGACCTCGAGTCATATGATACTTGCGAGTCGTGTCTTCTTGGAAAAATGACTAAGACACCTTTTACCAAATTGGGTGAAAGGGCAAGCGACTTATTGGGGTTGATACATTCCGATGTATGCGGACCATTAAGTAGCAATGCTAGGGGAGGATTTCAATACTTCATAACCTTCACTGATGATTATAGTAGATTTGGGTATGTTTACCTAATGAAACATAAAAGTGAAGCATTTGAGATATTTAGAATATTTCAAAATGAAGTAGAAAAACAACTTGGTAAAAGTATAAAGGCACTTCGATCAGATCGAGGTGGTGAATACTTAAGTCAAGAATTTGATGATCATCTAAAGAATTGTGGAATAGTTTCACAATTGACTCCACCTGGAACACCACAATGGAATGGTGTGTCCGAGAGGAGGAATCGGACTTTGTTAGACATGGTTCGATCAATGATGAGTCAAGATGATCTTCCAATATCCTTTTGGGGTTACGCCCTAGAAACCGCTGCTTTCACACTAAATCGTGTTCCAACTAAATCGGTTCAAAAGACTCCAAATGAGATGTGGAGCGGAAAGAAGCCCTGTCTGTCTTTCATGAAGATTTGGGGTTGTGAAGCTTTTGTCAAAAGACTTGTCTCAGACAAACTTGCACACAAATCTGATAAATGTATTTTCGTGGGATATCCTAAGGAAACTAGAGGATATTACTTTTACAACCGCGAGGACAACAAAGTGTTTGTTGCCCGAACTGGTGTCTTTCTAGAGAAAGAGTTTCTCTCCAAAGAAATCAGTGGAGTAAAATAAATCTTGAAGAAATTCAAGACCCAGAAAATAACATTGAACCAATAGTGGAACAAGAACAAGAACCACAAAGAGTTGTGGAACCTGTTCAAAATACGCAAGCAACTCGCAGATCTAGTAGGTTACGATCCGAGCCGAGAGATATGGATTTCTCGTAACGGATAGTAATGAGGTAGAAATCATTGAGAATGATGAACCGTCAACCTACCAAGAGGCGATGTCTTCTCCTGATTCGGACAAGTGGCTTGGAGCCATGGAATCCGAATTGCAATCCATGCAAGACAATCAAGTTTGGAATTTGATTGATGCACCCGAAGGTGTAAAAACCATAGGATGCAAATGGGTCTTCAAGAAGAAGACTGACATGGATGGGAAGGTGCATACTTACAAAGCTAGACTTGTAGCGAAAGGTTATAGGCAAGTTCATGGTATTGACTATGATGAGACCTTTTCACCCGTAGCAATGATCAAGTCTATAAGAATTTTGCTTGCCATTGCCGCATATCATGACTATGAAATATGGCAGATGGACGTCAAAACCGCTTTTCCTGAATGGAAAACTCCAAGAGGATGTGTATATGACACAACCAGAAGGTTTTGAACAAGATTCTAAGGTATGAAAATTGCAAAGATCCATCTATGGATTGAAGCAAGCTTCTAGGAGTTGGAATCTCCGTTTTGATGAATCGGTCAAAGAGTTTGGTTTCATCAAGAATGAAGATGAGCCTTGTGTATACAAGAAGATTAGTGGGAGCATAGTGCTATTCCTTATTTTATATGTGGATGACATATTGCTCATTGGAAACGACATTCCTACACTTCAGTCTGTGAAGACTTGGTTAGGAAAGTGCTTCGCAATGAAAGATATGGGTGAAGCCGCATATATTCTTGGCATTAAGATCTATAGAGATAGATCAAGGAGGCTACTTGGTTTAAGCCAAAGTACATACATTGACAAGGTCATTAGAAGATTCCGTATGGAAAATTCTAAGAGAGGCACCTTGCCCGTGTTACATGGAGTTTCTCTAAGCAAGACTCAATGTCCTAAGACAAAAGATGAGCGTGAGAAAATGAATGACGTTCCATATGCTTCGGCAATTGGGTCCATCATGTATGCCATGATTTGTACTAGGCCGGATGTATCTTATGCTTTAAGCATGACAAGTAGATACCAATCCGACCCTGGCGAAAATCACTGGGTGGCTGTAAAAGCGATTCTTAAGTACTTGAGAAGGACTAAAGACTCGTTTTTGGTCTATGGAGGAATAGAAGATGATCTCGTTGTAACTGCTTACACGGATGCAAGCTTCCAAACCGATAAAGATGATAGCCGATCGCAATCGGGTTTTGTGTTCATGTTAAATGGTGGAGCTGTAAGATGGAAGAGTTCCAAGCAAAGTACAACCGCTGATTCTACAACAGAATCTGAGTATATTGCTGCATCGGATGCTGCAAAGGAAGCTGTTTGGATTAAGAAGTTCATAACTGAACTTGAAGTGGTTCCTAGTATTGCTAATCCAATAGACCTTTATTGCGATAATAATGGTGCTATTGCTCAAGCAAAGGAACCAAGAGCACATCAGAAATCCAAACACATACTTAGGCGTTTTCATATCATTCGAGAGATCGTTGATATGGGAGACGTAAATATATGCAGAGTACCTACTGATGACAATGTTGCGGACCCGCTAACAAAGGGACTTCCACAAGCTAAACATGATGGTCATGTTAGGTCCATGGGTATTAGATACATTGGAGATTGGGCCTAGGTCAAGTGGGAGATTGTTGGTAGTGGTGCCCTAGGCACGTTTAATAAACGTTGTAATTGTTATCATTTATTTCATATCAATAAAGAGATGTTTTGATTATTATTATTGTTCATGTTTACTTATAATAATCTCCGTCCCTAGTACTTGTTAAGCACTAGTATAAAGGCTAAATGATCATGCGATGATCATGTTAGATTTATGGGTATTTGTTTGGAACAAGGTACTGGACATGACCCGCTGTATGAGATTTATGTCATGGTCTATGTCGAACATATATCTCATATTAGTTATGTCATTTGAATCCTTAGACATGAAGTTATTATAGTCTTCCACTTGATGAACATTATGTTTGACATATTCAAACGCTACCTTTAACCGGAAGTTATAAAGGGTATGATTGGCATAATCGGATTCACGTAGGGAAGAATAATAAGCTAAATGGATTTGTCCCTCTTCGGAGAGATGTCAAGCTTGGACCTCTCGTAGGAATGGTGTTGATGAAATGTTCGACCGGACTCAAATGAATTGATTGGATCAATGGCATTTGGATTATCAACATATTCGGAATCGAGAAAGTATTGAACAAAACAAGTTGACTGTTTGACCATGACTTGTGTTCAATGACGTCGAGGACAAAGGGATTATGACATATTCTAAAGGAATGCGAACTTGTATCTAGTTATACTATTTGGGTAGGTGTGACGGTTTGCTAGAACCTAATCATATCTTATGGTTTCATGTTTGAACCCATTGCCAACTTAGTATAATCCTAGAGGGTCACACACAATAGAACGAATCTTTAAAAGGACTAAATTGGATTTTTTGGAAATTCTGGACATTCTGGGGAAGTGGGCGACCGCACAGTGTGGACTGGGCGGCCGCACACTTAGCTCAGTTTTGTACCAGTTTGTTTCAGATAGATGTGCGACCGCACAGTGTATTCTGGGCGGCCTCACAGTACTGTCGGCTGGTACATTCCTAATTCGATTTGGAATGTCTTTTGACACAAGTTTCCTATTTGGAATAGGTCTTGCTTGTGTATAAAAGGAGGATTTCGGCCAGAACTTCATATATAGCCTTTTGTGAGTCTCAAAGAGTTTGAGAGAGAGTTTATTTTGTTCTAAGACATCATTGGTTGAAGAACAAAATAATACACAAAAGAAAATTCCATATAGTCATATCAATTGTGAAAGTGTGTTTCATAATTGTTGGTCTAGCAACCAAGATCAAGAAGCTCCTTGATATTCGTTCGTGTGTGGATACCGCTAGAGGGTGAAGCTCATCATCTTCAAGTTCGTGTTCTTACTTTCTTCGTGATCAAGCTTCAATATCTCCACCGAGTTTAAAGACCAAACTCCAAGTCATCAAGGGTTAGTTTATTCCTTTATTCATTATGTTGTATTTGATTTAATCATATGAATGGATCTATGGGCTTTGGGTTTCAAAATTTTAAATGCTAAATTCCGCTGCGCATGTTACTACGAAACCCAACAGTTACAATATCCTAAAATAATAAACAAAAACCCAAATCATTTACTCCCTCCATCCCGCTCATATTTAAGTGTCCCATTTAAAAAAAATAGAATAGAAAGCTAGAACGAGAGATGAAACTGAGCGATTCAGTGAATCAGGGATACTTATTTCACCAACAAGCAATAAACTCTCAATGAAGCATCCAACATAGTGTCTACAATGAATTCCATCAGGTTGCTTCGGGCACTATTGATAACAAATGATGTTTGTATTTAAAATTTCAAAAATATGAATTCATTTCTACTCTATCAACAAGTTTGTAAAGTAAATTACCCGAATGTTATTCCATTTGAAACTGTTGAAGAAGGCCTTCTTGGTATTCCCTGGACGACGGGTCCGAAAAGCTCTCATACCACTATTAAAATATGAAACAAACATGTCAAACATATTTAAATGTATAATTCTAGTTTTCATTAAAAGAAAGTTTAAAAGAGAACACGTTACTGTTCAACAAGCTGTTTCAAGTTCTGATTTCTTGAAATTCTTCCATCTTCAGCTGGATCCATATAGTAGATGCTCTCTGTCTTGGTATTGATGTAACCAATACCCAATGTTTCCTGTATTATATTTGAAAGGGAGGCGACCCATTCTTCCACAGCCCAAATCCAGTGAGGCCCAGTTCACGGCCCAAAGTACAGCACGTATGGTGCAAGCGTGAGCACGACTGAAGGCACGAGTCGTGAGGGAGCGCACGAGTCGTGAAGGATTGTGTTAGTCCCAAAGGGGCAACAAGGGTATGAAAAATGCTAGAGGGGGGGGGGTGAATAGCGTTTTAAAATTCTTTTCAACCCTTTTGCAAATCAATAGCTTATGCGCACAGTTCTCAAACAAGCTAAGTATAGCGCGCAGTGAGAGTGTGAAATGCACAGCGGAAGTTTTAAGCAGCACCTGCGCAGTAAAAAGCTGCGCAAGGATAAAAACGCACGCGCTAAGTTTTGGCTTAAAGAGTTGGATAAAATGTTCTAAGGCAATAAGTAATAACAAACACAGCGGCAATAGTAGCAATCTGATAAGATCAAACAAAGCAGTAATTCAGAAATGATTAGCAGAAAATAAATAGTGAGATTAAAGAACAAGCTATTTGGAGAGGTTCGATCGATGAAAGATCTACGTCCTCTACCAAGATGGTTAGTCTTGGATTTTCTAAAAGAGATCTTATTATATGAGAGAGTTACAAGATACAACAATGAAACACAACTATCTCAAAGATCTATAATCTATGAAGAGCAAATCCTAGACTAAACCGGTGTATCTCGAGAAGAAAGATCTTAATGATCAAAGCTTCAAGAGGTGTGTGTGGTGTTCAGAAATTCTGGGCTCTATGAATCTATGAGATGAAGAGCACGAAGAATTCTGGTGATTTAAGGCTTAGGATCTGGGCAGGAGTTTGAAGGTATGAAGGTTGAAGGTTGATCTTGAATCTGTGAATAGTAAGCAGGCAATCTTCAGAACTTCAAGGATATTATAAAGCACAAACTCTAGCAACTTGGAAATGAAGATGAGCTGGCTTATTTATAGCTGAGAGCTTGAATATAGCCGTTGGAGCTCTGAGCAAGGACGATAAGCGGCACAATATGATTGGTGCGCATGTGTCCTTTATAGCCGTTTGGAGCTCTAATCAAAGTTGATGACCTGGCACAAAATGATTGGTACGCAGGTATATAGAGCCGTTGGAGACTGAGCATGAAGACAAATTAAAAAGGCTCTTCTAGAAGGTTGACAGCTGTCTTAATTTGAAATATATCTCTTGAGCGCGTCTCCACCGTTGGATCTGCTAAGTGTGCTTGTTTTGTCGTTTCTGCACACCTTAACACTCTTAAAAGCGTACATCTTCAAAGCGTTTTCCAAGTTAGGTGATCTGAATGGATTGAACTGAGGAAGAATACTGCGCAGGACATTCCTGCGCAGTGGTGTCCTGCGCATCGAAGTCCTGCGCAATAACCACTGACACTTGGATCTTCATTCCTTTCCGCTTCAAGTCCTAATCTAAGCCTATACTATAAAATGGACTAAGCTAAAAATTGAAGTTATAAAACTTCTTACATAGGGTCCTAAAGTCCATAAAATATTAATAGGTGATGGTATCAATCAATTCTAACAAGAATAGGAGGGTTAAGAAATAAGCATACCCAACAATCTCCCCCTAAATGATTGATGCCATTACCTACTATAGCAAAGGCAATCCATTGTACTTGATAATAACATGTCCATACGAATGAGAATGGTAAATCATGCCTCAAGTCAATGCACACACTAGCCAGTGCTATAGATTTCTAATCTATCCAGAAGATTAAAAACTTACAAGATAGGAAAGATAGAAATGTCATTCAGCGCATACAAATGATATGAGTTTTAGTTTTAAGTATGCGTTTAAACTGAATATTTAAACATTATGCGATAAATATATGAACAGTTAAGATTATGCGCATGGGTTGAAATAATGCAATCATTGTTCCACAAACAAAGAGTTTGAATTGAACAAGGTTTTGGAAACACATGATGCGATTTTTCTCATTGAAACTTGAAATGTAAGAGTTGCACATTACAAGTTTGAATAAGAAAAAAATAAAAAAAAAATGCGCACAAAAAGAAATACTTTGCGCAAAACAAAAAGAATTACATAGATCCTAGTCTATGTTGATCCGGTGCAAGGCTTCACGTAGCTCATTCTGCAGACTGTTGAACTTATTCATAAGTTCAATCTTCAGTTCTTGAAATCTTTCTCTGAACGCTACGGCCTCACCGACATAGGTAGCCATTCCTCTGCGCATATCTGCGTTATCTTCTCGCAGCTCTCGGAGGTTGGCTCTATACTGCACTTGATGTCCCATCATCTGATTAAAATAAGACTGCTCAGGAGCTTCAATAGTGTTGATGACGGTGGCCTGCGTTGCTTCGAGTCTTTGGTCTGTGTGGAGGCGCTGAGTGTTCACGCTGGCTTGAATATCGAACATGGCTTGATCCATCCTAGCGTTGAACCCATCAGCGAAATCAGTCATCGCTTGAGTTATGCACTCCCTGACACTTTCTATATTAAGCGAATTGGCATGCGCAGGACCGGGACCTTGTTCCAATCTTTCCAACAACATCGCTTCATCCCAGCAAATCCTTCATGCAACCCATCGGCTAAGCTCTTGCGCAGACGCTTAAGCAGTCCTATAACCCATCATTGATAGCGGTATAGGTGCAGACGTTTCAAGCATCCCAGCTATTGACTTTAAAGAGTCCAGGACCATTTGGTCTAATGCATCAGAACGCGTTGCGCAGAGGGGCCGGCGGAGGTACTTGCCTTTGATATATTCTCCCCCTTAATGCAGCAATCTCTAACGCTGCGCATCAAGTTGCTCTTGGATAGCTGTCTGCGCAGTAATGAGCTGAGTCATTTGGGACTGCGCAGCAACCTGGTTGACTTGAATAGTATTGAGAGCCTGGAGAATTTGGCGAAGATCAGCGGAGGAAGATAGAGAGGAAGTAGATACTGTAGGAACGGAAGGAATAGCTTGAATAGGAGGAGGAAAGACTTTGGTAGGAGAGTGCGTTGGAGAAGGTTGTTTGGGAGAGAGATGAATAGGAGCAGCAGTAGGAGACCTATGCGAAGATGAGTGCGTGCTGCTGCTATCTGTATCAGTTGTGCGCACATCTCCTTCCTTTTCACTTTCAGGATTAACAGGAGCTTGCTGCGCAGCATCATCGCCCTGCGCAGACTTGGTAACCTTATCCGCATCCTCATCTTCCAAGTCCAAATCATCATGAAGGACAGAGGTTCCAGGTTGAGTATTTCCAATCGGAATATTGAGGCGCTGGAAGGCACTTGATGATGCTTCAGGACAAGGAGGAGCCGCAGCTTTTGGTGTTGCTTTCGCAGTGCTGCGCACAACCTGTTTCTTATGTGGAGTTCGAGGAGGATCCTTGGCAGGTGCAGCAGCAGTGGTTTTGCAGGCGTACCGGAGGCGGGAAAAGCTTCATCCATCCAATCATCACTATCTCCTGTACCCTGAGCAGGAGGGGCGTCAGCAGCCTTTGGATCTTGCTCCCCCTGTGCTGTATCATCAGCAGCATCAGCAGCAGTCTCATCCATTCGACACTCGCTGTCTTCTTCAACCATAGCAGCCGCAGGAGGAAGTCTGGTAAAAGCAGGCTTTTTTCTTGGTTTTGGCAGGAGAGGGAGCAGGCGCCGGAGGATCTTTGCGCTTCTTTGAAGGTTTGGGAGCAGGTAGCGGTAAATCAGATCCAATTTTAATGCCAGCAGTTGATCTGACATTTGGGATTTCCTTCACCTTTTCTGGCATAGGTTCTGCAATACCTTTGCCTTTGCGCTTTGCCTGCGCAGCAGCAGTTTCAGGTTCAGTAGGCGCAGTGGCCTTCGATGGCTGTGCGGCAGTCGTCTTTGCTTTGGGTTGAGGGGCTTCATCATCATCACTATCAACCCAATCTTCTTTGTCTGGGCTGATGTCCTTGTTCCAAATCTTGCGATAATCACTACGACCAATTTCATTTCGCAGAGAGTAGAGGTGAGAGATGGAATATGTCTTGGTGCAGGGGACTTTGAGATCAGGACGCTTTTGCACGAAGGTGCGCAGCTCAGAGACATTCATCAGAAATTTGGATAAGAGCCTACAGTGAGTTTTGTACTTGGCTACTTTCTTGTCCATGCACTTGTCATAGCTCTCCGATGCATCCCATAGCTCGTCAAAAAGAAGAGAGGACAGTCTAAAGCATCGCCATTATATACCGCAGCACAATAAGCCCACTGCTTGAAATGAACTTGCCCTTATTTCATTTTTGCAGTTTACGGAGTCGCCAATAATGGTGCAAAGGTGATACATTACCTCACCAAACTCCTTGCGATCATGAACGCTCCACTTCTTAACCAGTGAAGGTTCCCCAACCAGTTTCTGCGCAAGCTTGTTTTGTTTAGCTTCAGAATAAGCTTCTGCGCATCATCCACTTTAAATCCGCAAAGCTTTTTAAGTGACGCAGGAACAATGCGCACTGAATAATTCCGAACGACGGAGCGGATAACATCAATCTTTTCTCGAATCTGCTTGTGAGTCATGGTGACTCTCTCTGCGTTCTCAAAGAACTCGTCTACTAGAGAGGGGACATAGAAGTCCTGAGCCAGAGTAAAGAGAGGTAAGATGCCAGAAGAATCCATAAGATGAACAATCCTGCGTCCGACAGCATCTTTGTGTAGCGCAGCAAGATCCAGTTCCCAGCCTTGTAGGAAGTAGAAAGAGTTCTGCGCAAAATAAGTAGTTTAGACAAGAATTGCGCATGGAGTGAAGCGCATGCGCAGATACACGTGTGCGCAGCATCTCCATAGTGTTGGTGTTGTATACTCTAGGCACGTTTTGTAAAACGATTAATGTTATTTATATATTAAAGATATTGAATGTTTGATTATTATATCCTTTGCATGTTTATTATAATAATCCCGTCCCTGATAATTATGATTAATTGTTAGTATAAGTTTAATGGATAATCATATGATGATTATGGTGTATGGGATACAATTAAACTTATGAGTATTTGTTGGAGACCAATACTGGACTGACCCATATGAGATTTATGTCATGGTCACAATGTCATAATTAAGTCTCATATAGTTATATTACTGGAATCTTTAGACCTGAGATTATCATAGTCTTCCACTTGATGAACATTACGTTTGACATATTCAAACGTTACCCCTAATCGGGTAGCTATAAAGAATGTGATGGCGTAATCGGATTCATGTAGGGAAAGGTAATTAATCTAGAAGGGATTTGTTCCTCGTCAAGAGAGATGTCAAGCTTTGGCCACTCGATGAATGGTATTGATGAAATGCATGGCCGTGCTCAAATATGATTTGTACTATCATACATTCGGGATCGAGAAAGCATTGAACATTGTAAGTTGACCATTGACCATGGCTTACGTTCAATAGACATCGTGAAACAAAGAGATTGTAATATGTTCTATAAAGGATTCACGAACTTACAAGTTATATTATTGGGTAGTCATGATGGCTTGCTAGAGTCCGCTCATGATTTATGAGCACAAATGTGTTGGGCTCATTGCCAACTTAATATAATCCTATGGGGTCACACACAAAAGGACGAATTGTTTAAAAGGCTAAAATCGGAATTCTGGTGGTGCTCGGCCGAGCACCTCATATGACTCGGCCGAGCATGGGAAATCAGAAGGTCAGATTTTCTGGAGCAAAGGTGCTCGGCCGAGCACCTTAAAGGACTCGGCCGAGCAGGCCCTGTTCGGGCCCAAAACTGATTTCGTGTTGTGACGGGTTTTAACCTATTTCTCCTAAACGGTTTAGGACTAATAAGTATATAAAACTCTAACAACGACCTAATCAGAGGGTATTGATTCCATATCAATTAGAGAGCCTCCGAGAGAGAGAAAAACAAGTTCTTCTTCTTCCTCAAGAACAAGAACATTGATTTTCCATATAGCCTTCAAAGTAGAAAGAGTTTCTATTGGGTCTAGCAATCCGGTTCAAGAATCGTTCTTGAAATTCGTTCGCGTGTGGATAAACATAGAGGGCGTTGGCATCAACTCCTTCAAAGTTCATGATCCAAGTTTTGCGGTCGTTCCTACGTTCGTGATTCGAAGAAGCGCGAAGAACAAAGATTGAAGATCTCAGAATTTTAAAGCTCCGTCACGGTTAGTGTTCCAAAATTCATCTCCATATTAATTTAATCATCGTGATCGGATCTAGGCTTTTGGGTTTATTCCGCTGTGCATGTTTGCTCAAAACACAACAGTGGTATCAGAGCCCCGTTCATCATGATTATTTTAACAATAACATGTTAATGATATATTGGATTATATGTTTTGGCATGCTATGTGAATTTGGATTCAAGATGTTTATGTGATCTGAGTTTTATGTTTATATATGAGATATATTGAAATCATAAAATCGCACCGTTTAATACGTTATGTGGGATCTACGATTGCAATAATATTTGATTATTATGTTCCTTTAGATTATCAAAAAATTAATTGGATTGATTTGTTGATGATCTTTGATTCATGAATAAATTGTTTATTCAAGGTTTTGATGAACATGATGATATGATCATTATGAACACCAAATCCTAAATGAATCGGGAAAGCAATCTTAGAATTAAAATTCGACAAGAAAATCTGTTCTGTTCGTGGTGCTCGGCCGAGCAGTCTATAAGACTCGGCCGAGCAGAGTCGTCTGGAGCAAAGTTGATTTTGGACATAATTTGTTTTTCAGATGGCTGGTTTTAGAAACCGTGTTTCCTGAAATTAAATGGCTTGTTTAAAATCACTTTGGATTGAATTTGTTTGTCAGATGGCTGGTTTGAGAAACCGTGTTTCCTGAAAACAAATATCAAGGTCAAAGTAATGAATTGATGGGACAAAAGAATTTAGAATCGAGTTACTTTATGTAAGGGATTGTGGATGCCTATTGGCTTAGTTTCGACCTTACATAGTTGTTTCTTCTAGTTTCTAAATTTGGTACGGATTGTGGATGCCTTCTGGCTTAGTTTCGACCGTACAATCGTGCTCTCAATAATGTGTTAAAGAATTTATCCCCATAAATCAATCACATGAAATCTTAATTTAATTAATGAGATTAGTTAAATTACTAACCATTGCTTTATGTGTTTATATTATGTGACTATAAACATTGACCTTGCTATATGTCATGAACCTTCCTTAAAATTTAAGTTCCGTGCCAATCCATGATTAAAACACTTGTGAGTACGTGGGTAGTTTTGTGTGGGTTACGCCCTAGCGTAGTGCATTGATTCTATCCATTTATGAGCAAGATGAGGAAACAGTGATTCCTATACGTTTAAAATGGTTTACTTAATTAGGCTATCAAAACAGTTTTGGGCCTAAGGCACAGATGAGATTAAAATGTTAGATATACGATATCTAAAATCTCATAAAAGATCTAAGAGTCATATATGATATGATTGACAAGGAGTTGTCTACCTAAATAACTTATTTTGAGCAGTCGTGCCCTAGCCGACTCAAAGTTAAGTGAAATATGGATCTTAGCCCATTCAAATTATATTATACATTGGATGTATATGAAGGTTATATAATTTAGTGGGAGTATTTGTAAAATACTATTAATTTAATATCTTTAATTAAGTTGGTACTTATATTTAATTATATGTTTGCATAATTGTAGATAATGGCTCAGAATACAAATTTATCACTGCGATCTATCCTTGAGAAGGAGAAACTTCAAGAAGATGGAGCTAACTATACGGATTGGATCCGTAGCCTTAGAATTGTTCTAAAGCATGAGGATAAGCTCTATATTCTTGATGAGCCCGTTCCCAAGAAGAACCCGCTTCTAATGCACCCAAGGATGAGAGAAACGCCTACAAGAAACATGTGAATGATTCTCGTGAGGTGGGTTGTCTTATGCTTGCGGCCATGTGTTCAGAACTTCAGAAGATTCTTGAACACTTGGAAGCATTTGACCTTGCTGCTACATTGAAAGATATGTTCCAAGAACAAGCAAGGCAAGAGAGGTTCGACACCATAGCTGCCCTAGTCTCATGCAAGATGAGCGAAGGACAGTCTGTGAGCCCTCATGTTTTGAAAATGAAGGCTTACTTTGAGAAACTAGAGAGGCTTGGCCATCCAATTGAGATTGAGTTGGCTACCGATTTTATTCTTAATTCATTGCCCAAAAGCTATAATTAGTTCGTCATGAACTTTAATATGCAAGGGATGGATAAGACTATGTCTGAGTTGCATGGGATGCTTAAGCAGGCAGAAAAGAAAATCGGTAAAGAGACCGCTCCTGTACTCATTGTGTCTAAGGAAGGAAAGGGCCAAAAAGGCAAAGGAAAGGGTAAGGCAAAAGTTGTCAACCCAAGATTAGCAAGGCAATTGTTGCCAAAGCTAATGTGGCTAAACCTGCTTCCCAAAAGGATGCAATTGTTTCCACTGCAATGAGATTTGGACATTGGAAACGAAATTGCAAGGTTTACAAGGAAGAGTTAAAGAAGAAGAAGAGCGTGGGAGTGCATCTACTTCAGGTATCTATGTCATAGATATTCTACTTTCTACTTCTAGCTCCTGGGTATTAGATACTGGATGAGGATCTCACATTTGTTTAAATGTGCAGGGACTAAGGAATAAAGGCTACTTAAAGATGGCGAAGTGGACCTACGCGTGGGGAATGGAGCAAGAGTTGCTGCATTAGCCGTAGGAACATATGATGTCATTTTACCTAGCGGATTAATTCTTTTTTTGAACAATTGTTATTACGTTCCGGATTTAAGTAGAAATATTATTTCAATTTCTTGTTTGGATAATGAAGGTTTTAAGTTTCTTATTGAAAATAAGAAGTTTTCTATTTATTTAAATGATATGCTTTATTGTACTGCATGTTCATTTAATGGCCTTTATGTTCTTGATGTTGAAAATGGGAATAATGAGAATGTTTATAATGTAAATAAGAAATCCAAACCTAATGATGTAAATCATACTTATTTGTGGCATTGCCGCCTTGGTCATATTAATGAGAAGCGTATCTCAAAACTCCATGGGGACGGACTTCTAGATTCACATGATTTGAATCATATGAAACTTGTGAGTCATGTTACTTGGAAAGATGACTAAGGCACCTTTTACTAAGAGTAGTGAAAGGGCTAATGACTTATTGGCCCTCATACATACTAATGTGTGTGGACCATGAGTTGCAATGCTAGGGGAGGATATCAATACTTCATAACTTTTACTGATGATTTTAGTAGATATGGCTATGTCTACTTAATGAAACATAAAAGTGAATCTTTTGAGATATTTAGAATATTTCAAAATGAAGTACAAAATCAACTTGGCAAAACTATTAAAGCACTTCGATCAGATCGTGGTGGAGAATATTTAAGCCAAGAATTTGACAATCATCTGAAAGATTGTGGAATTGTTTCACAATTAACTCCACCTGGGACACCACAATGGATGGTGTGTCCGAACGGAGAAATAGGACTTTATTGGATATGGTCCGCTCCATGATGAGTCAAGTTGATCTTCCTTTAACCTTTTGGGGACATGCACTAGAAACTGCTGCGCTAACACTAAATAATGTTCCACACAATCTGTTCCAAAGACACCACATGAGATGTGGACTGGAAGAAAACCTAGTTTTGTCTTTCATGAAGATTTGGGGTTGTGAAGCATTTGTTAAGAAGCTCATATCTGACAAACTCACACCTAAATCTGATAAATGTATTTTCGTTGGTTACCCTAAGGAAACTAAGGGTTATTACTTTTACAACCGCGCGAAAACAAAGTGTTTGTTGCCGTCATGGTACCTTTCTAGAGAAAGAGTTTCTCTCCAAAGAAATTAGTGGGAGTAAAATTAATCTCGAAGAAATTCGAGAACCCGAAAATTACATGGAACAAAATGTTGAATCTGAACAAGTTTCACAAAAAGTTGTGGAACCTATTCAGAATACTCAAGTTCCTCGCAGAACTGGTAGGGTGCGATCTGAACCTGAGAGATATGGATTTCTCATGACGGATAGCAATGAATTAGAAGTCATAGTTGATGACGAACCTACTTCCTACCAAGAAGCGATGTCCGCTCCTGATTCAGATAAATGGCTTGGAGCCATGGAATCTGAAATTAAATCCATGTATGATAATCAAGTTTGGAACTTGATTGATGCGCCCGAAGGTGTAAAAACCATAGGATGCAAATGGGTTTTCAAAAAGAAAACTGACATGGATGGAAAGGTGCATACTTATAAAGCTAGACTTATAGCGAAAGGCTATAGGCAGATTCATGGAATCGACTATGATGAAACTTTTTCGCCCCGTAGCAATGATCAAGTCTATAAGAATTTTACTTGCCATAGCCGCATATTTTGACTATGAGATATGGCAAATGGATGTCAAACAGCATTCCTTAACGGGAACTTACTTGAGGATGTTTACATGACACAACCTGAAGGTTTGTAATTCCAGAAAATTCTAACAAAGTATGCAAATTGCAACGATCCATTTATGGATTGAAGCAAGCCTCTAGGAGTTGGAATCTTCGATTTGATGAATCGGTCAAAGAGTTGGCTTCATCAAGAACGAAGATGAACCTTGCGTTTACAAGAAGATTAGTGGGAGCGTAGTATTATTTCTGGTACTATATGTTGATGACATATTGATCATAGGAAACGACATTCCCGCACTACAGTCTGTAAAGACTTGGTTAGGAAAGTGTTTCTCTATGAAAGATATGGGAGAAGCCGCTTATATCCTTGGCATTAGGATCTATCGTGATAGATCCAAGAAATTGATTGTTTAAGTCAAGATACATATATTGACAAAGTTCTTAAGAGATTCTGCATGGAAAACTCTAAGAGAGGAAATTTGCCAGTAGGACATGGCATAACTCTAAGCAAGAATCAGTGTCCTAAGACAACTGATGAGCATAAGAGAATGATTGGGATTCATATGCTTCCGCAATTGGATCAATCATGTATGCCATGATATGTACTAGACCCGATGTTCTCGTATGCTTTAAGCATGACGAGTAGATACCATCAAATCCTGGTGAAAATCATTGGATTGCAGTCAAGACGATTCTTAAGTACTTGCGAAGGACTAAAGACTCGTTCTTGGTGTATGGAGGTGTGGAAGGTGATCTTGTTGTAAGTGGTTACACAGATGCAAGCTTCCAAACCGACAAGGATGATTTTAGATCGCAATCTGGATTTGTATTTGTGCTTAATGGAGGTGCTGTTAGCTGGAAGAGTTCTAAGCAAAGTACTATCGCTGATTCTACAACGGAAGCTGAGTATATTGCTGCATCCGATGCTGCTAAAGAAGCTGTTTGGATCAAGAAGTTTATAACTGAACTAGAGGTAGTTCCTAGCATTGCTAATCCAATAGACCTTTATTGTGATAATAATGGTGCTATTGCTCAAGCAAGGGAACCAAGAAACCATCAGAAGTCCAAACACATACTTAGGCGTTACCATGTCATTCGAGAAATCATTAACAGAGGTGACGTGAATATATGCAGAGTACCGAATGATGATAACATTGCCGACCCATTGACAAAGGGTCTTCCACAAGCAAAGCATGATGGTCATGTTAGGTCTATGGGTATTCGATACATTAATTAGGCCTAGTGCAAGTGGGAGATTGTTGGTGTTGTATGCTCTAGGCACGTTTTGTAAAACGATTAATGTTATTTATATATTAAAGATATTGAATGTTTGATTATTATATCCTTTGCATGTTTATTATAATAATCCCCGTCCCTGATAATTATGATTAATTGTTAGTATAAGTTTAATGGATAATCATATGATGATTATAGTGTATGGGATACAATTAAACTTATGGGTATTTGTTTGGAGACCAAATACTGGACTGACCCATATGAGATTTTATGTCATGGTCACAATGTCATAATTAAGTCTCATATAGTTATATTACTGGAATCTTTAGACCTGAGATTATCACAGTCTTCCACTTGATGAACATTACGTTTGACATATTCAAACGTTACCCCTAATCGGGTAGCTATAAAGAATGTGATTGGCGTAATCGGATTCATGTAGGGAAAGGTAATTAATCTAGAAGGGATTTGTTCCTCGTCAAGAGAGATGTCAAGCTTTGGCCACTCGATGAATGGTATTGATGAAATGCATGGCCGTGCTCAAATATGATTTGTACTATCAGTACATTCGGGATCGAGAAAAGCATTGAACATTGTAAGTTGACCATTGACCATGGCTTACGTTCAATAGACATCGTGAAACAAAGAGATTGTAATATGTTCTATAAAGGATTCACGAACTTATACAAGTTATATTAATTGGGTAGTCATGATGGCTTGCTAGAGTCCGCTCATGATTTATGAGCACAAATGTGTTTTGGGCTCATTGCCAACTTAATATAATCCTATGGGGTCACACACAAAAGGACGAATTGTTTAAAAGGCTAAAATCGGAATTCTGGTGGTGCTCGGCCGAGCACCTCATATGACTCGGCCGAGCATGGGAAATCAGAAGGTCAGATTTTCTGGAGCAAAGGTGCTCGGCCGAGCACCTTAAAGGACTCGGCCGAGCAGGCCCTGTTCGGGCCCAAAAACTGATTTCGTGTTGTGACAGGTTTTAACCTATTTCTCCTAAACGGTTTAGGACTAATAAGTATATAAACCTCTAACAACGACCTAATCAGAGGGTATTGATTCCATATCAATTAGAGAGCCTCCGAGAGAGAGAAAAACAAGTCCTTCTTCTTCCTCAAGAACAAGAACATTGATTTTCATATAGCCTTCAAAGTAGAAAGAGTTTCTATTGGGTCTAGCAATCCGTTCAAGAATCGTTTTGAAATTCGTTCGCGTGTGGATAAACATAGAGGGCGTTGGCATCAACTCCTTCAAAGTTCATGATCAAGTTTTGCGGTCGTTCCTACGTCGTGATTCGAAGAAGCGCGAAGAACAAAGATTGAAGATCTCAAAATTTTAAAGCTCCGTCACGGTTAGTGTTCCAAAATTCATCTCCATATTAATTTAATCATCGTGATCGGATCTAGGCTTTTGGTTTTATTCCGCTGTGCATGTTTGCTCAAAACCCAACACATAGGAAACAAATGAGAAGATATGCGCAAAAACGCAAACATAGAGAGATAAGGCGACCCAAATCAAAAAAATAAAATAAGAACTTGATGAACAAGGAATGATAAAAATATGAACACGAAGAACATCAGAACACTAAAAATCAATGTTTGACCAAAA
>JAOWBW010000048.1:2068708-2270643 GCA_026119855.1 Campanula takesimana | reverse complement strand
CTGCTCTATATCCACAATTTCCATCACCATCACATCTGTGAAGCCATCAATAAATGGGACAATGATAGGTGTAACAACATCCTATACCCAGAAGTATGTAGTTCATTGACTTGTCCATTTCCCACGACCCCGTCCCCGTCCCCGTCCCGCCTCGACTCTACCTCTACCTCTACCTCTCCCACGACCTGAACCAGCTAGTGGTGGAAGAGATGTCGGAGTAGTAGGGCTAGATGGTGTAGTGTTTGAAGCTGATTCCGGATTGGGTGACTCCCGCGACCTCAAACCTGATTGGGTTGATGCAATAAATGAAGATCTAGACCTGCTGCTAGTGGAGGGTGGTGTAGTGGGGACTCCAAAATGTCTGTCGGTACGCTCCCAATCTGACAGTACTCTACAACTGGTGGTCCGGGGTTTATTTGCCTTTGAAATATGATCCGGCTCATAAGCATCTCCGGTTTGTGGATGTAGCCCTTCATTTATCGTTTGGAATAACCTTCTCTTTACAGGTGCAGGTGCGTTCTGCAGTTCATTCAACACAGCTTCAAAATCAGGCCCAGTTGGACAGTATTCTAGTTCAATGTCCAACTTCTTCCAGAAAGCATGAATCGAGGACAACTCTATCCGGCCCCCAGACTTTGTATGCATGCAATCTCGTGACTACATGGAAGTCCATGTGTTCGCCTCAAGTAACACCCACAAACTGAAGCATCCATGACATTACCCCGACAACGACTCCGCTCTTCTTTGATGATGTCCAAGGCTGCCTTTGACACTCGCCCCAATATGTCGTGATACAGATCACATGTCTTCATATCATTTGGAATTCTGCTCTTTGATTGCTCCATAGTAGCTTTGATTGTTGTTATTTGGATTTCCATAATCTCATGAGCCTTTTTGAACAATGTGTCAAAAGTAGAAGAAGCACTCCCCAAGGCTTCTTCAACATGTTATGCTCACTCTCAGCCCTGTTCGTGGTGTGGGTTCCGAAGTGTAGTAAGTGATCTGTGTGCATGGACAAAATACTCGTAGAGTATGGACCAATCCATGTCTCCCGGAGGTAGGTAAATAAAACAGGATAAGAGCTAATGATCGCAAAACAATTGCCAACGGGTGTCCCACTCTGAGCGAGTAGCGGCTGATATTGCATAATTGAATCTCTTCATGAATGATAGTGCGAACTCCGGGCTACTAGTTTTACCCAACGCCCTCTTTCTAACATTGACTTCGATATGCCTTCGACACAAATGGTGTGCGGTTTCGGGAAATACCATTTGGATAGCATTAATGAAAGCCAAGTCACGATCAGTTAAGAAAACTGTTGGCATGTGGGGAGTATGAAAAAGACTTTGCAAATTCTTGAGTGCCCACGTGTAATTCTCAGTCTTCTCATTTTGGAGGAACGCATATGCAATTGTGAAATTCTTCCCCGTTGAAGTAAATCCTATAATCTCAAGGAATGCCATTCCATAGCAGTTGGTGTTGTAAGTGGCAGTCACCTTGTACTACATAGGGAAAACAGTTAAGAATATCCGATGCTCGTGGGTGAGAGAAGAATATGTCACCGATCATGTCACTCTCATCGGCTTTCCTCATGAAGACGATATATTGCTTATCCTCGAGTAATTTTATGAATTGTTGAAGAGAGGATCTCCCTTGTCGTTCTTGTGACTTGCATTTTGTGAGGGCATTGTGGACGTGTTTCGGAGTACTCACGTTCTTCTCATCCTTCCTCTTTAACATTGTTAGAATGTTATTTGGACGCACCGAAGACTAACTTGCGCTACACACCTCCTCATATTCAGAACTTGTCAATTTACCCAACGGATGACCTTCGGGATACGTTGGAAAGTCATGATTATGAGAACCATTCTTCACAACGTAACCCCATAACCCATCACCCCTTTCTTTGGCCCGGATTTCAAATTACACCCAATCTTCTTCGTACTAGTCAACCTCACATCCTTAGTTTTTCCGGACCTGTACTTGCCACCAAAATGGCATACAATCTTCGCGTAGCCTAGGATCTTGCCACTTGTCTTCCTCGAATCTCCTATAGAAAGGGTTATATTTTGACGGACTGCGATATCCCGTACGTGTTTAACAAGCTCATCCCTATTTGAAAATAATAGGGATGTATCGAATTGATCACTGACATCCGGTCTCTACAAATGTATTACCATCAATTAGAAAATTGCAAAATAAACAACAGGCTGAATGACATTTCGTGTAGTAATACACGACATATTAAGAACTATGTCGTGTACTTATATACGAGTTGGTTCTGCACATCTCGTGTAAATATACACGACGTAGTAAATTACCACTCGTGTATTAGTACACGACATATCACGATATCAGAATTAAAAATCCAATCTTGAAAAACAATTCAGTTTCAATATTGGATTTTTATTGTGATTTTGATCATAACACCAAATATAACTTTAAGAAATTACTTCATTGGCAGCTTGGAATTTGATTTTGATGTGGAGAATTTGGTGGCAAACCTTCTTCTTCAAAAATAAAATCCACAAGATCAAGATTAATGTGATCATAAAGACTTGGAGAATGTTGTGGAGAATCAATAATATGGTGTTAGATAATGATAATAATGTGTATAGATTGATGGGTGTTAAGAATGGTTGTTGTGAAAGTGTATATCAATGGTGCTGCATGGGTGTTAACCAGCCGGCGGTGTAATGGGTGTTAATGGGCCGTTACAGTAGGGTTTATGGGGTTTAAGTGTTCTGTTCTGGGTGTATCTCGTGTGAACTAACACGAGACAATATGGTACAAGTCGTATAAATTCCATACGAAATGTTTTTTTTTCTGGTAATAATCTCGTATGAACAATACACGAGATATAATCTATCAAGTCGTGTAGTGTTCATACGAGATGTTCTAACATAGGTCGTGTATTCAAACACGAAACAACTTATGAAAAAGAGAATTTAATTATAAATAAATGCGGTAGGTTATATGATATTGTATGATGTTGGTTCATTCATATATGTAATCATTGTTGTTTTCCACATTATTATAACAATAAACATATAATCTTGATTAACAAATATGATAATTTCAAATATATAATCTTGAGCGAGTGGCATTCCTCTAATGTACAACTTGTCATTAACCTCGTTTGGCAAATCATCGAAACAACTTAACTCGTTATATAACATGTTTAATTAACTCATTATATATAATCTTGATTAGAAATATAACACCATAATTCATTAATTTAACATAGTATATGCACATCATAACACGTCTGTTAGTTGATAAATAAAGTGGTATCACTTTTAACTAATAAATGTGATAGGTTATTTATGATATTGTATGATGAATTATAACATGTTAATTACCTCTTTAAATATAATCTTGATTAGAAATATAACACCACAATCATTTGTTTGGGGATTATAATAAAGTGGTATCACTTAAATGTGATAGGTTATATGATATTGTATGATCCAATATGACATTTGTTACTTGTCATGTCTAAGTGTACAAATTTTGCTCAATTAACAACACAATTCAATAATTTATCATAGCATATGCGTATCATTAACATCGTGTTGCAAATCATCGAAGAACACCTTCATTTTGATATGTCGTATGGATATACACGAGAGTATGGTATCATATCGTGTGGTTTTGTACGACCTTAATGACTGAGTAAATTTAAATTTCGTATAAGTTCATACGACTTAAATTTTACACAATTGGTCTATGTCGTGTAAAGGTACACGACATGAAGGCTCCTGTCGTCCTTTCGCACACAACACGCGAAGGGTAGTTTCGTCATTATTGGTGCCTTGTATGTATATGCCTTGTATATAGAATTACCATAAATTTCAAGTAAATATTAGAACGGTTTTTTAAAAACCGATATTCGAAACATATATTATCTCATAACAATATCCATTCTTTCGGGTATGGATGGCAAAAACCGGTTCCGGACCCGGTTCTGGTTCGGAACCCCGGTTTCGGTTCGGCATATATGTGACCCTGAACCGGCCCGTGCTTACCCCGGTTCCGGTTCCGGTCCCCCCTTAAAAATTATTGAAAAACAAGGGATTTTCGGTCCGGTTCGCCATTTTTGTGAACCGTAACCGGCCGGATGAATGGCGGTTCCAGTTACTCCGGTTCCGGTTTATTCACCGGTTTGCTCCGGTTCCGTGCTTCCGATCCGGTTCCGGTCCGTTTTCCGGTTCCGGTTCCGTTTGGCCATCCCTACTTTCGGGTGCCCACAGAACTTGAAGGAATAAGTATATACTGTATAAATTAAAGAATTAGAAAGAGTAGGTGTCGCAGAGTATGAAAAGTGAGGTAGAAAATAGTAGCGAGTTAGAAAATGGTGTACTTGATGGCAACGAGATGGTGGTATGGTAAAATGGTGCTTGATGTGGTGGTGGTTAGTGTCAGTGTTGAATTGTTGGTATTGAAGTTCGGTGATATTTGTGGTGATGGTGATGGTGTGTTCGTTAATTTCGTTAATTTGAAACATGCATTACAACCAATGTCTCAAATCAAAAAACTAACCACAACCATCCCAATCCATATTTAGGAAACGGGCATGGAGGCTGGCTGAGTTACTGCTGATGCACGTGCTGCTCATGGACCTGCGCCATGGGGTTCACTTGCTGGACCTGCGCCATGGGGTTCACTTGCTGGTTCAGAGCAAAGAGCACTTGCATTTGTTGTTGCTGCATAAACATCATACGCTCATACATCTTCATCATCTCTATTTTATCTAGAAGCCTCTCCTTCGTCTGTTCACGTATCTGCTCCCGTGTAGCAGCAGCTCCTCCCCCATCTGCTGCAGCAATTCCTCTTGACCATCAACACGTTGAGTCAGCCTTCCGATTAGCTCGTCCTTTGCTCTTTCTCGACCCTCCTGATCCATGCGTGAATAACTACTCGTACGGGCTGATGCCATTTTGAGTAACGCTTCATCATGGGCTCCGAATCCCAATATCTCATCTCCATTTGGGGGTTGTCCTTCGGAGAGCGCCTACGTACTCTCCTGCCAATCGTCAAATACACAAAAGATTGTCAAAAACATTATTGCCTCCGTCCCGAAATGAATGTTTAAAAAATAAGAGCAAATTTGGAATCTTTTTGGACATTCATTTGGGGACGAGGTAGTACCAAATTATATGAACACGTGTGACGCGTATGGTATATTGTTGAGATGTACTCCCTTTGTCCCATAATAATGTGCACAAACTTCCCTTTTGGTACTCCCATTGATAAGTGTTACTTTCCCAAAATGAAAATTTTATACTATGTATCTTTTCTCAATGGGACCCACTTGTCATATTCACATCAACTATCTACTACTATTCTCTACCTCACTTTTCATACTCGCTACAACTCTTCACTACTATTCCCTCCTTAATTCGTGTGCACACCCAAAATGCGCACATTGTTATGGGACGGAGGGAGTATATAGGTAATAAGATTAGTACTTAAATACTCCCTCCGTCCAAAAAAGATGGTCCCATTTGGTTTTTTGTGGTCAATACAAGTGAACTTTAACCATCAAATTAAACGGGGCTATCTTTCCAGGACGGAGGGAGTATGCTGTTTTATGAGTAGATTTAAGCTCTTAGCTACAAGACTAAACAAACACGTATATCCATACCGTTCTATCATATTCATAAGTCACAAGAAATAAAAATGACATTAGTTATTTTAAATACACATACCACATGCCTATGGTGTTCGCAATGATCGGTCGATCCTTTCACGCGTTTCGTCCCCAAGTCGCACGAACTTGCTCTTTTCTCTTCCCCAGCTCAGATCTTTCTTCTATCGAACGAAGATCTTCCCAATGAACAATCCACTTAGCCCAAGCCTCATTTGTCAAGAAGTCTGGCTTTGGCTTTCCAGCCTGCCAAACCAGGTTCATGATGTTGTCCATGTTCTTCAGGTACCCTTGTTCAGCAGCACGATTAAAGACATCTCTCACTATTTCGTCGGGGTAGCCAGGCCAAGCAAATAAAGTCTAAAAGAAGTTAACATATAGTATTATTATTCAACAAAAAGTACAAAAATAGTATGGGAAAACATTGTTTTTGTCCATCATGGGGCGTGTTTCACTTTTACAATCAAACTTTATATTTTTCATTTTAACCATCGTACCATAAACCACAAACAATGGTGTCATTTTATACCCAAATTTATAATAAAATTACACCATTGTTTGTAGTACAATGGTAAAATTGAAAAAATAAAGTTTGATACTAAAAGTGAAACACCCCCCAAAGTATGATGGACAAAAACGGAGATTTCCCAAATATTATTAATAAATCAAAGAACTAATATATAATTACCTTAAACTCTTCCCACCATGAGTCTTTGACCTCTTGCGGCACATCCTGATAGGTCGGGAAAAACTCTAACTGGCGAGATTGTAATAGCTCTCCAATACAGCGTTTGAGGATGAAGATGGTAGAGGAGAAACAAAGAAATCTGCTCTCAAGTTATATTTAATTAAACGTTGCATAAATTTAACAATAGAAAATGATGGGCGAATTGCATATTACACGCGTGAACTTTGCCACGAGTTGCAATTCGGTGGTCAATGTTTAAGGTGTGCCACAACTGTTACCTGTTACCTGAACTTGACATTTTGTTTCAATTCGATGAAAAACAGTGAGGGCCCGTTGGAAAATGGACGGAAATTGATAGAAACCTCAACGAGCTTTTGAAAAGGTGGTGCAATGTACACCAACAAATTCACATTGTTAACTATTTTGTCCATCATATTAATAACAGAAGTGACTGAGTGATACATGTTTCTGGTGTATCACTCTTGTCCAACGTACAAGACTTAAATGAATAAAGAGGATTGTACCATCCCAAAAAGAAAATGCCATGCTTTGACTTTTTTTGTCAATTTAATTGAGTTTTGAACAAAATTTTAATGATTCCATGAAATTTTTAAGACGCTATTAAGAATAGTATCAATAACAATATTTACAGTTTCATGGAAAGCAAATAATTTAATAAATTTTTCGCCAAAGTTGAAACAAGTTGACAAAATAAATAAAAGTATAACATTTACTTTGAGACGGATGGAGTATCAACTATAGAAAAGAATATGGTACACTTTAAACATTGGCCACCAGATTGCAACTCGTGGTAAGTTCATGCCAGTAATATGCAATTCACCCATAAAATGTTATTGTACTACTCCCTCCCCCTCCGTATCAAAATGATAGTCACATTTGACTTTTCAAAAAATTTAAGGTTACAATAATTAGATTTGGAAATTTAGTGATTTTGAACCCTTCGTTTTGGAAATGGGAAAAACATTTTGGGACAAACAAAAAGGGAAATATGACTATCATTTTGGGACGGAGGGAGTAAAATTATAAAAAGAAATGAAATACTTACTGGCGCTTCGATGAAATGTCAAAAGAAATCCTCCCATCTTTGTCACGATGAGGGCCAGGAACAGATGATGTTGAGTCTACCGGGTCAGCAGCAGGACTGGAATAGGTAGCATGGCAAGATGGAGAGTCTACCGGATCATCAGAAGAACTGGAATAGGCAGCATGAAAAGATGGAGAGTCTACCGGATCAGCAGCAAGGCGAGATGGAGGGTCAGGATCAGCGGTAGGACTGGAATGGGCAGCATGGCAAGATGGAGGATGTAGCGGATCAGAAATAGGGGGTGTTGAAATGGATGGTTGCTTCCCGGTGATAGCAATTGGAAGTGATCGCACCCTAGGTACTCTACTTTCGTCTCTACCTGGAATAGTCATACTATATACATACAACAAATTTTAACAATGTATCAAAAAACATAACAAATGAAAATCTAGTTTTTGCATTATATCAAAAACATTTACAAATATATCACAAATGAAATTTCTCTTAATATATACTCCCTCCGTCCTTTAGTAATTCTCTCACTCTTCATTTTGTTATGTCACAAATTAGGTGTTGCATTTGTAAACTAGAAAATAGTCTTGATGCAATTTTACTATAGTACAAACAATGTACAAACAGGTTAAGAACCATCCTTAGCATGTTGACAAGCCAAATGTGACATTTACTATGGTATGAAGGGGGTAATATCATAGATTACATGCCAATGTATACATTTATTACTCCTGTCCCAAATTGAATGACTATTTTTCATTTTGGAGAAATTTAAAAACTTCAACGTTTTGTAAATTTTAGTAACCAAGATGTATAAAAATCTTTGTTATCTACTTCTCAAACATTTAGTTTTTCAAGTATAAAGAGACCGGTGAATTTTTTTTGATACATACTCCCTCCGTCCCATAACTATGTGGACAAATTTCCATTTTGGGCGTCCCATTAATAAGTTACACTTTCCTAAAATGGTAAAGAATCTTTACTATTCCTCTCACTCATTCTCTCTCCTACTTTACTTTTATACTCACAACAACAATGAACCTACTATTCCCTACCCCACTTGCTCTCTCCTACTTCACTCTTCACACTCACAACAACTACCCACTACTATTCATCCCTTAATTCCCGTGTAAAACTCATTTCGTCCACATAGTTTTGGGACGGAGGGAGTAACATTTATGGACAGTTATTTTCGAAACGGTCATTCAATTTGGGACAAAATTTTCTTAAAAGTGGTCATTCGTTTTGGGATAGAAGGAGTACTAATTAGTCATATCAATGAAATGACTAAAATAGGAGTTTTGCCTCCATTAATACTATCTCCTTAACAAAATAAGAGTCATGTTGTTTTTTGCACATAGTTGGATGTGAAGCAATCCTTCTAGACATGATCAAACTAGAGGTGTTCAAATTAAATTTGTGAACACAATTACTACCCTTCTTCTTCTTCTAAAACTCAGATCTTTCACCGACAGCATGGCAATGTCAGCAGCACCAGATGAAAAAACCATAAAATCAGGTCAAATTTAATTAAGTCGGCACTTAAAATGGAATTTAGGGCGAGGGCAATCGGACATGTATGGCAGTGTGGCTATATCAATGGTCCAATTCAATCTTTATAAAATGAACAATCTTCATTATGGGAGGATAGAGGCAAAAGACGAACGATCGTACCTCTTAAAGAAAATTCGAAGGACCACAAACCCGACCACTAGGCAATCCTACCCGGCCCCAAACACAAAAATAAAACCAAAAATCGAGGCATTGGAAATAGAAAGGGGTGTTGTTATACACACCCGTAAAACTTATGAATACACCCGTAGAATGCTTGGAATTTTAGATGGTACAACAATATAATGCACTGTTACGGGTGTATTCATAAGTTTTACGGGTGTGTATAACAACACCCAATAGAAAGTTTACTTTCATTTCCACCCATCCTACTTTTACCGGACTTTTAAGCCATCATACTATATTTTCTTCACAAAAACCATTGTACTCCTTTGGGAAAACTCCCATCCCGACCCAAATATCGCAGGGTATGGACTAACACCAATTTGGGGTTGAAATGAGAGGTTTCTCAAAGTGCTTTGTTTTTGTGCAAAAGAAGGATGATATCCAAAGTAAAAGTCGGTTGAAAGTATGATGTGAAATCAAACCAATAATAAATAAACAGAAAAACAAAAACTCAGAAAATGAAACTCTCATAAGTCAAAACCTAGAAGAAGATTACGGAAGACGATCATTTCATTTCAATGTAAAACAAAGAAATGAAATTCATTTGTAAATTAACTTACCTTGAACTGTGGCCAGATTTTCACACGTCGCCGCGGCGGAGATGAAATGTCCGCCGGTCGGGTAAGTGCCGGAACCGGACAGTTATTGCCAAAGAAATTACATCAAATTAATAAATAAATAAAAAAAACGGAGAGAGAGGTATAGAAACATACTGTCGGATAAATATAAAGACCGGACGGAGCAGAAACGCCGGGGACAAAATCACGCCAAATAGGGGAAGAACTCGACGACGCCTGCGTGCGTGAGTGAGAGAGAAGGCGGAGGGGCAGTGCGGCGCAAACTGGTTGAGAAGGTGGTTAGGGCATCAATGTAATGGGAAAATGTTAGCGACGGACATTGTCGTCGCCAACGGCGACGACCTGTGGTTTCCAACAATGGAGAAGCGGGTCCCATGGCTTGTTGAAGAACAATTTGCCCCTTGTAATTTGTACTCCCTCCGTCACAAAATAAATGTCGTTTTGGGAGTTAAATTTTGTCTCAAAATACTTGTCGTTTCACCATTTTCAAAGCTTTTTTATTGCTCTATACCAATTATACCCTTAATAAATGATATTGAACCATCTTTTACCTAACCATTTAATTACCTAGGTAGTTGAATTACTTTAGGGGTATTTGGGACTTTTTCACATGCATTAATGACATTTCCTAATATGTGTGAAACACTCCAAAACGACATCTATTTTGAGACGTGAGGAGTAAAAGTTAGAGACATTTTAAACGGAGATAATTGAATGAATAAAAAACCTTGTACAAGTTTTTTCGTTGCAATTTAAACCTCCAACATAAATAAATTGCATAAAAAACTTTGTGAATAAATTCTTGTTGCAATTCAAACCTTTTTCCAGTTAGCTAGTTAAATATACTTTCGAAACATGCACTTTTACCCCTATAACTTATCAAATTTCTATATTTCTTAAAAACAAAGTCAGTTTTTTTTAGAATTTATTAATAATTTACCAAACAAAAAAATACAATTCATATGAATACTTAAATAAAATGCGGTGTGTTAATTTTAACATCACATATGCTAACATGGATTACATATTTTAACCTAT
The DNA here is from genome assembly GCA_026119855.1 of Campanula takesimana. Lineage (NCBI taxonomy): Eukaryota > Viridiplantae > Streptophyta > Magnoliopsida > Asterales > Campanulaceae > Campanula > Campanula takesimana. The sequence continues at coordinate 2,259,895 of JAOWBW010000048.1, read as the reverse complement.
TTCCTAAATCATTCTTTTACATATTTTCTAAATCATTTAACACAAACTTAACATATTTCTTAAATCATTTTGTTATACATTTGTGATAAATTTATGTTAAATGAGTTAGATATTTCCTAAATCATTTTCATAAACAAATTAGTTTAATGAGTTACATATATGTATTAAATAATTTATAAAACATGTAGATAAAAACAAAAATAATATAAATAGTAAAAATAATGTTATGTAGAATTTTGTAATAATTTTTCACATACTTATTAAATTATTTTGTTAAGAACATAATTTTATTTGTTTGTACATTCTTAAAACCACTTTTAAAATAATTATAAGCAGGTATAACAAATACTCTATATCTCATAATGATAGTCCCACTTTTTTAGTGATTAATTTGACAAAAAATTTACGAAAATTGTAGAGAAGATATTTTTCTAATGGACTTATTAAAGTTATTATAAATAATATTTTTAAAGATGTACCACTAATAAGTTTTAAAATTTTATTAAAATAGTTCACCACTAAAAATTAAATTTATAGTTTTAAGACAAAGGGAGTATTTTAAAAATGACTTTCCTAAACTGATTTTATTTTATAAAATATTTATGATAATATTAACTTATATTCAAATTAAATTCATGAGAAATAAGTAAATTCTTGTAAATTATATATTTCAAATCCATCAAAATTCATGTAATTTAAAATTATGTTAACAATAAATTATTAAATTTTCATACAGTATTTTTTTTTATAAAATATTTTAGAGTAAATAAAATTTGCAATCCATGTTAACACATACGGAGTATGATGTTAAATTAAACCAGTGTTCTAAAAGACTCCCGTCTAGGCCGCCTAGGCCCCACCTAGGCGTTAGGCGTTCATGAAACGCCTAGATCCCGTCTAGGATATTATAGTTATTTTCTGAATTCTCGGCCCCGCCTAGGCGCTAGGCGGCCCTGCGTCGCCTAGTGACCGCCTAGCGTTTTTTAGAACCTTGAAATAAACATAGGAGTATATTTTATTTATTATTTATGAGGATTATATTTTATTAGTTTGGTCAAAGACTAAGAAATCCCTAAAAAATGAGCTTTAAAGAAATACAAGAAATTGGATACATTATAAGGGGGTGACAGTGCATGTTTTGAAGCTATATTTAACTAGTTAACTGGAAGAGGGTTCAAATTGCAACAAGAATCTATATACAAGGTTTTTTTATGCCATTTATTTATGTTGGATGTTTAAATTGCAATGGCAAAACTTGTACAAGGTTTTTTATGCAATTATCTCTTTTAAACATTAAAGAATAGTCCCTCCGTTTCAAGTCATTTTACTTCCTTTTTCGTCCGTTTTATGTGATTGGGGACTGCCTAAATGGTAAACAATTTTTATTATTTCTCTCACTCATTCTTTCTCTTATTTTACTTTTACACTCACAACATCAATCAACTTACTATTTATCCCACTCATTCTCTCTCATATTTAATTTTTCATTCTCTCAAACACCTCATCCCACTATTTCTCGAGTTGGTTTTGGGGGAAACTAGTTCCTCCATAAATTATAAAAAGTCAATTTTTAACCCTTAACCCTTAAACCCTACACCCTAAATCCTAAACCCTAAACCCTAAACCTTAACCCCTATAAAAACAGGATTTTTTATAACTTATGGAGAAACTAGTTTCCCCAAAAATTTCTCCTATTTCTCTCTTTTAATTTTCCTTAATTTGTGTGCCAAATTTGGTCTCAAGTGACATGAAACGGATGGAGTATTACTATATGCACTTCAACCCCTTAGTAAATATGTACTCTCTCAGTCTCACTCGAATTAGAACAAATTTCTATTTTTTGATGTCACATTCGAATTAGGACAACCAAAAAATGGAATTGTTTTATTTAATGAGACCCAAATTCACACTCACAATAACTATACACTCATTATTCTCTACCCCGCTTTCTCTCCCCTACTTCACTTTTCATACTCACAACACCTAATCTACTAACATTTTTTCCTTAATCCCCGTACGCAACTCAGAAATCATAATTCGGGTGGGACGGAGGAAGTATTACGTACAATTTTTCCTTCATTTGCTACCTAAGAATAACTATTATTTGATTTTTTTTTTACATAATTAAATTTTTATTACATTTCGTCAATTTTAATCAAATAACAAAACTACCGAGACATCTAATTTTAGCACATTATTCACATAGAACACACAACAATCTGGCCACCTAAAACTTTGCCACATTATACACATAGGCCATCAAACTCCTGGGATATTCAACTTTGTCAATTCAGCTAACTAACATTATGTCAATCAACCCAACAAATAAATGCCCATTAATTTTACTTTTGCTTTGTCTTATCTTAGACTGTCAACTCAGGTCACATAATGAATCGAGCTATACATGTTGTCTTAGAATATTTTTATGATACACGCGCATGTTGTCTTAGAATATTTTTATGACACCGCGTGTAGCACCCCAACTTTTAAATACTACTCCATCTGTCTTTAAATGAGTGTTTAAATTTATTTTAAGGGACATTGAAAATCTCAACTTTTTGAACAATTTGGTAACAACGATTCATATATAATCTTGTAATCTCCTTTCCAAACCTTTAGTTTTGCACGTATAAAGAAACAGGTGAAAAAAATTTCGAAAAAAAACGTTTAGGGAGAAAGTTATGTTAAAAAAAGACACTCATTTAGGGACAAAAATTTCTTGAAAATGGACACTCATTTAGGGACAGAGGGAGTAATAAATAATACTCCTTCCGTCTCGAAGTAAGAGTCTTACCCCTCATTTGCACGCTTATTAATAAATATTGGAAGTGAAATAAATGTTGTGAGTGTAAAAGTAAGTAGGAGAGAGAATGAGTGGGAGAGAATAGTGAATTGATTGGTGTTGTGAGTATAAAAGTAAAATAGGAGAGATAATGAGTGGGGTGAATAGTAAAGATTATTACCATTTTAGGAATAGGACTCTTGCTCTGGGACGTACCAAAATGGAAAGTAAGACTCTTACTCTGGGACGGAGGGAGTAACTTATTTGAATAAATCTCAAATTCAGAATGCCCCAACGGCTACAAATAACCACAATTCAAACTTTAACCAACATTCAAACTCAAACGGCTAGTACAAATCACTAGCTCAAATGGTAACTAACGGAAATAAAGTCTAAAACTTAAACATAACGGAAATCATAACTACTAACTAACTTTATTCCAAAGGTAACTCCTATGCCGCCAAAACCTTGCGACCATTGACCTGCTTATTTATAACTTGGAGAGAAATAAGAATGGAAGGAATGAGCGAACAATGCCCAGTAAGTTCATACGGAATCCCCTCGGGTACTAAGAGGGGATGACCGAAACGAACGGTAACAATGAATTAACAATGAAGGTATATAACTCAAGGATCAAACAAGTACTCAGTTTAAAAAGAAACATTTATCAATAATCAAAACAACTCATTACTTTGAAAACATGTGGCTATAGAAGTCTGTTTCCAAAACATATCTTTTCACAAAACAATTTACTTCACTTTACTTTACTTTACTTTACTTCACTTTACTTAATTTAGGGATTAAGCACACGCTGTACCCAGGGCTCGGGTTTCTACTGACCGCACCCAATATAGGTGTATCATGATCACCTACGCTACTTCATCAAGCAACGCAAAGGGGTCCACATGTTCATCTAAGAACTATGGATAACTATAAGGGGTCCACTTATCCGTTTCGGGATTATGGATAACTGTAAGTCACTTTACTTATTGCAAAACTTTACTTTAAAGAGCTTTACAAAACTTAGCTTAACTTTACAAAACTTTACTTGATCACTTTTTAAAAGAAGGTGTACATTTCACTTTAGACACCAAAATCACAATACAAATCATACACATGATAGCCCAATTGAACAACAATAAAATCAAAAGGGCGGATAACAAGGAACGGTAACATTCGCGGAACGGAATAGTTATTTAAAACACTACCTAGCCACACTGGCGGACCTACCCTTTGGGGTTTTGCTAAAAAAAATATTTTTTTACTAGTGCAATTTTTGTAAATTTTAAATTAATTAGTGTAATAAGTTAATAATTGCCCCCTTTCAATGAAAGAAAAAATACACTAGATTTTTTTTCTTGCCCCTTTATACTAATAAAAATAATTTCAAAAAAAATTCTGGGTCCGCCACTGCCTAGCCACATATGTAGATTACTTTTAACAAAATCAGAGATTTGGGAATCCTAAACAAGGATTGAAGCCAAATATACTACTAAGAGCGTAATTCTTTACCTTAGCCTTGCGCTTGACTAGCTTGATTACTCCGCTTGACAATCTACAATTATGAAATAATCTCATCTTAGACACAAGTAAACACCATTTCACTTCCGTCCCAAATTACTACTTTTTACTTAGTTAACCTACGAATTTGTCATCTTTAACCCCTTTCATAGTTAACCCATACCCTTATGAAGTTACTAAAACACCCTTAGGGTTTTATTATTTAAATTCCTAACTCTCAATTTCACTTCACAATTTACACACACTGATTACACACTTTCTGCACACACCAAAATCCAAAAATACTAATTACACCCACCAAGACATGATTTTGACTAACTAAAACACACCCACAATCCTAATACACACCAACACATACTCGACACACACACACACACTGCACATACAGAATACACAAACACACACGCACACAGTAGCACGCACACACACACATACACTCCAGCACACACACCCACACACACAATGCAGCGCACACACACGCACGCACACATCCACACCATCTTCATTCTCAAACCCTAATCGAACAAAACCCTAGTTGATCAATTATTATCTTAGGGAAATAATCCAACTATTTGTATTACAAAGATGAAGAAAATGTTTAAGGGGTTCTATAATTACCTTATGAACACGTTCCCTTCTCTCTCTTTTTCTTCTCCTCCTCCGGCTCTCTCTTTCTCTCTGCGTCTCCCACTTTGTGCCGCTCCCTTCCTTCACCCGTTCTTTCTTTTATTTTTGCGGTGGAAATAATAATAAGTTAGGGTAGGGTTTTTAATTTATACCCCTAAACTTAATGAATCCTAATTGGGCTAGGATTTTAACTAGTTATTATTAAATAAAGACTTGGGCCTACTAACTTAACCCAACAGACTTATTTTAATTAAAGAAGTCCACCCAATTAATAAAAAAAAGGCTGGTTATTACATTCTTACCCCCCTTAAAAGAGTTTGGTCCTCCAAACTAAACGTACCTTAATCTTTAAACAAAGCGGGATATATATCACGCATTTCACTTTCGAGCTCTCACGTGGCTTCTCTTTCCGTGTGATTGCTCCACTGCACTTTTACGTACGGAGTCACTCGCTTCCGCGATACTTGATCTTTACGGTCTACAATTTTCACTGGCTTTTCATCATAACTCAAGTCTTCACGAAAACGTAACTGCTTGTACTCTATGACGTGGCTCGGGTCAGCTACGTACTTCCTCAACATCGACACATGAAACACACTGTGCACACCAGCCAATACAGGAGGTAAAGCCAACTTATAGGCTACCGCTCCTATTCGTTCTAGAATCTCAAACGGTCCCACATATCTAGGGCTTAACTTTCCACGAATCCCAAATCGCATGACTCCTTTTGTCGGTGAGATCTTCAAGAATACATGATCCCCTATTTGAAACTCTAGATCGCGTCTTCGATTATCCGCATACGATTTCTGCCGACTCTACGCAGTTAATAACCACTTGCGAATCTGTTGAATTTTATCCGCCGTTACTTGAACAACCTCGGGTCCAGTTAACTTCCTCTCACCTACTTCATCCCAACACGCAGGCGATCTAAATTTCCGCCCATACAGAGCTTCATACGGTGCCATTCCAATACTAGAGTGGTAACTGTTGTTGTAGGCAAACTCCACTAGTGGTAAATGATCATCACACGTTCCTTGCCAATCCAACGATGTTGCTCTCAGTAGGTCTTCAAGAGTTTGAATCGTCCTTTCTGACTGTCCGTCTGTCTGGGGATGGAACGTTGTACTCATAGTTAATTCCGTCCCCAACGCTCTCTGTAAACTCTTCCAGAAATTTGATGTGAATCTCGCATCTCGGTCTGACACTATAGAGACCGGTATCCCATGTAACCTCACGATCTCATCCACGTACAACTTAGCTAATTTTTCCAATGAATCAGTCACATTGATTGCTAGAAAGTAAGCCGACTTAGTGAGCCTATCCACTATAACCCAAATTGCATTATGACCCTTCACTGTCCTAGGAAGTCCAATCACCAAATCCATAGTGATGTGCTTCCACTTCCACTCTGGGATAGGTAGCGATTGTAGTAATCCCGCGGGTTTCTGGTGTTCACTTTTCACTTTCTGACATACTAAACACTTGGACACGAATTCTGCTACCTCACTCTTCATATTGTTCCACCAAAATGATTCCTTTAAATCTCTGTACATCTTAGTACTCCCAGGATGAATCGAAAACCTTGAACAGTGAGCTTCCTAAAGAATTTCCCTCTTAAAACTTTCATCATTAGGCACCCAAATCCTCGATTGATACCTCATAATCCCGTCATCACCCACACGGAAATCTACCATTCCGTTTTTACTTATGGTCTTGTGGATTACTGCTAACTCCTCATCCACATTCTGAGCTTCCTTGATTCTCACCAATAATGTTGGTTGAACACTCATTTGAGCCAAATAACCTTTAACTCTAACTTCCAGTTTCACCATTTCATTATTTCCCAATTTACTTACCCCCTTAGAAATCATAGCCGCTAATGATCCATGGTTCTTTCTATTTAACGCATCTGCCACTTTATTGGATTTTCCAGGATGATACATAATTTTACAATCATAATCCTTAACTAATTCGAGCCATCTCCTCTGCCTCATATTCAACTCTTTCTGAGTGAAAATATACTTAAGACTCTTATGGTCGGTATAAATCTCACATGGTACCCCATACAAATAGTGTCTCCAAATCTTTAATGCAAATACCACGGCCGCTAACTCCAAATCATGGGTAGGATAGTTATTCTAATGGTTCTTGAGTTGCCTAGACGCATAAGCTATCACCTTGTCGTTCTGCATCAACACACAACCCAGACCTTTCAATGAAGCATCACTATAAATCACAAAACCATCCTTGCTTGTTGGTACCGTAAGAACAGGCGCAGACACCAATCGCCTTTTCAATTCTTGAAAGTTCTTCTCACAATCGCCCGACCATACAAACTTTGTCCCTTTCGTGGTTAACTTAGTCAATGGTAGAGATAACTTCGAAAATCCTTCCACGAACCTGCGGTAATAACCCGCTAAACCCAAGAAGCTCCTTATTTCGCAAACAGAACTTGGTCTCTCCCAATTTACTATAGCCTCGATTTTCGCAGGGTCAACAGCTACCCCATTCTTAGACACCACATGCCCCAAGAACGCCACTTCCTCCAGCCAGAACTCACACTTTTTAAACTTGGCATACAACTTTTGCTCTCTCAGAATCTGCAATACTAATTTCAAATGCTCTTCATGCTCCTCTTTTGACTTAGAGTACACCAAAATGTCGTTGATGAACACTATTACACACTTGTCTAAATACTCTTGAAATACTCTATTCATAAGCTCCATAAAAACAACAGGCGCATTTGTCAACCCAAACGGCATTACCAGGAACTCATAGTGCCCATACCTTGTCCTAAAAGCTGTCTTTGCCACATCTTCCTTTTTCACTCTCAACTGATGGTATCCAGAATGAAGATCAATCTTATAGAAATAACATGCACTCTGGAGTTGATCAAACAAATCATCAATTCTAGGCAAAGGATACTTATTCTTAATCGTCGCACGGTTTAACTCCCGATAATCAATACATAACCTCATCGACCCATCCTTCTTCTTTACAAATAACATTGGCGCACCCCACGGTGTTGCACTCGGCCTAATTAAACCCTTGTCCAATAACTCTTGTAACTGTTCCTTTAACTCTTTAAGTTTCAGGGGAGCCATCCTATATGGTGCTCTCGAAATCGGTTCAGTCTCTGGTGCTAGATCTATTGAAAACTCTACTTCTCGCTCCAGTGGTATTCCTGGTAAGTCCTCAGGGAAAACATCTTTAAAATCCTTTACTATGGAAAGAGATTCTATGGTCACTTCTTTCTTGCTTGTCTCACTAACGTACGCTAGAAAGCCCTCACAACCCTTAACAATTTACGAGCCTTCATTACAGAAATCAGACCGGTCCGGACTCTCGGTTTCGACCCTTGAAAACATAATCTTTCTCCAGAGGGTAATTCAAAATTCACTTCCTTTCTAAAACAGTCTATTTTGGCGTGATACGCAGCCAGCCAATCTATACCTAGGATAATATCAAAGTCATTGAGATCTATATATATGAGATCAACCTCGAGTTCTCTATCGCCTATCTTTAGAGGACAATTTTGAAACACTGAAGTAACTGGGATCGACTCCTTAGTCGGGGTATCGATTATTAAGGGTACTTCTAATACCTTAGGAGTCAGTTTCAACTGTTTTTCCAACTTGGAACTAATCACAGAATGAGTGGCACCAGAATCAATCAAAGCGTATACATTGCATGAATAGATCTGAATCGTACCTGCCACCAAGTCATTCGTGGCTTTAGCATCTCTAGCTAGCGGTCATAGTGAACATACGTCCCTGTCCGCCAACCTTACTTTTATCATCCGTTTTCGTTCCATGAGCAGGTGCATTCTTTTTCGGCTCTGGGCACTTCAATTGTGGATGTATGATCTTCTCACAGTTGTAGCATTTCCTATCTTTGCACTTGCACATGTCGGCTTTATGATTCCCATCGCATGCAGGGCACACATCGGTGGCCACATGTTCCTTAGCTTTGCCTTTATCATAAGCGGTTCAGTTTCTAGAGTTCTTGTTCGGATACTTGTTTGTCGCACGATCGTAGCCTCCCTCGGCTTTCCTTTTACCATGACTGTCTCGATCTCGATCATTGAACTGCCCTTTATTACCAGTCGAATCTTTACTAGAGAACTTATCACTAGACTTCTTCTTCTCATCATTCCTGCTGCGGTACTCGTCCGACTCCTTCTCTACAACCCTCGCTCTATCTAGAACCAACCCATAGGTAGCCAACTGCAAAGGCGTAATCCTGTACCGAATCCGATCACTCAGCCCAACTTCAAACTTCCTAGCTTTTTGCTCCTCACTGTCGAAGAATGTTGGTGCAAATTCCAGTAAATCCATAAATCTTTCATTGTACTCATCCACTGTCTTGCTACCATGAGTTAAAGTCAGGAATTCCGCCACCCTGGCGTTACGAACACTAGCCGGGTAGTACTTTTCGTTGAACACTACCTTAAACCTTTCCCAGGTGAAATTTCCCTCACCTCGAGCCAATGCTTATGCTGCTCTCTTCTCTGCATCCCACCAAGTGCGAGCCGCACCCTTAAGCACAAACGTTGCAAAATGACCCTTTGCTCTATGGTACAAGTCAAGGTCTCGAAGATATGCTCCATGTCCTTAATTCAGTCTTCCGGCTTCTCTTTTGAGCTACCAGAGAATATATCCGGCTTCCTCCTCTGAAATAATTCTAGCGGGTCCCTCATTGATACTTGATGAGGTTGGTTTTGAGGTTGCGCCAGTTGAGTCACCACTTGTCCGATACCAGCCACTGTCTGGTTTAGCGTTTGCAATAGGTTAGCCATGTTCGGATCAATAGTGCCTTGATTACCCGCGTTTCCCGCATTCTCAGCGTTGCGAGCGTTGCCACGGTTTCCTCTTCCTCTTCCAGACATCTGAAGATAACGAAATATAACTGATTAATACCCTTTCACGGAAACGGTGTTTACATCCTCACACCAATAGATTTAATAGAGTCGGTTACTTGACTTCACAGTTTATTGACTTATCGCAAGCCTATACTTAACTTGATCTCTTACTAACTTCACTTACATACTTCATACATCAGTCTTACTTTAGACCTTTCACTGAATCAGCCTTACTTTAGGCCTTTAACCTTACTCAGTCGTTTCACTTAAACGAACTCATACCTCTATAGGTCGTCCCCACCGGACTAACTGCTATAGTTGTTGTTAATGCATTTATTAATTTATACGAACTAGACTAAATTAAAGTTTGCACATGATTTGAAATAACTTAACTTTAAACTAACTTTTATTACTTTAACTGGAACCAAAACTAAAATAATAACTAAGTTCTTTACTAATAGAACTAAAAGAATACTAAACTTCTAAAAAAATTACTAATAACTGACTACTCCCCTCATAATTCATGTGGTTACATTCTTTCTAGGTCTACCCCTAGGTCTTCCAATTGGTACATAAGCTTTCTTCTTAGATCCCTTTGGTTTTCCTCGAGATCTACGCTTAGGCATCTCTATCTCTTGAGCCTATTCACCTTTCGAAAGCTCTAAGTCTGACCCTTCTTCTTCGCTATCAATCACAATTGGAGAGACTTCGCTTCCTTCGATCTCTACCTCTACTTCTTCCCCTTCTTCATTGGCTAATACACCTAGAACCACATATATCCCGAAGTGCATTCATTCTTAAGGAAAAAATAATATTCATTCGAACCACAACCCAAGTATATACTCATTTTCCTTTATAACCTCACTTTAGGTCCTTTCCTAAAATAGCAAGTTTCTAAAAAAGGAAATTTTCTAAACTTAGAAAGTTCCCCAAAATGGAATCCCTAATTAGCAGGATTTACTCAATTATTACTTTCCCAATAATACTTTGTTCTTATCAGAGTTCTAAGGCCCAAAATCATTAAGTACTACTTCTCCCCATAGTCTTAACTTCTAAGTCTGAGTCTCCCAAGTAATCTTAAACCGGGGCTCTGATACCAACTGTAACACCCCAACTTTTCAATACTAATAAATAATAACTTATTTGAATAAATCCCAAATTCAGAATGCCCCAACGGCTACAAATAACCACAATTCAAACTTTAACCAACATTCAAACCCAAACGGCTAGTACAAATCACTAGCTCAAATGGTAACTAACGGAAATAAAGTCTAAAACTTAAACATAACGGAAATCATAACTATTAACTAACTTTATTCCAAAGGTAACTCCTATGCCGCCAAAACCTTGCGACCCTTGACCTGCTTATTTATAACCTGGAGAGAAATAAGAATGGAAGGAAATGAGCGAACAATGCCCAGTAAGTTCATACGGAATCCCCTCGGGTACTAAGAGGGGATGACCGAAACGAACGGTAACAATGAAGGGATATAACTCAAGGATCAAACAAGTACTCAGTTTGAAAAGAAACATTTACTAATAATCAAAACAACTCATTACTTTGAAAACATGTGGCTACAGAAGTCAGTTTCCAAAACATAACTTTTCACAAAAAACTTTACTTCACTTTACTTTACTTTACTTCAGTTTACTTAATTTAGGGATTAAGCACTCGTTATACCCAGGGCTCGGGTTTCTACTGACCGCACCCAATATCGGTGTATCATGATAACCTACGCTACTTCATCAAGCAATGCAAAAGGGTCCACATGTTCATCTTAGAACTATGGATAACTATAAGGGGTCCACTTATCCGTTTCGGGATTATGGATAACTGTAAGTCACTTTACTTATTACAAAACTTCACTTTAAAGAGCTTTACAAAACAAAGCTTAACTTTACAAAACTTTACTTGATCACTTTTTAAAAAAGGTGTACATTTCACTTTAGACACAAAAATCACAATACAAATCATACACATGATAGCCCAATTGAACAACAATAAAATCAAAATGGCGGATAACAAGGAACGGTAACATTCTCGGAACGGAATAGTTATTTAATACACTACCTAGCCACATAGGTAGATTACTTTTAACAAAACCAGAGATTTGGGAATCCTAAACAAGGATTGAAGCCAAATATACTACTAAGAGCGTAATTCCTTACCTTAGCCTTGCGCTTAACTAGCTTGATTACTCCGCTTGACAATCTACAATTATGAAATAATCCCATCTTAGACACAAGTAAACACCATTTTACTTCCGTCCCAAATTACTACTTTTTACTTGGTTAACCTACGAATTTATCATCTTTAACCCCTTTCATAGTTAACCCATACCCTTATGAAGTTACTAAAACACCCCTAGGGTTTTATTATTTAAATTCCTAACTCTCAATTTCACTTCACAATTTACACACACTGATTACACACTTTCTGCACACACTAAAATCCAAAAAATACTAATTACACCCACCAAGACATGATTTTGACTGACTAAAACACACCCACAATCCTAATACACACCCACACATACTCGACACACACACACACTGCACATACAGAATACACAAACACACACGCACACAGTAGCACGCACATACACACACTCCAGCACACACACCCACACACACAATGCAGTACACACACACACACGCACACATCCACACCATCTTCATTCTCAAACCCTAATCGACCAAAACCCTAGTTGATCAATTACTATCTTAGGGAAATAATCCAACTATTTGTATTACAAAGATGAAGAAAAGGTTTAAGGGGTTCTAGAATTACCTTATGAACACGTTCCCTTCTCTCTCTTTTTCTTCTCCTCCTCCGGCTCTCTCTTTCTCTCTGCGTCTCCCACTCTGCGCCGCTCCCTTCCTTCACCCGTTCTTTCTTTTATTTTTGCGGTGGAAATTATAATAAGTTATGGCAGGGTTTTTAATTTATACCCCTAAACTTAATTAATCCTAATTGGGCTAGGATTTTAACTAATTATTATTAAATAAAGACTTGGGCCTACTAACTTAACCCAACGGACTTATTTTAATTAAAGAAGTCCACCCAATTAATAAAAAAAAGTCAGGTTATTACACCGCGCCTCCACCAATTGTGAACTCGTTTTAACTTGTTGATTAGAGTATTTTTGTCATATTGTGAATACCCCGTTCCTATCCGTCGCTGCATCGGAACGGGGTATTCACACATATATCCAATCAGTATATCATTTTCATATTATTGATTAGCTCTATATTGTAATATGTACTCACAAAGATATCTTTAAGTAACTTAAGTATTTTGATTATACTTTTCATGTGATTAATTACAATTTTATCTAAGTTTTAGCCTATTGTAGAATGATCTCTCTCTCTCTCTCTCTTTGAGTGATCAAATGCTCTTAGCAACCGTAATCGTCGGCTCGTGTTTGTCATAATTCAAAAAATATTAAAAACTTCTTGCGATAAGAAAATTTAAACAATGAAATAAGGCCTTCTTGAAAATAACGGGATGATAAATATAATATGAACCAAAATAATTAACGAGGCCAAAGTATATAGTAATCAAAACAACGGGAAAGTCAAGTCTTGTGATGGCACAATTTTCGTAATAAGAATTTGACTCGAAGATGTTTTCATGATTATTGACCATCTTATGTAAGATAAAATGACTTTTCAAATCTTGATAGAAGCACGTCAAATCAAGACTTCTGCAAGACTTGAACACATTGCAAGAATATGATTCTTATTTATAACATATATTGTGAGAATTCTATTGAATTCTACTAATTATCTAATTGAATGCTATTAGTTCTCTAACTAAAGAGTTATTGTGTATTTTCTTTGAATAGACCCTTACTTAGATCCATTGAATCTAGACCATCCATGGTAATAGGGATGAAAGAACAAATTTGTTAGGTTTTTAATTGAAAAGTTGTCCCAAAAAAAAAAAGACTTGTCATGTTAGTTATTTAACAGAAACTTGTGAGTTAACAGAATTTTACAATTTTGTTAACTTTCTGACAGAAAGTGGTAATTTTGTTAAATTTCTAACAGGTATTCATTATTTTTTGTTAAATCAAACAAACAGAGATGTCTTTTCATTATCTTTCCAAAAGGCTGCAACAACAGATAGCTAACGAAGTTAAGTTTTAGGACTCAAAAGTGAAATTTGTTTACAAACAATATTAAAAAAATTAACTTAACCCATCCTTCACATAAGTTGGTGCCCCTTGGCATCCAAATGTCTTTTCTATATTCTAATAACTCTTCCAAACTACAAAATTAATTTGCATACTTCAAGCATTTATTTTTATTCACCAGAACTTTATTTAATAAATAAATATACCCCGGTGAAAGGCGGCCGTAAAAATATATATAAAAAAAAAAAAGGCGGCCGTAACAATAACGGTCTTAATCTACTTGAAATATAGATTTCAATTTTACTACTTATTTCCATTAGCATATAATGAACAACATGGATTTTTTGGTTAAAATGGTCAAACAACAATTTTTCAAAACAAAAATTTCAACATGAATTCAAAAAAAAAAAAAAAAAAAAAAAGTGGGGGAAATTGAACTTTCGGGTTCCCATTCTTTTGAAAGAGGTTGCAAAGCAGTAAAGAAGTGTCAAATGTTGCAATATGGTCACTATACTCGAGTTGGACAAATCATCTAAAATTTGGGGCTTATCGACATTCTAAACCACTGTATTTTGCTTAAACTGTCGATTAATCCACCCATATTTTTTTTTAGCAGTTTTAACCATCCAACTTCATTTACATTTTTAATAAACCCAAATGGCCTAACGACATCCAATAATGTTAGAAAAACCTAACAAAACCTAACCTAATCTAACGCTAGTTAACGAGAGTTAACTTGGATGTCATTCATTCTTAATTTATCCCTGGTCTTCTCTCTCCTTCACAGACTTTACATCTTCAATTTCTCCAAAACCCTAGCTTTTACAAAATCCCCAAACTCATGATCCATTTCCTTGGCCGATAACCTGCTTCAATTCACCGTCCTCGTCGACGGCCTTTTGATCGTCCCCCTCGCAAGCTACATTCAAAACCTCAGCATCGACGGCCACTTTCAAGGCCAGATTTTGAAACTCAAGAGTGAGAATTTGCTTCAGCTTGTCGTCATCGGCGGGAAGAGGATCTACGTGAGATAGTGGAGATAAAGGCCAAACTAGGTTTACCCCCAAATCTGGGTTTTGATTTCGATTTATGATTTCGAATTTAGAAACAAATCTGGGTTTTGATTTCGATTTATGATTTCAACTGAAGATGTTGATTTCGGTTTTGTTTAAATTTTTGATATTTGAATTTCTTGATCTAGGTTTCGATTTCGATTTTAGATCTTAGAAATGATTTAGTTTTTCTTAACTTTTTGAGTATGTAGAATGATCTGGGTTTTTCTTAACTTTGGGAGTGAAGAATTTGCTTTTGCATGGTGTCTGCAATGGTGGTTTAAGTGGCTGCAATGGTGGTTTAAGTGGATGCAATGGTGGCATGTTGGTGGCAGTTGTATGGAGAAGAAGACCAGGGATAAATTAAGAATGAATGACATCCAAGTTAACTCTCGTTAACTAGCGTTAGATTAGGTTAGGTTTTGTTAGGTTTTTCTAACATTATTGGATGTCGTTAGGCCATTTGGGTTTACTAAAAATGTAAATGAAGTTGGATGGTTAAAACTGCTAAAAAGAAAACATGGGTGGGTTAATCGACAGCTTAAGCAAAGTACAGTGGTTTAGAATGTCGATAGTGGTTTAGAATGTCGATAGGCCAAAATTTGGACTGGAGTTGTTGTAAGATATACTTAGGCTAATAACTGGGAAGTTCTATAAAAATTTCAAAATACCCGAAAAATTTCTCACAATATTTTATATTATTTAAATAGTATTATTTTGCAATATACTGGATCACATAAAACTACATACTCCGTACTGGATATTTTGGCATGGAGGCGACGGCTGCGACTGGAGACCAGCGGCACCGACGACTGACAGTAGTGGCAGGAGACAGTAGTATTGATGTTGTATCATAACTTTTAATCAATAGTATTTGATGTTGTATCATAACTTTCAGAACAATACTAGGAGCACAACAAAGTCACAAAATCCTAGGTGTAATAATTTTATTGATGTTTTAAATTAGAGTATGGCGGGTCCATTGTCGATGCAACCAATAAAATATCGCTACCTCATGTTGTGAGCAAGATATTGTGACCTTATTTTGTTCCCCTGTCATTGCTCAACTTTTAATCACTGCATATTACAAGTATGACATACTACTGCATAAGAACTTCTCAGACATTTCAATTTAATGGGAAGCTTGAGAGGAAATGATTTATCCAAAAAAAGAACTTAAAAAGGAACTTGTAAGTCATTTCCCCTACACTTAACTACCTCTCGTTTTCAGATTTTAAAAAAAAATGGTTTTAATACAATTTTACCACAGTGAATCAATGTACAAAAATGTAATACACATTTTTCAAAAGCATTAACTAGTCAACTATAACAGTTATTACGAGACACCGGGAGTATTGAAGAGTTGAGTTTTCAACCTCAACATAAAGTTGAGAATGCAAGTAGCTAATGTAGTAATACCAACACAACATAAATAAGTAAATGGGCAATGATAGGGGCACAGAAGAAGGTTACAAAATGAGGTGGCAATATTTGAAGACCAAATTTTGTGACACTTTTTTGTGACTTTATTTATACTAAGTAAATCAAAACAACACTATCCATAAATTCTTGTACAAAAGCGCAAACATCACACTATGGCAACAAGTCCTCTTGTAAATGTCTTATTTAGGGGGGGGGGGGGGGGGGGGGGCAGAGAGAGAGAGAGAGAAGACTTGCATTAGCAACACCTCTGCCCATAGCACAAACAAACCTGAAAAAAATAAAAAATATTAGGAAATCAAATGGCTGGTAAGGTAATAAGTTTATTTGCATTACAATGTGCTTTTAAGAATGAGAGTAACAAAACAAAACTGAGAGTAACAAAGGAATAATTGTAAATTCAAATGCATTTCAACACCTCCACTCGCAAACATTTTTCACCCACTCTATTATTCTTCTGAATCGAACTAGCACCATGTACGACAAAAAGACCACTCTCCCCAGTGGAGAAGACTAGGAGAAGAGAGGTAGCTAATGGTCAAAACGCATACAAAGAGTCCATTGCATTTTCAATATAAGGAGAGTAATGATGCCAGTGTTCAAGAAACTTGAAACGTAAGGGAAGACCAATCTGCACGGACAACTATCATCAAGGAAACACTTGCTTTTTACAGAACTGACTTGTGAAACAGATGCAAGTAGCAGAAAAACAGTAGCAACAACAGTTGTTTCTAAAGTTGACTAAAAATTCTGAAATAATCACTGTAAATATGAAATTCTGTTGCAAACAACAACCTCTAGATGTATATGAAAATATAGAGAATATTTAATACTCCCTCCGTCCCAAAATTATCTTCTCATTTGACCACTTTTTAAAAATGTGAACACTTGCTTTACTAGTCATGTTGTGTTTATGCACATTTAAGCCCAAACTGTAAGGGCTCGTTTGGTAGGCCGACAGGATTAGTCTGTAATAATAGTAAGCAAATTATTAGCCAAGGGATTAATAATACCACCCCTTTTTTTGGATAAATATGAAGGGGATAAGAGTGGATAAGAGGGGATAAGATGTCTTATCTAGGTTGTTAGGATTAGTACGCTGGCAGCATTTAATCTACCAAAAAATCAAACTTATTGGACTAATAATCTTATCCAACTTAAGAAGGGCTACCAAACGACCCCTAAGAGTGAGAGGAGCTTTTGGGACAATAAAAATAGCAAATGAGAAGATCATTACGGGACATATGGAGTATCTCCTTACATGGGTAAATCATTTTTGATGGAGAGAAGAGGTAGATACAGATTCGCTTGCTGATTCCATGATCATGGTGATTTTTGTGAAATACAACCCTTGCGGGTTTTGATGTGTACAAAGACTAAATTTCTTGTTTAGGATTGAATACTCAATTGGTGTTGACATTCATTAGGTGAAAAACTATTTATAAAATGTTACTCTTCCATCAAATGAATTACTATGAGTTTACATGGAATCTCCGTGAAGCAATAATCACATTGTTAGTTTCTTTCGTCGCATTCTACATAACCTAGAGTGAAATGACAGGAAGCCACCAAAAATATCATTCTTGTTAGTAAATTAACAAACCTAATTCAATCCAAAAAAATAACATACCATTCTCTTACACAACCAGGAGCGTAAACACTAAGGCTCCGTTTGTTTCGCGGAAAATAACTTCCGGAAAACGATTTCTTGGAAAATGTTTTCCGGAAAACGATTTCTTGGAAAATGTTTTCCGGAAAATGTAATTTCCACTGTTTGGTGAATTTTAAGAAAATGCTTTCCGAAAAACTTTTTTAGATACATTAATTTTGATCACCTAGAGTATATATTAAAAAGAAATAATCAATAAATTAGTCATTATCTTCAATTTCAATTATAAAGTAAAATGGAAATGTAGTTTTGTAATTATAATGGACTAAAGTTAATAATTTAACATATTGCAAAATATTCACAAAAATAAAATATTTTTAGACATTTTTTAATTAACTGGGTATATTTAAAAAATAATTTTTGTAAAACAAAAATTGGAGTTAAAACAACAATTGAAGTGTTAGCATTTTCCGGAAAACGTTTTCCTTAGGTGGAGGTAAGGAAAACGTTTTCCTTAGGAATGGAGGAAAACCACTTCCTTGGAAAACATTTTCCCCATTTTCCGGTGTTTAACAAACACCGGAAAATGGGGAAAATGTTTTCCGGAAGTTGTTTTCCGCCAAACAAACGGAGCCTAAGATATACTCCATCTGTCCCAGAAAGTTTTCACATTTTGACATTTTATAGTCAATAAAAATAAACTTTGGCCAAGCATTAGTGTCAACCTAATGATCACAATGAATTTAAAAGTTGTTATTGATAAATCACATAATGATTTGTCAATTACAATTTCTGGAATTTCACATGAATGATTAAATAGACATCAATGTTTGGTCAAAGTTCATTCATGCTAACCATAAAAAATTGAAATGGCACAAACTTTCCGGGACAGGGGGAGTAGAACACTTGGGAGAATAAAGGAGGTTCTAGGCGGACGGCGATATGCGTGGTTTTGACGAATTCATTTGTGAGAATGATCTGAGAGAGATGGAGCTTTCCAATGGCCAATTTACATGGTCAATTGCGGGGCAGGACAGGTTGCTTCCAGGATTGATCGTTTTCTCTTTTCAGCAGAGTGGGAGGAGCAATTTCTGTCTTTAGGTCAAAAGTTGCTAGAAAGACCAGTATAATCTGATCATTTTCCATTTCTTCTTGAGTCGTGTCTAGTGAGTTGTGGACCCACCCTTTTTCGTTTTAAAAATATTTGGATTCTTCATTCTAGCTAGCTGCTGGAATGAGTGCCATATTCAGGGTGTGCTGCTTATGTATTCATGAAGAAGTTGAAATATGTTAAAGAGAAATTGAAAGAGTGGTATAGAGAGGTTTTTGGAGATATAAGGTCTGCTAACGATGCAGTTTTGCACGAAATTGCGGGGATTGATATGATGGAGGAGTCGGGCCATATATCTTCTGAGCATGAGAGTCGAAGGAGTAAGTTGAAGAATAATTTTGAGGAGATTCTTTTGCAGGAGGATATTAGCTGGCACCAAGAGTCTAAGGGGCACGGGCACCAAGAGTCTAAGGTCAGGTGGGTTATAGAGGGGGACTCTAATTCAAAGCTTTTTCACCGGATTGCAACTGGACAAAGGAGAAAGAGATATATTTCAGAGGTTCAGCTAGATTCTGGAGAAATAGTGAAAAATCCCGATTTGATTTCAGATTGCATCACTAGGTTTTATAAAAAATACAAATAGACCAAGATTAGATGGTACAGACTGGTCTCCGATTGAGTCTAGAAGGTCTACTTGACTTGAAAGAGAGTTTTCAGAGGAGGAGATTAGAGGAGCAGTTAAAGGGATGGCGAAAGATAAGGCTCTCTCGATGGCCTTTTAACATTCTTGTTGGAGTATTGTGAGGCAGGATCTTATGAGAGTGTTTCAACATTGATTGTTAATGAGGTGGTTGAGGACATGACGAGGAGAGGTAAGAAGGGCGTTGTGGTGAAACTTGATTTTGAGAAGGCGTATGATATAGTTTGTTGGGGATTCTTAGATCACATTCTTCAGCGTAAGGGATTTGGTCATAGATGGCGAATGTGGAAAAGGGGGTGTTTTCGAGCCCCGAGTTTTTCTGTTTTAGTGAATGGCAAGGCTCAAGAGTGGTTTGAGGCGTCGAGAAGTTGAAGACATGGAGATTCTCTCTCTCCTTTTCTCTTTACTCTTGTAGCTGATGTCTTGAGTAGGCTTTTCACTAGAGGAGAAGAGGTAGGAATTATGGAGGGATGCACAGTGGTAGAGATAATTTTATGGTTTCTCATCTTCAGTTTGCCGGTGACACAATATTGTTTCTTGCTGAAGGCGTCCGAAACTTTAAGAATGTGCTCACCATCCTTTAGTTGGTTGAGAGTGTGTTAGGGTTGAAAATAAACTTGACTAAGTGTGGGATAACAGGGATTAATATGGCCGAGGAAGTAGGGAACAGATAGGCCTCTTTGATGGGGAGTCAAGTCCTTTCTTCGCCCTTACATATATTGGGGATTCTTTGGGTGGGAATCTGAGGACTAGTTCTTTTGGGGATCCGGTAGTTGAAAGAGTGAGGAAACGTCTTGCGAGTTGGAAGTGTGTTTATTTCTCTTTGGGAGAGTGGATTACCCTCGTGCGAGCGAGTCTATCTAGTACTCCCCTTTATAATTTGTATCTTTTTAAGATCCCGAGCGAGGTTGCAGAGTCTACTGAGAGGGTGATGAGGAACTTCTTATGGGATGGTTCGGGGGATGATAGAAGAGATCATTTAGTGGCGTGCGATAAAGTGTGTCGTCCTAAGGAGGAGGGTGGCTTGAGTTTGGGAACTTGATCAGTCGGAACATTTATCCACTTAGTAAATGGCTAAGGAGATTTCCTTGAGAACCTCGTTCGATTTGGCATAAAGTGATTAAGAGTAAATTTGGGATGCATACCAACGGATGGGATCCTTTTTTCAACGGTTCAGGTACACATAAAAGTCCTTGGAAATTTATCCATCGGTGTCACCGCCTCTTCAATCCTCTTGTTTGTTTAAAGGTTGGTAATGGGGCAAAAAAATGTTTTTGAAAAGATATCTGGTTTGGTGAGTTTTCCTTAAGATATCTATATCATCCTTGGTATCGTCTTTCACTAGTTCATGGGGCTCCTATGGATGATTTTAAGGTGCTTGGGGACGAGGGTGATGGTATTTCTTGGAATTTTCATTTCTTTCGCAATCTCAATGATTTAGAATCGGTTGATGTGGGTGATCTTGTTTCTTCTTTATCCCATATTCAATTGTCAAGTAAAATGATTTGCGTTATCACATAAATGGTCTTTAGAGGGCTCCGGAATTTATTCATGTAAATCTTTTTTGCAATTCTTAGTACGGAGCCCCTCCCCAACTTCTTTTCCTCTCGCGTCATATGTGTGGAAATCTAAATATCCTATCAAGATTCGGGCATTTGAGTGGATTCTATTACTTAACAAACTCAATACTAACGAAAGTTACATATCTGCATGCCTATGAAGTGTTTATCGCCAAAGTGGTGTGTGAATCGCTAGGAGTCTATTGAGACACATGACCATCTCTTTCTCCATTGTAGTACAGCTCGATACCTTTGGAAGTGTTTGTTTGAGGTGGCTGGAGAACTGTAAGCGAGTGTGTGGGTGAGCCCTAGATCAATTGTTTCTTTCTTTCAAACTCATTTCTTAGGTTTTGGAAGAGAAGGAGATGTGAGAATGTTATGGGATTGTGGAGTTTTCGCAATATGTTGTGTATTTGGATGGAGAGCAATGCAAGGATTTTTAACAACCAATATCTACCAAAGCATCTTTTGTGGAAAAAAGTTGTGGCTTTAGCTTCTCTATGGGCGTATGCCAACGGTGCCTTCCGAGGATTATCATCAAATGGCTTAAAGAGAGATTGTTTTCAGCTTTCGTTTAAAGTAGTTTTCTTATTTGTTTATTTTTCTTATTGATGGACCCTTTGTCCATTCGTTTGTAAATTCATGATTTTATAATATACTCCCTCCGTCCCAAAATGATATTCCTATTTGTCATTTCTCATTGTCCCAAAAAGTTCTTCCAATTTCTACAATTTGGGCTTAAAAGTGCATAAACAGAACACGGCTACCAAAGCAAATGTTCATACTCTTAAAAAGTTTGAATAGTCAAATGTGAAGATCATTTTGGGACGGAGGGGGTAATCTTCTTTTCCTATCCAAAAAAAAAGATAAATAAAATAAAAAAATCTACCCCCCCCCCCTCTTCATACGACTGTTTCATCTCCCTACTAGACTGTTACTTTCCAGTTAAGTTTATTCTGCTATCTGATTATTCAAGATAACAATATCTTAAGTCTCAACCATTGAATTTTTGTCTCTCCCTTCAATATACTCTGTACTCTGCCTCTTGTTCAGCAGATATACTTTTCTCGGTCTTTCTAAAAGCACAAGCAACCAGAATCAAGTTTCTAAATCATTAATTAGTTTAACTTGGTAAACAATACAAAGATAACCAAACGGCAGACCTCTTGGACCATAAACTAAGCCATAATGACATAGTTTCAAACCTACTTGAGGCAGTGGAACTCAAATAACTTGATCTCGCAGGTTCCGTCATTCCCCGGAAGCGTGGAGTATCACTCATATTTCTAGCACCTATAACCAAAAAAACACTTCAAGTCTACATGGTGAAAGCTCATCCCTCTGACCCACATATCATACCTTCATGTATAATAAACATAAGTATTAGCAATACCTAGGTTATAGTGAATGCTAGTTCTAAGAGTTTTGTCATTACAATCAAAAAGAATATTTAAATCCAGTATGCAGCAACTGAGGTTATAGACACGTGTATAGAGGCAGAGGTCTAAATGTTGTATAATCCAATTTCCTGATTCGATGGCACGGGGCTTAGCAATAGCATCATGAGTTTACAACTTATTAGATATGTTTCTCAGCAAAACAAACGTTCTTATGAGTTATTTTGTTCTGCATGCACTATTTTGTCAGAATTTACATAAAGTCCTTTAATGGACATTGGATATGATTCTCGTTGAATAGGTACTAATCCATTGTGTGTTTCTGGCCCTTGTTTGTATAAACCATCCCCTTATCACGCTCCTATCTCTCATTTACTTATGCGAGAGGGGGAAATCTGTTCCATGCGATTTCCATCTTCCACCAAACTTTAGTGACCATGAATCCCTTGAGATGGTGCTCATACTTGATATACTCTCTGCTCATAGTTTTGGACAGTCCTGATGAGCATTTGTGAATTTCAGATCCTATTGATAGATCTACATCTCAATCTCTCATGAAAAGTCATAATTGGTCCCACAATCCAACTTTTTCTATTTGTTTTGCTTATTTGAATGTCCAAAGTTTCCTCAAAACAGAAGGCATTTGCAATGATCTCTAATGCTTTATGCTTCAATAAGAATGATCTGCTATGACGGAGGCCCTTTTAAGGCTCAATCCTGGGATGTGTGTTTCACAATATTGTCAAAGTTAGGCTCCGTTTGTTTCAGGGAAAATATTTTACCCATTTTCCGGCGATTGGTAACAATTAGGAAAAGTAAAAAAACGTAATTGGTTTTCTCATTTTCCGGAAAACCCTTGTTTTTGCCGTAGAACGACTTACGGATATCGACTCCGTATTTCATTTTACGAAAGTGGTGTGTGTCTCTCCTGACTTCAGGTAACATATCCATTCTTTTGATTTCTGACTGACTTCACTCTTTAATTTTCTCTTATTCTCTCTCATTTCTCTTGATTTCCTCTTTTCTCCTTATTTTTTAACGCATTTCTTGATATTATTCCAATCCATTAGGGGAGAAGATATTCTGTTAGATCTAAGTTTGGATCATGCAGATCAACAGGGTTATTTTAGGTTCCAAAATTTCTTACTCTCTCCGTCTCAAAATGAATGTCCAAAAGAATTTCAGTTTACTCTTGATCAAGAGTAAATTTGAAAATTCCCAAACGAATATTTTGGGACGCAAGTAGTACAAACTTAGGCTATGATGCTCGGACTCGGGTATGAGTGTCTGACACAGACACGGATCCGAGTGTCGGATCCTCCAAAATTTTAAGATTTTACACCAAATGTAGTGTAAAATAGCCACACCCATACCTAGGGATGGCAATTTGTCCGAACCCGATCCGTTCCGAGGGCGATCCGATCCGTAAATTTCGGGTTCAATTTTTATTTTTATTATCCGTTCGGATTTCGGGTCGAATTCGGTAAGATCCTCCGATCCGACCCGATCCGCCCCGAAATAACCGATCCGAATCGATCCGATCCGAGTTAATAGTGCTGGCCTATTTTTTATTATCACCCAATTACTTTCAACATTTACATTTCCCCCCACCTCTATATATTCTAAAATTAGGGCTCAATCTCTCCAAATCCGCCGCTTTCACAAAGACGATGCCCTTCCACTAACCTCGCCGTCCGATCTCGCCGTCCGTCCTCGCCGTCCGACTTCGTCGTTCCAGGTTCTTCTCCGTCTCCGTTCCTCCCCGTTTCCATTCCTCACCGTTCTGTCCACACCCAAGATATATAGGAAATTCAATTTCAGATTGAAGATAGCCAATGGGGTGTTTGACAACTCAATGAATTTCAAATCCGAAGAGCAATTTGATGTCCATGGAATTCATTTTGTTATTCGAATTGGAGTTGCCAAACAGGTCAGAAGGAATTGGGTATTGTTCAAATTCAGAGACCTACCTCAGAGTTGTTCGCATAAGGTAGAGTGAAGTACGAGGCTAGAGAATGAGCATGATGCAAACACATCTTCGTTTCCGGCCTTCTTCTTACTGCTCAAACCCAAGGCAATTTCTTTGAGTTTGTCCTTTGGTTACTTTTTGTAGTTACAGTGCTACGGACCTACGGTGGGATCAGATTTTCGAATTTTTGAGATTGTGACTGTGCTCAATTTTCGGGTCTCGGATCGGATCGGGTCTCGGATCGGATCACGGATCATGGCAGTTCGGATCGGATCGGGTTCGGTTATGCAGTTCAATAGTTCGGATCGGGTTCGGATCGGTCATGATCCGACTCGAACCCGACCCGTTGCCATCCCTACCCATACCCATACGGCCATACCCACACCCATGTCGTGCCTTGTCGCGTCATGTCGACACGGGTACAGCGAGGTAAATTGGAGAGTGCGAGCATCATAGATTTTAGGTTTTCGATCTATCTCTCGTTTCTTCTTATTTTGTGGTTTTTCCAAATTATATTTGAGGAATATAATTTGTTTGAAAACAATGTTACTTTGTTTGGGTTATTTATTTGCTGTTAAAAAAATTACAATAATTTGTTGCTTTGAGTTTCATTTTTATATGTGGTCATGTTCAAGTTCAAGTTCAAGTTCAAGCATTGGATATGGAGTTTTGTTTTCACAAAGTTCACCAATTACTGGAAAATATTTTTCAAAACAATTTCCTAAAGTTTACCAAACAGCTCAAAACTACCATTTTCAACTTTTCCAGAAAACATTTTCCGGAAGCTACTTTCCGGAAGCCATTTTATCCGAAACAAATGGAGTCTTAATCTCATGATTATCTTGTCTTCTAGTGTCCACGGCCTTGGAGGTTATGGTGATATGTGTTTGGGATTTTAGAGGAGAGTTGGTGTGTCCATATTTGATTACATAATTTTTTAGCACCAGGTTATAGGCTTCGGAAGATTCTGCATGTTTGTAGAGATGTGTGCGACTGTGGTACATTTACAAGAAGAAGGAATGCCAGAGTTTTTTGTGAGGGATCTTTTCTTATGTTCTTCTCAGGGAAAGAATGCAGTTTCTTATTTCACTATGGGCATCTGTTTGGGCGCTTTTATACCCTTATCAGTGACTAAATTGAGTAGTCACTGGCAAGAGCTGTCCTTCATTGGTTTTTGTCAGGAACACCAAGCATATAAAGTTTGTAGGGATATCTTTTTTTTTCTTATTCTTTTGTAACAATTTTTTTCACCTTTACTCTGTAACTTCTGTCACATTCTTGGTTCCTTATTTTAACTTTTGGAGGTCGATATGTCTTCCAAAAAACAATGGCAACATGGTGCTACAAGAGCTCCCACTATGCGTGGGGTAAGGAAACGGTCGGGCCCCATAGGCTTAATGTAGACCGCCTTCCCTTGCATTTAAATGCAAGAGGCTGCTGCTTCTGCTGACCTGCAATGTGATATGGAGGTCACAAGTTTGAGCCACGGAAACAACCTCTTGCATTAAATGCAAAAGAAGGTTGACTACACTAAGCCCATGTGAACCCGGCTTTTTCCAGGCCAGGCCCCACGCATAGTGAGATCTCTTGTAGCAACATGTTACTGTTATCTTTGGAGGGTATTCTGCTCTCCAACATTCGTCTATCAAAAAAAAAAAAAAGTGCTTGTAGCAAATCTAATAATGTATCCTAGTAAGAAGATCCAGGTACCCAAGGAAATATATAAGCAGCGAGACTCTTTTCAGAATTATAGTGATCAAAAGAGAAGCTTTAGTTCATTCGCAGAGTTGAGGACAAGGAATGAATAACCACCCTTGCATAACAAGAGCTTCGCACTTAGAGACCATTTATTTTCACAATTTATCCCCAAAATTCCAAGATCCAACCTAAACTAAAGCACATGACACATGCTAACGCCAAATACCAACACACATCATCCTCCCTTTATACAGGGAATTTAAGAAGCCAACAGCTGGAAACAGCCCATTTCTCTTTTCTTCAAACCAGAGCATGAACCACGAAAAGAAGATGAATGAAAGTTGTACTTAATTCCGTGAAAAATAGGATAGAAAACTGTAATTAACCCAAAACACTGGAAATTTTACATTGCTACCATTTTCATTTTCTTTTTGTTACTATTACTAAATCATCATCTTTCCCCAAAAACTCGATCAACAATAAAACAAATTAGCATGGTATTAAACACAAAACCAAGTAAAATTAAGCATATCTATGATCACTCAAACCCATTACAAACAAAATAATACTCACTCTGTCCCAAAATTAATAGTCCCGTTCCCTTTTTTGTTTGTCCCAAAAAAGTTAAGTCCCATTTCCGAAATTAAGGAATTACTATATTTCCAAAACTTACAATGTAACATTAAAATGTTTGAAAAATCAAACGAGACTATCATTTTGGTGAGACGGAGAGAGTAGTTAAATAAACACAGATTTTGCAATAGCCCCAACCTACACATCAAATCAATCAATTAGGGAAATCGGGGATAAGAGAGAGAGGAGTGGGGGAGAGAAATTTTACACTGCATATCATTTTTCATTCTTGTTTTCTCACCTAATCAGACGATAATCAGTGAGAATGAGACGGCGAGTGGGCGTGAGAAGAAGAAGGAGCGTAGATCTTGTTGTAGGCGGCTTCACCAAGGAGGTAGACGCCGAAGGCGGCGAGGCCTATGCCGAGACCAGGCGTGGCGTGTTTGAACTGGTTGGTCAACATCGGATGCTTCCGCCATGCGTCCCTTCTCCTGAAAAACTCTCCTGTTGTTCCCAATTGCTTCCCCATTTTTCTTCTTTGTTTCTCTGCGCCTTTTTGTGTTTGATGTTGAAATGGGAAAAATGAAAAATTCGATTTGTGAATTACGAGTGTGTTTGATTTGAGCAGCTTGGTTTTCGTTCGGGTTCTTTTTGTTGGACAAGCCCAATGCACTCCCAAACCCGAAAGTGCCAACCCGATTCAAATCCAGTTACTGTATCGAGCAAGCGATTACAGTTTGATTGCGTAACAGTTTCATTTTCTTAAAATCCAAACAGTTTTTTAATTATTAAGGGCATAATTATCTATTCACCATTACATACTACAAGGTCAGAGGCGGACCTAAGGCTTATGTACTGGGTGGCAATGCATTTACTGCATAAAAGTTCTTGTAGTGTAATGGTAAGACATCTTGTTAAGTAGTCGTAGATTCGGATATATTTATATACACAGCCCCTTATTTCCACAGCCCCATTAAATTACCAAAGTACCCATATATATATATATATATTTTTTTATTTGTTTTTCAATTTCACTCTCCCTCACGTTCGCTCCCTAACCCCCCTCTCTCTCTCTCGGTTTGAAACGACGAAAGAAACGAACAGTCTCTCTCTAACGTCTCTCTCACCGTCGTCGCTCACCGTCGCCGTCGTTCTTTCTCTCGCTCTGTTCTTCTCTCTCACCTCTCTCTCTCACAGTAAAAAAAAAAAATCGAAATTGAAATGGTGAAACTTAAAATACCCAAGACCGCCGCCGGGACCGCCGCCGCCACAACCGCCGCCCACATCGCCGTCGGGACTAGCTCGTCTACAGCGCCTGTGAAAAAGGTAAGCAATTTTTAACCTTATTTTACATTTCTATATTCCCAATTAAACATAATTTGAAAAATGTAAAATTGAAATTGGTGTGTCTCGTGTAACACCACTCGAGATGCATCTCGGGTGTGTTTACACGAGACAAGTCTCGTATAAACCCACTCGAGATGCATCTCGAGTGGTGTTACACGAGATGTGATCCTTCTGAATATCAGCATTGTGAATTATCAGTCAGCATTGTGTTCATTTATTTAATCTACTGTAACTGTCGCTAATGTATTGTCTCTTATTTGTGTTTTTTGTAGGCACGTGATCCTATGACCGTTTCAGCTAGAAAGAGGAAGGCTGAAGAGCGTTTGGAGAGAGGAGAAAACCGGAGCAAGGCTCGGAATGACGAGGATGCCACAGCTGATGATGAGCAGGAGGAGAGGGAGGAGGAGGCGGCAGCAGCTGATGATGTTCAGGAGGAGGAGGCGGCGGTCGATGGGGATAGTGAGGAGGAGGAGGAGGATAGTGATGATGGGGAGGAGGAGAGTGATAGTGATGATGGGGAGGAGGAGAGTGATAGTGATGATGGGGAGGAGGATGGGGAGGGGCAGGAGGGGGGGCAGGATGAGGAGGAGGAGGAGGAGGTGGAGGTGGGGGTGCAGGAGGAGGATGATGATGTAGTAGAGCCGCCTAGACCTCTGAGACACGGGAGGAGGCGGGGTCAGGATGCGCCACCATCATGGCAGCTTCAGAGGGACCCCGTGGTGGGCCAGAGGATGTTTCACTGATGTACGGGTTCAGTGACCACCGAGCCAGACAGATTTGGGGTGACTCTACTACTGAGGGATTGGTGACTTTCCATACGAGACTCACGCATCTTGCACAGTAAGCTTAGCATTAATGTGAAATGTTTTAAATATTGAAGTTATTTATACCACACACTCTAAATATTCCATTAATTATCATCCTATGCTGCTTTTCTTGAGTACTGATAATATTTTTTGTTTCGAATGAACAGGTTCAAGTGTGATGAGAAGCCGGTTGCTGATAGAGCCTGGCTGGCCCTCGTAGATGCATCTGGCCTCCAGCATCTGCATGATTCCGTCATTCATAGGCCTAACCATGCCCTCCTAACGGCATTTTGGAACGGTGGTCTCCTGAGACTAACTCGTTCCACATGCCGTGGGGGGAGATGACGATTACTTTACATGACAGTTTTCATATCCTGGGTATGTTTTTATAACATCGCTTCGATACTCCATTCACAATTATATAACTGTCTACATATATTATATGAACTGTCTACATTCATCTCTTATACTAAAATGTGTTATTGCATCTTCAATTTACAGGTATCAGGATTGATGGTGGAGTTGTTCGCTATACGGATCCAGCGCCTGACGTATCTGGCATCTCTAGACACCTCCAGTTGAGCGGCACTGGTTATTTATTGAGGGATGTCAGGCGTCTATTTACTCAGCGTAGAGGCGGCATGACAGATGCCCATCGTGCGTCCGCGTATATCCTGCACCTATTGGGTTGCACGATGTTCGTGGACAAGAGCGGGGATAAGGTGCCCGCAGCCTACCTGCCCTGTGCATGGATCTAGCCAGCCTCCCCACTCTTTCCTGGGGATCAGCCACTTTGGCATATATGTACCGAGAGTTGGGGAAGGCGTCCAGATCCGGATGCAAGCAGATGGGCGGTTGTGCGGCTCTCCTAGAGGTACATCTTACTCTATACTATCTTTTTACTGTCTACTCCCCCCCCCTGTTATTAAATGTTGCATTTGAGTAGTATTTAATACTTTTTTACATACATCTCAGGCCTGGATATACGAGTACTTTCCGGGTTTTCGGCGAGTTACTGACCCCCATTGGCAGCAGGGGCAGCCGAGAGCCCGTAGATGGTCTCGTGATGATTCGGCTGGGAGGACGTTCGATCATTTTGTGCAGTATCGCCGCATTCTGACAGGATGGGGGCTGACAGTGTGAGTTATTCATATTAAAACTATTATACGTTTTTGTGTCGTTCCTTCCGATATTCTGTTGACTTTGCCTAACAATGTCTACTCACAGGTATTTGGACTCCTTATGGGACCGGGTCGGACGCGATACTGCATGTTTCATACTACAGGGGTGTTATACGCTTTTGTGACATCACAGAGGCGTATATGCCTGATCGTGTGACTAGGCAGTTCGGGTACCAGCAGAGGATCCCCAGACTGCCCCCCATGGCGACCGAGTTATGCGTTTTGGCAAAGGGTCAGAAGGGGTACCAGAAGCGTTACGGTGACGGAGATCAGGTTTGGCAGGAGTGGGTGGCTTTTGGCATGGCGGAGTTTAGGGCCGATGTCCGTTGGGGGCCACTATTTACTGGAGATCATCCCGTGGCTGTTCCCTTCGTGACTCCAGATTATATGTCTTGGTTTAGGGCTAGGAGTCATGTTCGGATAGCTAATCCGATACACGATCCACCCGGTGACATTCCACCTCCCCCACCTGATGTTCCACCGCAGCCTTCTGTCGCAGGGATTGCGGAGTTGCGAGCTATCATACTTCCATTTTTGTCGGATCCCAGTGCCCCCGAGCACTGGCTAGTTGGTCTTAGACGGGCCGGTGAGATTTTAGGACTTCCACCGCAGCCTTAGGATTTTATTTTATTTTTGCTTTTCATTGTATTGTAATGGACACATTTTATTCTAGTTTTTATTGACACCTCTACTAGTTTGTTAATATGATGGTATTTTTATTTTAGTTATCGTTTTAAATCCCCCTCCCGATTCAATAGTTTATTCTAGTGTTTCTTAAAACCCCCCTCCCCCCCCTGATTCAATAGTTTATTCTAGTCACAACATCGGGACATTTTCCTTAAAACCCTAAAAACCCTAATAATGTCACAAATTTCTAACTCAATTTCCGTTTAGAATTTGACCAATGTCATACTAATGGAAATGTCTTAAAATGTCATTTAGAGCCTAGAAAAAAAATAAAAAAAAATAAACTAGGTGGTGTATACCATTTTCACAACATCGGGACATTTTCCTTAAAACCCTAATAATGTCACAAATTTCTAACTCAATTACCATTTGGATTTTGAGGAAAGTGATACTAATGAAAAACACTTTAAATGTCATTTAGAGCCTAGAAAAAAATAAAAAAAAAATAAACTAGGTGGTCGTATACCATTTTCACAACATCAGGACATTTTCCTTAAAACCCTAATAATGTCACAAATTTCTAACTCAATTTCCATTTGGATTTTGAGGAAAATGATACTAATGAAAAACACTTTAAATGTCATTTAGAGCCTAGAAAAAAATTAAAAAAAATAAACTAGGTGGTCGTATACCATTTTCACAACATCGGGACATTTTCCTTAAAACCCTAATAATGTCACAAATTTCTAACTCAATTCCATTTGGATTTTGAGGAAATGATACTAATGAAAAACACTTTAAATGTCATTTAGAGCCTAGAAAAAAAATTAAAAAAAATAAACTAGGTGGTCGTATACCATTTTCACAACATCGGGACATTTTCCTTAAAACCCTAATAATGTCACAAATTTCTAACTCAATTTCCATTTGGATTTTGAGGAAAGTGATACTAATTAAAAACACTTTAAATGTCATTTAGAGCCTAGAAAAAAAATAAAAAAAAAATAAACTAGGTGGTCGTATACCATTTTCACAACATCGGGACATTTTCCTTAAAACCCTAATAATGTCACAAATTTCTAACTCAATTTCCATTTGGATTTTGAGGAAAGTGATACTAATGAAAAACACTTTAAATGTCATTTAGAGCCTAAAAAAAATAAAAAAAAATAAACTAGGTGGTCGTATACCATTTTCACAACATCGGGACATTTTCCTTAAAACCCTAATAATGTCACAAATTTCTAACTCAATTTCCATTTGGATTTTGAGGAAAGTGATACTAATGAAAAACACTTTAAATGTCATTTAGAGCCTAGAAAAAAAATAAAAAAAAATAAACTAGGTAGTCGTATACCATTTTCACAACATCGGGACATTTTCCTTAAAACCCTAAAAACCCTAATAATGTCACAAATTTCTAACTCAATTTCCGTTTAGAATTTGACCAATGTCATACTAATGGAAATGTCTTAAAATGTCATCTAGAGCCTAGAAAAAAATTAAAAAAAAAAAAACAACTTGTCATTTGGAGTTTATGACATCTCGTGTATAACTACACGAGATGGTCAAGTTAATCTCGTGTAGGTATACACGAGATGTTTAAATTCCATAAACCTTTTTCCGCGACCATTGCATGAATTTGACGATCAAACCCTACTAAAACACACCCATTCTGAACAGAAACCACACAATAGCCCTTTATCATTCAAAAATTCAATCTTTAAGTTCATAACATGGATTACTCACATAATAACATGGATTCCTCACATAATTCTCCACAAAATTCTTATGATTGTATTGACCTTGATATGATAGATTTTCTCGTTGATGAAGAAGAAGAAATCTTACAAAATATTCCTCCACATCAACATTCTCCAAGTTTCAATGATCCTAGCTTCGATGAAGTAAGTTTTTAATGTTTTTTTGTGTATTGTGATCAAAATAAAAATAAAAATCCCATCTTGTTTTAAAAATCCCATCTTGTTTTAAAAATCACATCTTGAATTAAATCACATGATATTTATTTATACAATCTTCAAATACACATGACAATAACAATGAAATATCAGATCAAATTCCAGTTTTCAATTTTTTTTTTCAATCTGTACAGGGAGTATCTCGTGTAAGTCTACACGAGTTTCATCTCGTGTAGACATACACGAGATGAAACTCGTGTAGACTTACACGAGATAGATGTATGCTGGGGCTTTGAAACTGACTTTTCATCTATTATTTTGCAGGGTCCATTCCCGGATACCAGTGATGAATTCACGACATCAGAAATATTTCAAACTCGGGATGCGCTTCTTGCACATGTACGGGAAATAGCGAGGGGTCGAAATATACACCTAGTTATACACAGCTCGAGGAATAGACGTGGAAATAAACTAGCATATGCTTACATCACATGTCATTTTGGTGGACAACACAGGGCGGAAGATCAAATAACATTAGGAAGACTAGTACAAAGAAAAGAGATTGCAGTTTTAAACTATACGCCACAGAGAGGGGTGTTGATGGGTCATGGGGTTATGTTGTGAGGAATGGCATACATAATCATGCCTTTCGCTTTGTACCCGGACGTGAGCACTCCGATGCACGTCCGGAATGCCGTGTCAAAATATAGAGAAGGGGAACGACAAGGGAGGAACCCGCTACAACAATTCCTTAAGTTACTCAGTGATAATGAATATACTAGCTAACGAGGGAAGACGCTGAGACTGGCATGATCGAAGACATATTCTTCTCTCACCCATTAGCAATGAAGATTCTGAACTGTTTTCCATATGTTGTACAGGGTGACTGCACTCACAACACCAACTGCTACGGACTGTACTACTTGCAGTTTGTAGGTTTTACTTCCACCGGGCATAATTTCACAATAGCGTCTGCGTTCCTCAGGCATCAGAGTACGGGTGATTACGAATGGGCATTGAACAATTTGCACAGTCTGTTTACACCTCCCCGGTTGCCTACAGTTTTTGTCACTGATCGTGAGTTGGGTTTCATCAGCGCTCTCCATACAATTTTTCCCCACACCGCACACTTCTTGTGTCGGAGGCATATCGAAATGAATGTTAGAAGGAAAGGGTTGGAGCATACAAGTAGCGAGGACTTCGCAGAATCATTCATGAGGACGTTCAATTATGCAATCTCAGCCCTAACCCCGACGCAAGCTTCGTGACCGTTTCAGATCTTATCCTGCACTATGGATTACCTCCGCGAGACATGGCTTAATTTGTACTCTCAGAATATTCTGTCCATGCACACGGATGTGTTAACACACTTCGGGACCCATACCACAAACAGGACTGAGGGTGAGCATAACAGGTTGAAGAAGGCATTGGGGAGTGCTTCTTCTACTTTTGACACACTGTTTAAAAAGTCTCATAAAATCATAGATATCCAGCTAAAAACTATCAAACAGGGTATGAATAGATCAAGGACCAGATATCCAATTGATTTGAGGACCCGCAATCTATATCGCAACATATTCACTAGAGTGTCAACGGTAGCCTTTCGCATTATCAGACAAGAGCATGATCGAATTCAGAAAATCAAGCAGCGTCATAATGGGGGTTATGTAATCACTGAGGCTGCCTGCGGGTGTTACTACAGGCGGACACATGGACTTCCATGTAGTCATGAGATTGCACAGATAGAGGAGTGTCAGGGACGGATTGAGCTGTCCACGATTCATGAGTTTTGGAAGAAGTTGGACATTGAAGTAGACAACCCTTCATCTAAGGAGCCTGAACCGGTAAGGAGACATTATTCAAAACGATGGAGCCGGATCATATTTCAAAGCCGAATGAACCCCGGGCCGGAAGTTCCAGAGAACTGTCAGATTGGGAGCATACTAACAAATTTTTTGGAGTCCCCGCTACACCATACTCGACTGGCAAAGGGTATATATCTTCATTCAATTATGTCTCAAATTTTTTGCTGTTGTATTGTTGCTGTTGTGCTGTTGTGTTGCTGCTACTGTTTAACTGCTGCTGATGTGTCTCGTGTAAGTCCATACGAGACATATCTCGTGTTGTATTACACGAGACTTGTCACGTGTAAAACCACACGAGATATGTCTAGTGTGGACTTACACGAGACACATCAGCAGCAGCATCAATTTTTTTTAACACTTTCAAACAACAGTATGAATGCTTCTCACTCTTTTTTCTTTGCCCTATTTCAGGTCTAGATGTGCATTCATTGCATCAACCCAAGCGAGTTCGGAGTCCACCCGCAAACGGAAATCACCTTCAGGACCCACACCATCTACCCCTGCTAGTACTCCTACGTCTCATCCACCAGTAGCTCCTTCCGGTCGTGGGAGAGGACGGGGTCGAGGCCGAGGTCGAGGTCGAGGACGAGGACGGGATCAGGGTCGTGGAGAGGGAAATGGACAGCCCAATTATACTAGTTTATACAGCTCCCCGTATGTAGAGTCTTTTTCGCCTTTCATTACCCCGCGTATTGGAGGCATCATAGATGTGGCATCAGATGGACATTGTGGCTATAGAGCCGTAGCAGCACAGATATACGGAGATGAGGAGAAGTGGGCTGAAGTGCGCACAGAATGTTACAATGAGGTGCTTGCTCGCCAAGACCTTTACGAAAGAGTTCTACCTTGGATATCGGTAAGAGAACTCTTACGTAAGATTGCTTGCTATAGCCGGACGGCGCCCAGTGATTATTGGATGGAGCTCCCAGATCTTGGGCACATCATTGCCACGAGGTATAATGTGGCGTTCATTTCTTACTCGACTAGCGGTGGTATGTTATGCCTTCCAGTGACTGCACCAGTACAACCACCGGTGAACACAGTTGTGGTGGGACAAGTCAATGGAAACCATTTTATAGCGGTATGAAACTTAATTGTCTCATCTATATTAGTTATATTTAGTTGTCTTACTTATATTCATTATATTTATTGTCTTGTATTTAACTGTTATTACTTTTGCAGCTGCGCATGTTAGGCAATGATTACCCAATACCACCACCACCAAACCTTTATCGGAACCGCTGTGATCCAACCGCAAGCCAACTACTCCTCCCATACCAAGATAGGATAGCAGAGTTCAGTCAACTCTATGAGGAGGATACCGATGCAAGAAGACAAAGAAGATTACATATAGGATAGTATATGTGTAATGGTTTTTGATTTATCCAGTTTGTATGAATGTTTGAATTATATGCTTATCCTTGTTAACACTTTCATTTCGTATACAATTAGGCGATAGTATATGTGTAATGGTCTATTGATGTTTTGTGGAGATGTCCTATTTGAGAATCAAATTTCATTCCAAGTTATGTTTATTGTTGCTTTTGCTGTTGCGGTTGTGGAAAAGCAGGCTCAGATGCCTATGTCGTGTATACTTATACGATATGAGAGCTTACATCTCGTGTATACATACACGAGATCTCATCTCGTGTGTACTTACACGAGATGTATCTCGTGTATATGTACACGAGATGTAAGCTCTCATCTCGTGTAAGTATACACGAGACGTGCAAGGGCAGCGATGGAATTAAATGGGCTGTGTATTTACCGGGCTGTGTATATAGTTTTTGCCCGGAGATTCTCATGTTCATTTCTTTTCGTTCATGTTGACAACATCGATGAGCAGTGATGGATTATGTCCAATTATTTCTCCTCAAACCAGCTACTATGTCCAATTAGGTAATCCTAGTAAAGTTGGCAAAAGGGGAATCTCAATATGATAGTTGGGACTGGGTTAGAATAAGAAGGACCATATTCTCACAAAACATACATGAATTGACCCTATAGCTTCTTTTAACATGATTTGCATGAAGGATGAGTGGGTCCTATTTGTGGGTTCCATTGAGTTTGACCAAAGTCAATGTTTATACACATTATATTTATACCATGAAGCAAATTGATGTTTTGGTAAAAGCCAAATTATGTGTGGAATCCATAGTAATTAGACCTCAAAGTTAGGCATTTATGAGCCTTTAATGCCAATAATGAAATGGGTTGATTGTCATCCCACATGGGATAGAAAGGCAAAGACTCCCCTTTTGTTGGTGATATAAAAGGCTTTTGTGCCATCCGACATGGAAATG
This sequence comes from Campanula takesimana, assembly GCA_026119855.1. Classification (NCBI taxonomy): domain Eukaryota; kingdom Viridiplantae; phylum Streptophyta; class Magnoliopsida; order Asterales; family Campanulaceae; genus Campanula; species Campanula takesimana. The sequence goes on along the minus strand of JAOWBW010000048.1, from coordinate 2,222,869 downwards.
AGATGGGTTGTTAAAGTGCCATAAATTACTTGGCACTTCATACACTCATGTTCAAGTTACATGTGAGGTGGGCCTGAACCTTTCCCCACACGCGCTCGGCACGGTCGGGCCCAGGGTGAACTGTTCGGGGCCTATCTTTTTTGACAAAATTCATTTGAGGTTTCAATTTGCAATTGTCCCTAACGAAATTCAGTTAAGGCCGTCAAAATCCTAATAGGATTGTAACTGTGCAGTTTCTTTCTGTGCAAGACTGAAACTCTTTAAGTCGATCAGAATTAGGAGTCCGTCTACTTGTCAAATTCTAAGCTCTAAATCGTGTATAAATAAACGATCCCTCTCCTCAGAATAACACACACGAAAATACTCTTGTATTTTTATCTCTATATTTTGTTCTAAAGTTTCAGTTTGTGTGCTAACGGCGGAGAGATTCAGGCGTCTGAGATAGGACCGAAGTTGATCTCGTACCTGCTGTGCAACCGTTCTTGGTACGTGTTCTGTGATCGTTTCATCATCAGAAGAATTTGCCTGTATCCGAGGCAGCACCAGTATGGGGCAATAATTCTTCTTAGGGCAGTCTTTTCAAAAGGCGACTCGATCTGATTGATAAGTTGTTCTAACTCTTTTTTGTTTCTGTTTGTTCTACTGTTACTATTGTTCTTGCTGAATTTGTTTGCTATTGGCTTAATTAATCATTACTGTTCTTGCATGATATGCTCTTGATTAAATCGTAATTAATATGTTGCTGCTACTGTTTTATATTCCAACAGGATGCTCTCCATCCGTCCCAAAATGATCTTCTCATTTGCCATTTTTTATTGTCCCAAAAAGTTCTCAGATCTACAATTTAGGCTTAAATGTTCATACACACAACATGGCTAGTGAACCAAGTGTTCATATCCTTAAAAAGTTTGAATAGTCAAATGTGAAGATAATTTTGGGACGTAGGGAGTATCTGATTGCAGGTTGATAATAGAAGGGTTTTAACATGTTTAGCTCTCTTTTGCCTATAGAAAGGGCAACATGGTAGCAGTTACATTAGCTAAGGTATCATCGATCTAAGGTAGATAATATGGAAGATTACTTTGTAATTCCACCCTTGTAACTATATCCATGTTTAACTAGGGACTGTAAGGGACAGGGGCGGATATATTAAGGGCTGAGTGGGGGCGACAGCCCCACTGAATTTTTAAAAACTAAAAAAAAATAAAAAATTTACATATAATGATAGATAGTTTAATTGTTGAAAATAGGCATACACCCTTGCTTGCCAAACTGGTAAAGCCAGTCTGTTAAGAAATGGAAGTTCCAGGTTCGAATCCCATGCTCCTCCACTTCTTCCTTTTCCATTCATTATTTAAAAAACCCACTACTACAACTATTTTTATATTTAAAAAGCCACTATAATTGTTTTTATCTCTTAAATTGTATAATTTAAATAATGGGTTTCATTTTTTTTTTTGCATACATAGTATAGTATAATGTAAGTTTTCTTTATCACTATGATGAATATATTAAAGTTGAATTAAATTCTATTATTTTCATCCTTTTTTTTAAGAATAAAAATAAAGAAGCTCTAACAATATGAATAAGACATAATATAGAATAGTGCAAGAGATTCAAATAATAGTTATATTAATAATTTTTGAATTACTATGCAATTTTTAATATATTTAATATTTTTCATTTATTATTTCATTTTTATTATACATTGAATATTATCAAACAAAGTAAAAGTAATTAAATAATGTCACAACGTGAAAAAATTTTGGCCCCCAATGACCATAATTCCTGGATCCGCCACTGGTAAGGGATAAGGTGTTCCTAGGACTATTAGTAGCTTTATGGGTAAAATCATCGTTGTAAAATAAATATGGTGTTTTTGCTTTAAATATCTCTACTATTGTTGGCTAAAAAAATTCTTTTGTGTCAACCTTTGTATTGATTTGTCATATGGTTATGCATTTAAAATAAAAAAATAATAATAATAAAAAAAAAATAAAAAATAGAGCATTCACAACCATATTAAAATTGGAGTTGTGAAAATTGACCACTAGTTTCTAAGAGTGCAACAAATTTATAGACCAAATAATATTACCCCAATACATTACATGTATTCATCACTAGCTTCTACATTTTGTTATATTTCCTAACTTCATCATAGTTTCTCCCCTTAATCATTCATATTGAGTTATTGTTAAACCTCGCATTTTTATAGACGCCTTTTGAATACTCCCCCATCCCAGTTTAAAGTTCTTACTTTCCTTTTTGGTATGCCCCAGTTTGAGGTTTTTAGTTGCTTTATTCCTTAAATGACAAAGGATGAATAGTGTTTTGGATATATTTGTCCTCATAAAGTTCATATATTAAAAAAAAAAAAAAAAAAAAAAAAAAAACCATCACTTACCCATCTTTTCACACACTTGCTTTATAAATGGACAATCATATCCTCCACACACTATTATTCTTGAATCAATTTTGTCTTGATTTCTTAATAAACGTGTAAAGTAAAACTAAGAACTTTAAACCGGGACGGAGGGAGTACATTTTTTTTTCCTCAAAACACCTCATGTCAATATTCCCACATTACACCTCTAACTTTCATAATCACCATCATAACCTCCATAGCCTCCGCAACTATCATTCTCCATCTTTTTCCAGCCCCTCTGACTCCACACCATGCTAACAACATCTCTGTAACCCGGTCACATCCCCATTTATTTTCAAACCTACTTTCTCTCATCCCCACCCACAACAACCTACTGGCGCCTGATTGACAAACCGCAGGCAAATCAGTAGATGTGGTGATGGTGGTTAGTAAATCAAACCCAAGAGATAACAAATAATAATGAACGCAAATCAACACAGAATATACGTGGTTCACCAATCTCTATTAGCTACCTCCACGGGCAAAGGGAAACAGATATTATTATGGCGGAGAAACAATTACAAGAAGATAATCACACTAATCTATGTTTGCATGAACTTTGATCACAAAGTTCCTACCTATGCAAATCCCTAGAACTAGAATTACTGATCTTTCTCTCCATGTCAATTGAATCAAGCACACAAAAATACTAGTTTATGGCTAGTATTTATAGGCTAGAGACCTAAACCAGAAGACAGAAGGAATCCTTAATTAAATCTCAAAAAGGATTTAATTGTTGGAACAATTTTAATCCCTGAATGTCACACTCATTTTAGAATATGATTGAGGAAGAGATGAAGCGGAAGCGATAAAATATATACATGTTGAATCCATGGATGATGTAGGGAGAAATAAGATGATGAAGAAGAAGTAGGGAATGAAGATCTTCTAAGTAATAGTGACTTCTTAATCTCTCAAGTACTTCAATAATATGAAGAGAATTTAGGAGAGATAACAAGAATGAATAGTTGTTTCTAGGCTTGATGGAAGGGCCTTTAAATAGGAAACATTGTGTCACTTCACCTAGGGACTACACCCTTTCAAGAAGCTTAGTGATATTATATTACCCTTTTGCCCATCACAATTAGGTAATTATATATCCAGGAATTCTACACATTTTATTATCAACTATACTTTATAAATTAACATTATAATCATAATTTTATAAATGGAAGTCTAAATGACTTGTGTTGCAAGCCATGTCCTTACAATCTCCCACTTGGGTTGCAAAACAAAGTCCTTCCTTTAAATCATGAATATAACACAAATGACAACCCTAATGTGCGCACTTTATTGTCATTTATAACAGTCCATTAGCCATACAAGTATAGGACTAAAGGGGCAGTCGTTGTAATTGATTCGCAACTAAACCCACAATAATCACGTATACAAATCTAACTAAATGACATAGATCAAAAGTATAGATGTGTAGCATGGAATCATAATGAATATATACATATTCTTCCAACTAGTCCAACTTAACCAAATGAGATCAAAACTTTAAATAATATAACAATTAATGAAAGAACAACACAAACTCCCACTATACTAAATGTTATCAAAAGTTGTTACACCCATATGAGCAACATGATCGTGAAACACTGAAGATGATATCTCTTTCATAAATGGATCCTCTAAATAGAGTTTGTTTCTATAAGTTGTATCCCTTTCGTTCATGTTGTACTATTTTCTTTATAACAAGATAATTAATGTCTAAATCCATAAACTCTTGTTAGAGTACAGAACTGCTACCTGATAGTCATTTCTTAATTGGTCTTTCGACACTTGTTTTGACAAATTACAGTCCATTAAAACATATGCAGCCATATATTTAACTACTGTCGGAATACCTAATGATCTCAAGATGATCCGACTTCAAAACATAGGCATGTAGTTCTTTAGTGTTTTGTAAATACTTCTATCATTCTTTTGGCTACTACTTAATGTTCTTTCCGGATTGCTTTGGTATTGACCAAGCATCCCAACATTAAATGTAAGATATACATATACATTAAGCTTTCTACTGCTGATGTAAAGAAGGAATTTTCCATATACTTGGATTCAAAATTTACTTTTAGGACACTGTTTGAGACTAAGAATGTCTCCTTTAAAATTAGGGGTGTCATGTGGATTACATTTTTGCATGCTAAACCTTTTGTAATACCTTTCCATATGGCCTTTTGTGATAATCCTAAAATATCTCGTGAGTGATCACGGTGAATTCAGATTCTTAATACAAAGATGCCTTACCAAGATCTTTAATTTTAAATAAGAAATTTCTTAGTTTCCTTAATAAGGTTCATATCATTACTAGCAAGCAAAATCATCATCCATATATAAGACCAAAATTATAAATTTACTCCCACTGAACTTATGGTATACACAATCTTAATCAAGATTCTTTTCAAAACCAAATAAAAATAGCTTGATTAAGTACCATTGATGAGAAACTTGCTTGAGTCCACAAATGGATTTCTTTAAATTCACAAACTAATTGCTTAGTTTGATCCAAATCAACCATATATTCCTCAATGTCTCCATTAAGGAAAGTTGTCTTTATATCCATTTGATAAACTTCAAGATCATAATATGCTATATGTGCCATAATGATCTAAAAGTGTTTTTAGAAGATACCGGAAAAGTGATTTCTTTATAATTAATGTCTTCCTTTTGAGTCAAATCTTTAACAATTAGATGGGCTTTATATCTTTCCATATTACCTTGTGAATCCTTTTGGTCATAAAGATTAATTTAATCCCAATAGGTTTCACATCTTTAGGTAATGGGACAAGATCCGAAACATTGTTATCCTTATAGATTTTAACCCTTCATTTATGACATTAATTTACTATATGAGAATTAGAACTATTAATGGTTTCATGGAAAATGAGAGACTCATCTCCCACTAAACCCAAGTGTCATTTATTCTCGGCAATATACACTTCATAATTATCCGGATTTGCACTTTCTTCTTACTCTATTGGATCTTCCAAAGGGCACCGGTTCTATCTTATTTTGAGGTTGTTGAATTTCCTTCTTATGATCAACATTTCCATGTTGTTCAATATTTATAGGGAAATCATATTTATTTTGAATTGTATGCTCTTCTTGAATGTCAAGTTCAAAACTTGATATCCAATTGGAACTATGGGAAGTGGTATATAAATGGATTCCATACAAATGAATTCTTCTTCCTTTTCAAATTCAAAATATTACTCCAAATTCTCCCACTAAATTCAACATCCTTAAAAGAACCTAGCATTTCTCGTTTTTCAAAACATTCTAACTTTCGGGTTGTAAAATTTATATATCCACTAGTTCTCTCGGCTTACCCCATGAATAACTACTAATAATCTTACGTCTAACTTGCCCTTAGTAGACTTATAAAGTCTATCCTTATGCTAGACAACCCCATAAATGAATATGATTTAAGGACGAATAAGGAACGCGTCCTTAAATCATTAAGGGTTTATATTAGTAGCCTTAGAGGGAGCTTTAATGAGAATAAAGGTTGTGGCTTTAACGTATCGCCCATAATGAGTGAGGTAAGAGAAGTATAAAACATACTTATTACCATATCCTTAAGGATTTCAATATGTCTCTATTACAATATTCATGCTAGGCGTACCCGGCTCAATGTAGAGAGAGATAATCCCACACTCTTTCAAAATAGCGAGTAAAAAGGACCTAGACGTTGTTCCTTTTAACAATCATTCCAAAGATGTATACACCATCATGAATGACCCTAATGTTCTTAATAGTCTTCAAAGTTGATTTCCAACTTTGTCTTTATAAGACTTTTACAACGTCCAAACTCAATATTTTATGAAGCAAATAAATGTATTCAAACTAAGAGTTAGTCATTTTGAACATAATAACTATTGTTGACCTTTTCCATGAAGGAATAATTAATGGCCTACAAATATCCGAATGCATTAGTTCATTGAGACACTTGATGCTCTCGAAAATACTATAATGTTTGTAAATTTACTTTAAGGCATTTAATGCAAAAGTATTTTCCAAATTATCAAGTTTGTTTAAGATTTTCCTTTAATATAAGCTTATCAATTTTCCTCTTGGAAATATGACCCAAATGCCTATGCTTTAATAAAATATAAACTTTACTTGATAACTTTTGCTTTCTAGTTTTGGTTTCATTATTTAAGGGACACATTTATTGTTTGAATAATGTCAAGTAAATAAAGAACACTTGACAAAGTACTAGTACCAACAACCTTGGAATTTAAAATAAAAATCACATTTATAAAAGATAAACAAAATAACCTTTTTTGTTCAATAGTGTGATAAATATCAAATTCCGTCTAAATGACGGTACAACAAATGTATTATTTATACAAATAACACTAAGCACTTTAACAATAACCAAAATTCCCGATGCCTTTCACTTCAACCGGATCCCGGCTTCCATATAGATGAATCCTTCATCTCCAGGACTTCGGTATTTCGGGCAATCCTACATAGACATTCATTATGTGAGTTGTTGTAACATAATTCAACCACTATGTATATGTAGGAAATGAAACCAAATTAGCCTTTATCACAAATAATTCCAAATGACATACCTTTCTTAGCACGCCAAGAGTGATACTTAGGGCAGTCGTACTTCATGTGAGTTAGGTCCTTGCAAAAGAAGCATTCCTCTTTATGATCATGAGATGATCCCTTAAGCTTCTTTTTACTTGCAACCGCAATGTCCTTCCTGTTAGGATTCATTGTTAGTACACCCACCTGATTTGATTGACCCATTCCACGTGTCTTTTTATGGACTTTAGGTTTACCTGTAATGAAGTTTTACTTCAATTTTTAGACAAGTCCATTTCTAGATTTTTAGTAGTTAGGCTGAGTTATGATCGGTTTACTCTTAGCGGTTTAGAGTCCCTCAAGCCGCCGTCTTCAAACCGCCAGCATGGTGCCTTAAAGTCCTTCATCAAACCGCAGTTTGTGTCTTTGATGAAACCGCATTTCTAGTTCATTCATGAAACCGCACATGCATCTGGTGGAACCGCCGACCAAGATATTGAAGAAGTTATTGCTGTCATTTACTCCTTGAAGACAAACATTCGCTTTTCAACCGTAAAAATGAATGACTGGTGACTTGTCCTTAAACTTCAAGTCATGGTTCAGTTATTCTGGGAATGTCGGTTTGTCTAGTCTTTTGAAAAGTTACCGTTGTACTCTTCAACAACTAAAAGGACAATGTCAGGTAGTGGTCCAACAACTTCCTGCCACAAAGCAAAAGCAAAGGACGACAGTGACAGGTCAACCAATGGGATTGTGACAGCGCATTAAACCGCCATACAATGACTCACCTCATTGTCCAACGGTCACTAATGCCTTCACTATAAATAGCCTTCATTGTTCAACATTGAAGGTTGCTGAGCTTCAAAGAGAATATCCCAAGTATTCAAGTTTGCTTTGAAGATTGAAAACCCATATACTTACATCTTCATCATCTCCTTAGCAAACCCAGAGTTCTTCATCAAAGCTTCAAGCCTTTAAATCATCACAACTCAGCCTTACACAGAAAGTAATCATTTGCTCACCATCACTTAGATATTTTGAGCTCTTGATTTCTTTCCACACTATACACCCGGAGTATATTTTCTTATAGATTATATACCTCGAAAACACAGGTTTTCATAATAGCATTGTTTGGTTAGATTGTTTATTTAGAGTTTGGATTCATTTGTAATCTTGTAAAAACTCCTCTAAATCAATACAAGTCTAGTAGCTATTAGAAAATCCTAGGCTAACCACCTAGGTAGAGGACGTAGTTCTTTCAAGAACGAACCTCTTCAAATTGTGTGTACTTGATCTTTATTTTCTTTCTTGTCATTTACATTTATGTTTATGAGCTTTATTTACTTTCATGTGAAATGACTTGATAAATGATTTGCATACTTTTGTGATACTTCAGTTGTGCCCTGTCAGTTGCATCATTCCTTTTCAACCACTTAAACGGCCCATATTCTTTATAATTCAGTTTGGACAAAAACGCAAAACTCCGCTGTGCATTTTATCTGAGCGGTTCTAGTGCTTTAAACCGCAATAGACCAAACTGATAAGTACTTGGTTGATTTTCAAGGGTATTTCGAAAAAGATTTTAAACCGCTATTCACCCCCCTCCCTCTAGCGGTTCTATACCCTTGTTGCCCTTTGGGACCAACAAGTGGTATCAGAGCTTATCCACCAAAAATTATTTTACAAGCTTAACCGCTTGGGTGCTGATCCAATGGCAAACATAAACTCCCACATGATGCAGACATCCAACTCTAATCACTTACCTATTCTTAATGAAGATAGTTTCATCTTCTGGAAAGATAGGATGAAGAAGCACATGATATCTGAAGATCGCAGATTATGGACTGCAATTGTTAATGGACCTTATGTCCCGATGAAGGCTAACCCTGATGCAGGTACTGCTGGACAAACCGCGGAAATCAAGAAGCCGGAAGCTGAATGGACCGAAACTGATCAACGGAATGTGGACTTTGATGGAAGAGCCATGTCCATGCTTGTATCAGCTATTGATCTAAGAACTCACTCAAAGGTTCTAGATTGCAATACCGCAAAGGAAACATGGGATGGCATCATTGATTTTCTGGAAGGAGATGCCGACACCAAGAAGAACCGCCTCTACCAACAGAGAAGGGTCTTTGATTACTTTGTCAAAGACCCAAAGGAATCTCTTCGCCAATGCTATGAGCGGTTCGTGGAAATTGTCAATGTATGTTTCTCTCTAGGGCACAAGTATTCCAATACTGACCTGAACATGAGATTCATGCAATCTCTTGGTAGCAAATGGCTGATCAAAACTACCAACATTGAAGACAACAAAGATCTGGAAGCTCTTGATCTTCGTCATCTTTATGCCATGCTAAGGGTATTTGAATTCAAGCTTGAGGAAGCTCATGAAACCGAAAACAGATTCAAGTCTCTTTCTCTTGCCGCTTTCAATAATGCCACATCTCCAGTTTACAATCCAGATCACCATCAAACCGCATCCAATACTCATTTACAAACCGCTTCTTTTGATCCAAATATTCCAATATATATTTCTCAAACCGCACCTCCAGAGTATTACCAACCGCCTCATCAACCTTACCCTCAACATCATCAACCCTATTCTCAACCTCAGCATTCTCATCAATCCTACACTCCATCTCAAAATTCCCAAAGTGTAGCATCTAGTTCTACTCAAGTTGACTTTGATGACATGGATGATGATGAGTTTGCTCTTTATGTGAAAAACTACACCAAGTTCAGAAAGAACAGAGCTCAATCTACGTCAGGCGGCCCTGCAAAGTTTGTCCCTCCAACCAGATTCAACAAAGCAGCTGATGCTAAGAAAAGGGATGATCTTGTTTGTTACAACTGCAGACAACCAGGTCATTTTGCCTCCAGTTGTCCCAAACCGCGCTATGAAGCCGCTCCTGCCAAGAAACCGTTCAACAAGAAGTTTTTCAAGAGAAGAGGAATGGTTGCTGAACAAGGAGAACAACCATTAACATGGATGGGTTCTGATACAGATGATAGTGATGAAGATGAAGGAGTTGCAAATCTTTGCCTAATGGGATTTGAAGAAAAGGTTGAAATTGACGAAAGCCTTCCACTGCCACTCCATCAAATGAAGTCAGTTTCACCAAAAACTCCTGAAGCTAAACAAGGCAAAACTCCTACTTCACCAAACTACTCTCCTGAGGATCAAACCGAACAAAGCCATGATGACCAGGTACTTGAACGTGCTAATGTCATTTGTCAACAACACACTGTGGTTAAAAAGGCATATAAATTAATGGCTGCGGAACTTGAATATTCCCAAAAAGAATGCAAGTCCCATAAGGAGGAGATTGAAAAACTCAAGCTCCAAATTGTTGGGATAGCTTCTGTTGTGGAAGAAAACCGCTACCTTAAGGACAGAACCGAGGTTCTTAACACCCGAATCCATGATCTTACTGCACAAAGGGATGAACTTCAAAAAGTGACCGATGTGTGGACTAAGTCTGGAGTCACCATGGAACAAATCGTCAATTCACAAATTCTCTCTAAGGAGAAAAGTGGATTAGGATTTAAAACTGATGATGGGTGTAAGTGTCCTTGTCTTTGTGCTGAAGGTGGTGTGAAACCAACTGAACAAACCAAAGAAATTCCTAAGGTGAATCATGCTGGTAAAAAGGACTCAACACGAGAAATTAAAAAGCAAAATTATTTCTATGAGTATCCTAAAAACCAGACTGGGAGAGATCCAAAGTGGAAAGAGAAATCCACAGCGGCTGAGGCAACCAAGGAAGTATTGAGTGATGAAACCGCTCCTAGTCGGTTTAAGGAATATCCTGTTATATTTCCTAAAGCCGCACCTAAGAGAAAGTGGAACTCAAGAAGGTTAACTTTGTTAAAGCCAAAACCGCTGACCCAGTAAAACATATGAAACCGAAGGTCAGTAATGGGTTTGTAAAACCGCCACCACAACCTGGCTTAATTCATTGTTCTATCTGTGCCGACTTTGGTCATAGTGCTGGTCATTGTCTTTTACGATTCACACCCAATGCCAAGGGACGTAAAAATCCTAAGGTCAAACAGGTGTGGGTCCCAAAAAGCTGCTAACCCTAGGACCCAAGGAATAAGGGGGACCAAAACCTTTCATGTTAATTTTTCAGATTTCATGTTTTATGGCTGGAACCGCTAAGAAGAAGAAGGATCTCTGGTATTTGGATAGTGGATGCTCACGACACATGACTGGAGATTCAGAACTACTCTGCAGTTTCATCCAAATGAAAGGTCCCCCAGTAGTGTTTGGTAACAACAAGAAAGGAGAAACAGTAGGATATGGAGCAATCAAACGAGGAAAGGTGACTATTGAAAATGTGTCACTAGTAGAAGGACTCAAGCACAACCTTCTCTCTATATCTCAGTTTTGTGACAAAGGAATGAACTGCATCTTCACATCAACTAGCTGTTATATCAAAGATGCTTCCTCTGGAGTCACTCTACTGACTGGCAACAGAACAGGTGATGTTTATATAATTGATTTAGGCAATATTGTTTCTATTGCTGACCTCTGTTTTGTAGCCAAAAATATAAGTGAAAGCAACTGGTTATGGCATAAGCGGCTCAGCCACTTGAACTTCAAGTATCTAGCAAAACAGCACAGGGATGGTCTAGTAAAAGGACTACCCAAAGTGGCTGACCATCATGATGAAAAGTGTAAAGCATGCCAGCTTAGAAAGCAGCCCAAACAGTCATTTCCTAGTAAAACCGCTCCTTCAACGAACCGCTGTTTGCAACTGCTGCACATGGACTTATTTGGACCTGTCCCAACCGCCAGTATTGGAGGAAACCGCTATACACTTGTGGTGGTTGATGATTATTCAAGATACACATGGGTGGAAATGATGGCCTCTAAAGATGATACTTATGGCATCGTAACCGCTCTCTTTAGACAGCTCCAAACTCAGAAATTGGATGACATTGTTGTCGTGCGTTCAGATAATGGAACTGAATTTACAAACAATGGTGTTGCCCAATATTGTGATGATCATGGAATTGATCATAATTTCTCTGCTGCTGGAGTTGCACAACAAAATGGAGTAGTGGAAAGAAAGAACAGGACTTTGATTGAAGCCGGGAAGACTATGATTGCCGAAGCCAAGCTTCCCAAATACTTCTGGGCTGAGGCCGTCAATACCGCATGCTTCACCCAGAACCGCTCCCTCATCATCAAAGTTCACAACAAGACTCCTTATGAATTGTGGAGAGGCAGATCACCCAACATTGCCTTCTTCAAGATATTTGGATGCAAGTGTTACATCTTGTACAATGGCAAAGAGCATCGAGGTAAATTTGATGCTAAGGCTGATGAAGGTATTTTTGTTGTTTATTCTAAACACTCCAAAGCTTTTCGTTGTTTCAATAAGACATCTTTAAAAATTGTAGAGTCAGTCCATGTTACATTTGATGAACATGCTCTCCTTGAGCCACATATGGCTCCAAATGTTGCTAATGATTTTTGTGATTTTGAGACAGGCACTAGACATAAAGCAACTGACAACCATCCTACTCAAACCGCTTCATCCAGTTCTTCAGCCGCACCTACTCAAACCGCTGATGGTGTAACTGTTGAACCGCTGTCTTCTGACCCCATTCAAACCGTTGAACCAGTTCCAAATCTAACCTTCAATGAAGATTTCAATGATTATCAGGATGATCCTCCTCTGGAAAATCTTCAAGAAATAGTGGTTCAAGACAACCTCCCTCCTGAAATTAATGAGCATAGAGACCATCCAACTGCCAACGTTATTGGTCCTATCAGTACTGGTGTCCAAACCAGAGGGAGTTTGACTCACAGAGATAATCACAGTTTGTTCTCAATTGCCCTGTTATCTCAGATGGAACCGAAGAAGGTAGATGAAGCTCTAAGTGATCCAAGTTGGGTAATTGCAATGCAAGAAGAGCTCAATCAGTTTGAAAGATGCAAAGTTTGGACTCTAGTTCCAAGGCCCAGTGATCATACAGTAATTGGAACAAAATGGGTGTACAGAAACAAGATGGATGAGAATGGTACTATAACAAGAAACAAAGCTAGGTTGGTTGCTCAAGGCTATAGGCAAGAAGAAGGCATAGACTATGATGAAACTTTTGCCCCTGTTGCCAGACTTGAAGCCATAAGATTGTTCCTGGCCTATGCATCCTTCAAGAAATTCAAGTTATATCAAATGGATGTGAAGAGTGCATTTCTGAATGGTGAACTACAAGAAGAAGTTTATGTAGCTCAACCGCCAGGATTTGAAGACAACAAACTTCCAAATCATGTCTTCAAACTTAAGAAAGCATTGTATGGACTCAAACAAGCTCCAAGAGCATGGTATGACACTCTATCTAAATTTCTTGTTAAACAAGGCTTCTCTCGAGGTAAAATTGATACAACTCTATTTATAGCTAAACACAAAAGTCATTCATTACTAGTTCAAATAGATGTTGATGATATTATTTTCGGTTCTACTAATGAAACTATGTGTGTTAAGTTTGAGAAGCTAATGAAGAGTAAATTTGAAATGAGTATGATGGGAGAGTTGACATTCTTTCTTGGACTCCAAGTCAAGCAATGCCATGATGGGATCTTTATCAACCAAGCCAAATACACTAAAGATTTGATAAAGAAGTTCGGGCTTGAAACCGCTAAATCAGTTGATACCCCAATGCCTAAGGCCTGCAGTTTGGATCGAGATGAACATGGTAAGAAAGTTGATCAAACTCTCTACCGAGGTATGATTGGCTCTCTACTTTACTTAACTGCTAGTAGGCCAGATATCATGTTTAGTGTTTGTGTTTGTGCTAGATTTCAAGCTGACCCTAGAGAATCTCATCTTATTGCTGTTAAACGTATTATTAGATATTTATGTGGATCTGTTAACCTTGGACTTTGGTACTCCAAAGAATCTTCATTTGATCTATTAGGTTATTCAGATGCTGACTTTGCAGCATGTAAGATAAGCAGAAAGAGCACAAGTGGTACTTGTCAGTTCCTTGGAACGCGACTTGTATCATGGTCCAGCAAGAAACAAGCGTCGGTTTCAGTCTCAACCGCTGAAGCTGAATATATAGCGGCTGGAAGCTGTTGCTCTCAAATTCTCTGGATGAAACAACAGTTGGAGGACTACGGAATATTTGAACAAAACTGCCCTATCTACTGTGATAGCACTGCTGCAATTTCCATCTCCAACAATCCAGTTCAGCACTCAAAAACCAAGCACATCGACATAAGATATCATTTCCTCAAAGACCATGTTGAAAAGAAAAACATTTTTCTAGCAAAGGTGGGAACAGATGATCAAATTGCTGACATCCTCACCAAACCGCTTGAAAATTCCAGGTTCTATCATTTACGAGGAGAAATGGGTATGTTAGAACTAACTTAAGATATCATATCTATATATTATTTTTAATATCTTTTGTTTAAGTGTTTTGGCTATGCTTAGAAAAGTCATCTAGTATGCGGTTCTGTTATCATTGAAACCGCAACAATAAATGGTTCGGTACAAGATTCTCCATCAAACTGACAAGTCAAATGAATGCAATCGGCTCTTTCAAAACTGACAAGAAAGCAAAAGTCATTCGGTTTGAACATATAAACCGCCATCAGATTAGAGAGACATCAGTTTCATGAAAAACCGCTGAAGACGTAAGGTAAGTCGGTTTGCTCAATCAAACTGCTCAGGTATGAAATTGCATCTTAGTCCCTACTTTATGTCTTTTCAATTATAAGGACCCTTTTGCAATTTTCTCTGCCGCATTAAATTCTATGTGACGTGGGACGCCATATGGAGATAATCGTGCGCCGTTCTCGTCGTTCCATTACCCGAGGAACAGTTAATTGAGTATAAAAGACAAAGTTCATTTCTTTTTTACCTTTTTACCTTCTTCCTCATTTGCGTATTCTCTCTATCTCTCTCTCATCTGCACTCTATTCTCAATCTCAAATTTTTTCATACTTCTTTGAAATTTCAAATGGCACCTAAGAAATCTTCAGACCCATCTGCTCCATCTACATCTAAAACATCAAAAGGCGATATGGTATGATTTCTTGAATCCTTCACTCTAGCATTTCATTTTTTCCGCCATTGTTGTTCTAAAAAGCTTGTTCGTATTCTCATATTTTTACTTGCTTTTTCTTTCAATTTTTGGTTGATTAAAATTACGTATGTTCATATATGCTGGGTTTGTTGTTTATTTCATGTCTTTTGTTCAATTTTTGAACAATTTTGATTTTTGGGTTTTTCGGGTGTTCATTCGTATTTATTTTGATACCATGTTCTGGGTTTATTATTTGAACTCTTTATTTTAGAACTTTGTTAGTATCTGCATTTTTCGAGTCTTTTGGTATACTTCTTTCTTAATTTGGTTAAGTTTTTGCTTTGCATGTTTATCCCCTGTTCTTCATGTTCTTCATGCATTCAAATGCTTTTTCAAATTCTTTCCATGTCTAGTTTTGGGTGTTTACCATTTTACCCCTGTTTTGCTTCAACCGCCTATTTCATTGTTAGGATTCCTTGTAGCAGTTTGAATGGTTGGCTTATTCAAACTGCTTGCATCAAACTCTAACTAACTTTGATTATTTTTAGGATGACACCAACTTTGTACCTGGGTCTCAGATCATCAAAGCCGAATTTGAAGCTGATGCAGTTGGAAGAAAACTGCTCACACTACTGGAATCATCAAAGCTGCTGCCCTTATTCCAGTTAGATGAACCGAAGTTTGACAAGAGGCTCTGTGCAGAATTCTTTGACAATAGGATTGTCTGTGAGGTGCCTCTGCTGAATGGTAAAGGTGAAGAGATCAGAGACTTGGAGTCTGGGGAGATTAAGACTGAAAATGCCATCAAGTCCACTGTAAGGACAAAGGATGTGGTGTTATCTGCTTCAAAGGTTGCCATTTTGGCTGGATTGGAGAATTCTGGAATTCTTTCTATCAAACCAGAATTAATCAACAGAACTACTGAGGAACTCTTGGGGGTCTCTGGCTTCAACACTAAGTCCACCCCTAAGAAGGAGTTTGGAGAAGTTATGGTGATGTTATGTGATTTAGTGGATACTGGAGTGATGTGCAAGAATGGCAATCACAACAATTTCACTTCTGAGCAGTACAACTACTGCGTGGCTATCTACAAAGGGAAGAAGCTGCACCGGCCAAGGATCATCATGCAAGAAATGATCAATGCTCTCAGCCGCCACACTTCTGCCAAAGCCGCTGGAAAAACAAAGATCAGAACTCACTGCAAACTCTTAACCAAGTTCCTGCATCAGGATTCTGTGATCTTTAAGGCTTCTGTGGCCAATGAAGCTGAGTGGGTGCAACCTAATGAGAAGACCTTGTTTGGTGCTTCTAAGCTTGATGCTTTCAGAACCGCGTTTGGATGGCGGTTTGCACAAGCGGTATGGACTGCTGATCCTCTGCCTGAAGAAAAGAGAGGACCCTTCCCTGAGGCTCGGCTAAATAAGTCAGGCAAACCTTATGCCGGTGCCATAGCAGATCAAGCCGCTGCAACTAGATCTAGAGAAGCTGCTCAAACTGCCACTTTGAATAGGCTAGGAGTTAGTCTGGATGGAACTGAGGCTCCGGTTGAGAGGGAGTCTGCGGTTGAGGGGGAGCCTGCAATCCCTGCGGCTCAACCCAGGGAAACCGCGGCTCCAAGAAAGAAGAAAGCTAAAGTAACTGAAACTTCCAAACCCTCATCTATTCTTCCTCCAAAACCGACCTTACCAAAATCCTTCCTCATTCTATCCAATCCCTCTTCTGAACCGCTTCCACCTTACTCTAAACCAATTCCTTTCACTAAACCAACTCCTCCTATCCCTTCTAAACCTCAGATAAAACCCCTTTCCCCAATCAAGTCTAATGTTGAAAATTCCTTGAACTTTGCACAAGATGTAAACCTGTTGAGGAAACTGAAAGCCTCCACCTCTGAACCCAAACCTATCTCACCTCCAAAATCCCCTCTCAAACTGCCAACTGTTCAGTTCACTGAAGAACAGTTGCAGCTAATCTTTTCTGCCCTTCCCAACCTTAAACCCTCCACTCAAACCGAGCCTGAGCAGACCGAAGTGTCTGAGGCTGCGGTTCCAGTTGAACAAGCCGAGGTATCTACAAGAGCGGTTCAGCCTGAGCAAACTGATGAGTTTGAGGCTGCAGTATTGCCTGAGCAGACTGATGCGTCTGAGGCAGTTCAAGATGAACCTGAGCAAGATGATGAAAATCTTGAGGTTCAACCGCTGAAGAAGAAGAGAAGGTTGGTAAAGAAATATGACTTTGTGGAGCACTGGCAATCAAGGCCACCTGGTGCAATGGACTTCACTGAAGCTTCTGACAAGAAAGATCATTCACCCACTGAAGGCCCATTTGCAAAGGAGTTGAGACAAAGGGCTGAAATGAGAAAGGCTGGGATAGACCCCATGATGGCTGAAACTGCTACTCCTTCATTGAAACGAAAGCTGGAGTTTGACTCACCTGATCACACTCCTTCACCTTCTGAATCCCCTACACTGCCTTTTGCTTCAGCAGTTCAACCGTTGGCTCAACCGCAAATGATCAACATTTCTGCCCCTTCGGTTCTGCCTGAATTCACAGTTGCAGTTAGGTCTCCCAAACCGCGTGGTTTGAAAAGAAAGAGTGCACAGGACATAGCGGGCTACCTGAAGAAGTTTAGAGCCACTACTTCCAAAGCCAACCACCATGGAGCCGTCATTAGAGCCGCCAACAAGCATGAAGAGCAACGGCTCAAGTCTGGCCGTCCAAACCCTTTTGCCATCTTTCCAGCCGATGAGTCTCAAGCTGCTTCAGATCAACTGATTGCTACAACTCTTGATCAAATTATTGAAGATCTGGCAGTTGAGTTCATCTTCTCTCTTTGTTCTCAATTTTTCTTTAGAATAAACTGCATTGTCTTTCCTTTTCTTTATAGATGGCAGTTCTCTCCCTTCACTTCTATTCCTCTTTCTAATACCCAAATTCTTTCCATTTCCCCTTCTCTTCCCTACAATTCATTGTCTATCATTCCTTTCCCTTCCTCCCCTTTTGAAACTGATCCTGTGAAGATTCAGTTTATGCTGGATTCTTTCCTTAACCAATCTGCATTTCTTTCCTCTCTGCCCTTCCTTGTTGATGCCATTAAGAGGGAGAATGCTGTTGACCCTAGGATTGGGAGAATGAAATTTAAGATTGAAACCCTTCTGGAGAATCAGCTCAAGTTAGAACAGAAGGTTGAAACTTTGAATGAGCTGACTTCTCTCAGACTTGAAGCGGCCCAAGAAATGAACGAGGCTCTGGAGAAGAAGTTAGACCAACTTGCTGATCTAACGGTTTCATCAACTGGCTACTTAGTTCAGTATGCCAATGACCTGAAAAAGCTTTCTGAGAAAATCTTAGAGAAGGTAAATGAACCGACCCATCTTCGTCTCAAGTCAGCTGAATATGTGTTTGAAACCGCCAGCATAGTTGAGCCTTCTGATGCTCAAACCGTTGTCCAAGCAGCCGCCAGGGTTCCTGATAGAACTGATTAGAATTCTTTCTATCTTTTGTAATCAGTTTTTGACTTTTATTATTTTCCTTGTAATTTGTAACTTCTAAAACCTTTAAAGGATTATAATGAAAATGAATGCATTGCATCCAATATTCCAAAACTTTGTTTATTCAAACTACTTGTTTGTGGAACAATGCATTTCTAAAAACTCATGCACTATTCATCATGAAAATTTTTCTAAGTGTATGTGTTTTAAACATTCAGTTTAAACATGCATATCTGATTCTCATAAACATATCTTTTTATATGCATCTGAATGAATATCTTATCTATCTGTGTTTCATTTCCTTTGTCTTTGATAGATTAGAAATCTATGGTATAGCATTGTGTGTGCATTTGACTTGGGACATGCAGTTGTAGATACCCCGGGGAACCATGGCTTGGCTAGAGCGGTGAATTATCCTAGGATGTCTAACTTGTTTTAGATTGTTTAGAGTCGCCACCTATGTTTTTAAAGGAACATAAGAAAAACCTAGAAATAGCCTAATTTATTTACAAAACCAGAGATTCGGGAGAGAAGGGTTCGGGGGTTAGGTGACGGAGTAGGAAGTACTTAAACACCCACTCCGCCCCGCTTACGCGGGTCTTGCTACTATTGGTGTTCTAATATTTACATGTCCTTCAATTAATTAAATAGAAATGTGCTAACAATTGTGATGAGAAGAAAAGGGGAAATAAAGGGGAAATAAAATAGAATTGTTTTATTTATTTAATGATAAAGATTACATGTAACAAGTAATGTTAAAGAATTACATTAAGGGATGAAGAGAAATTAACATGGTGAATTAAAGTTAAGATTAAAATGTAGGGAGATAACCTTAACTAACTTCAATATGTGAAGTAGTCATGTTGGTCATGTCCCATTAATGGGGATTGCATACATCAAGAAGAAGAAAACAAAGGAAGAAAATGGAGTTGTACCTTGAGAAAGAGGACTTGGAACCTTGACTTGAAAGTGTTGTTGTTGTAATGAAATTGTTGTAGAACAATTTGTGTAGAGTCTTGTTACTAAGAACTCTTGTTGGGAGAATTTGTGTATAATGTAGTTGGTGAATCAAGGTTGGAGTCCAAAAAAAAAAGTCCTTTTCCAAGGTAGAAGATGATGGTTTTTATAGGTAAAAAAGAGAGGGAAATGATGGAGGGAAATTGGTCATCCATGTGAAATGGAATGAGCCAATCACAAATAAGATAAATGAATAAAAGAAAAATAAAAGAAATAAAAGAAATCAAATAATAATGAAAGAAATATTAGTTTTTTGGGAAAAGGCTTAGAATTTGAGATTGGGAGTTAATGAGAAAAGGGGGGATGAATGTGGATGTAAAAAGATGGTTTTTGTGATTAAGAAAAGATGTTTGTAAATAAGAAAAGAGAGGGAAATAAGGTGCAATCCGTTACTGCCAAAGTGGGAAGCGCGCGGGTCCGGCTTTTGGGGCGGGACGCGCGCGCGGCTCACTGGCAGTGCCGGAAGTGCCCGCGGGTAAAAAATGACAGAATGACAGAATGACCCTAAAAGTTAACTCTGTTATGCAGTTTAGTCCAAAACTAATGGAATCAGTTAGGAACTTAACCGAAGTAACAGAAATCAACAAAAATAAGTTAAATAAAAATACTTTGTATGCAATCGGGGTGAGAGGTCCAAGGCGGGGTGTCTACAGAGCCCCTCGGCGACGTGGATTGCAAAGCAAAACGCATCGACGAAAGAAAGACAACCGCCGAGGACATCGACAAGAGAAAACAAAGACTCGATAAAGCAGGAATTTGAAATTACAAAGGATAGAAATGCGCTCCCTGTGTGAGCGACTTTTGCTGATGGAAGAGGTATGGTGATTTTAGTGGTTCACCATCGACCAAAATTGGTGCTCTGTGCGGCACTTGTTGATTCTGGTGCGCGGTGCGGCATATTCTGATGCGCTGTGCGGCACTTGTTGATTCTGGTGCGCGGTGCGGCATATTCTGATACGCTGTGCGGCACTTGTTGATTCTGGTGCGCGGTGCGGCATATTCTGATGCGCTGTGCGGCACTTGTTGATTCTGGTGCTCTTTGCGGCACCTGGTGCTCTGTCCGGCACCCGTTATGTGTATGCTTTGCAGATATACGTGCTTGTGTGAGATGTGAAATAGGAATTGCGAGAGAAAATTGTGATTGTGGTGTGATATGATCTTGAAAGCACCTTTGTAATGAGAGAGAAGTAAGAATGTAGAAAGTGATCTTGTGTGCGGTGTGATTTTGAGGAAAGCATTGGATGTATTCATACCTTCACTTACCATTGCCGCTTGAGTGGAGATGGATTCTTGATGTCCGCGAAGGATGCTTTGATGGAGAATGTCCATTCTTTAGATGTTGATGAGAGAATGCCCTTGATGTTGGGTTGGCGAGATGGTACTCTGAATGATGGGTTGGTCGTGCCAAAGGCTGCCTACATATCCCTTTAAGAGAATCAGACCAGCGTAGTTCAAGGATGATGGAGAACTCTGGAGGAGAAGCTAGGAGCAAAGCAAAGTAAAGCACATAATTTTGCACATAGAAGGAGAAAAAGAAAGAAAAAATCTTTTTTTTTTTTTTTTTCGTGGGTGAACCATTTTAGCCATTGTGTGTTTGTAAAGCCAACCCAAGATCAAGTCATGCTCAGTCGAAGTCTGGATTGCCTCGCTTGAATTCTGTTGTCGCTGGTGTGCCCAATGAAGATTGATGTCTAGCCCCAAGAGATTTGTCGGATATGGGGCTTCAAAAAGGCTTTTGATGCCGAGATGAGGGGTTGCTGATTGTAAAGCCCTAGAATGCCTTTGATGCCAAATTTTGAGGGACTTGCATAGCTCCAAGATAAATCAGCTCTTGGACCATTCGAGTAAATCGCCCTTTGTTGTTGTAGTGAGCAAGCCCCAAGAGGAGATCGTTGATGCCAAGCTTCGAGAGATTGCAAAGCCCCAAGTGTCGTGGGCTTGTAGATGGCGGGATGTTAAGACCTTTCATTGTAAAGCCCCAAATTATCTCGTGGTTGGCTCGGCATTGAGAGCCGATGTACCGTTTGGTAGAATTCTTGATAGAGATCTCCTTCTTTCTCTTACTGGGGAGATGAATGGCTTCATTTTGGTCGATACCCAAATGGCTGAGGGCTTATGTCAAAGGACGCAGTAATGTCTTGCGGTGCCGTCGAGGTCGCGGATGATAAGGTCTTGGTGTGATAAAGTCCCAAATGAGTATGCTTGCTTAACTCTTCTTGAGTTGAACTAATGACGGATCTTCGGATGTAACTAGTGCTGTGGCCCAACTTTATCTGAGCTGCACCTTGTGCTTTTGATCTTGGAGAAGGGGGTGCTGAATTGCAGAAACATTGGGATTGGCCGTGGCATTTCCCGCTATAACCCTGTTTTGATTAGAGTTTAGCATATTGAATCTTTTTCCTTTTCTCTAAGACTTCCTTCAAAATCTCGCTGTGAGTTCTAACAAAAATCATCAACTTCATTCATAACATCGGAGTCTTCATTTAAAACCAAGAGGCCTTTGACTTGAAGTGTTGAGAGACCCTTTGATGCTTGATCCCTTTCATGGAGACTACTCCCAAATTGTGTTGCTCGAGTATTGTTGACCAAAAGACTGTCGGTGGCGAAGCCCCAATATTGCCCTTTGCTCGGATTACTGTAATGTCGTAGCCCAAAAGATTGTAGATTGCGAAGCCCGTTGAGACCTTCGGTGCCGAATTGAGGAAGCTTCCAATGTTGCACATGACTCGGCTGGGGATACTGCTGGGGAGTTAATTGCTCTTTGCCGAAGGAGCCTTTAAGACTTGACCGTAGCCCTTAGAGTGCCATCATTGATTGCGAGAAAGGTCCATCCTTGATTGGGAGAACGAGCACGGGCACACGCGACAAGAGGGCTTTTTGACATCCCTTTTGGGAGACTTTGAGGACAGTCTCACACATCTTTCTCGAACATAGCCTCTAGGGCGTATTGATTGTCAAGTGAAGCAAAAGAAGTCCTTGTCCTTGAGTCACATAGCCCCTAGGGCGTCACCATTTGTTGAGCAAAGCAAGAGTGACTCATCCTCGTGCGAGGGAACAAACATGAGAGGACATGGCAAGAGCTACTCCATTTCTTGGGAGCCTTTCGGTGTACTTTGGAAGCACATACTTGAAGAAGCTTTGAAAACTGAGACACATGTTGTTGCTATTTGTTGCCCAAGCCAATTGACTAGCTAGGGATTATTTGTGCAACCTCGTGCCCTTTTATGATGGGCTCGTTCTCGGATGGGTCTTGGCTACCACGGGCCTTCTTTTCATGAACCCAAAAATGCACACTGCTGGAGAATGATGCCAATAACCCAAAACAACCTTTGATGGTGCCCTATCTTGTCGAGCCTTTTGCAATCCCAAAGTTGACTCGGTGGGGAATTGACTTCCTGAGGAGATCCAATGTAGAGCTCGTGCAGTTGTCTTCTTTAGAGGCCGGAGATCTCCATTTCTCTTTCCCTTCTCTCTCTCACTCTCTCATTTTTTTTATGACGCACCCTGTTTTTTGCCTAGACCGCCCTTTCGGGTTTTCAATCTAGCGGGCATCTTTTTTGCGTCTTCATCATTTTTTTTTTTGACTCAATTGATAAGGAAGTGTGCATTGACTCTAGCTGAGGAGATAAGACATGTGATTTTGCGGTGGAGACTTTTTGTCACTAAAGATGAGTGACATTGACTCGACTAGGGAAGTGTCCCTAGTATTGACATGTATTTTTTATTGAATTGAATGACTCGCGAAGGCAAGTAAGTCATTAAGAGAGAAGAGAAGGAAAGCCCCAATTTGATTGCAAGAAATTGGGAGTATGCAGAAAGAATAGAAGTCCCTAGACTCGACAAGGAACGCGAAATGATTCCAAATCTAAGAAAGTTGTTCAATCTTTTTGGTGATTATTTCATTGGCAAATGAATCGTACAAAGATGTCTTGACAAGTTCGAGATGAAGGCCAATCATCATAACGCGCTAGGGCTAAACATTTCTTCTTTCTTGCATGAGACCGGACCCGCAGGTTGCCTACGTTCCTCCAGTGTAGAGGCTCAGGTCACCGTAGTTCTTGTGGATTCTCCATTCTTCGTGATGAATTGTTGCTTCGTCCTTCGTTGGTGGATATTGATGTGAACTTCTTTGATTGAGGGGGATTTTTTTTTTGTGCTCTAACTTTTGCCTAGGTTGATTTGATGGTTTCAACCTAGCGAGCTCTTTTTTTTTTTTTTTTTTTTTTTTAATCCCCCTTTGAAAACTTTGCTTGACTTCTTCATGATTGTTGCTCCACCTTGTTTGTCTTGGCTTCGTCGTTGATGTTGGCGTCGATGTTTAGCCCCTAGGCGTTCAAGTGATGGCCTTGTTCTAAAACTTGTTTAGACATTTTTTCATCATTTTGCCAAGAATTAGATCGAACAACTTGGAAGAGTGTATAAGGACAAGAACGACTTTTATTTGATAAGAAGACTCGACACTTAACATGGGACGAGAGAAAACATTAATGCACACAAAAGAGGACTTTTGACTCTTTTTTTTTTTTTTTTTTTTTTATTCCTACTACTAGGTAGAGAAAGAGAAACGGAGATTGTTGTCGTCGTCCTCTTTGTTGAAGCCCCATTTCAAAACCAAGCCACTTCTTTGATGAGTTGCTCTTCACCCACGGTAAATTCGCCGTTGTCGATCAAATCTTGGATGATGTTTCGGAGAAGGAAGCACCATTCGGTAGTGTGGCCACTATGCTTGTGGTAGCCGCACCATTCACCATGAGCATGATTTTTCAGTATCGCCTTCGGCTTGTACCCCTCCAAAGGTTTGATCTTTCCTCTTGCCACCAAAATTTCAAATGCCTCGGCTTGGGTTACTCCTTGGAGAGGAGTGAAAACGCGGTTGTTGGTGGTACCTTTGTAGCTTTTGAATGCCGGGCCACTTGAGCATGCTTTATCATTGAACTTTGCTTTGCTGTCGGTGAGCTCTTGCAAATGGGATTTGAGTTCGGAAACCTCTTCCTTGTGAATTCTTCTTTCATAATCAAGACGGGCCTTGAGTTCGGAAACCTCTTCTTTGTGAAT
The DNA here is from genome assembly GCA_026119855.1 of Campanula takesimana. NCBI lineage: Eukaryota > Viridiplantae > Streptophyta > Magnoliopsida > Asterales > Campanulaceae > Campanula > Campanula takesimana. Next base: position 2,198,293 of record JAOWBW010000048.1, on the reverse strand, counting down.
CCTCTTGTCGATATCGAAACGGGCTTGCCACAAATTGTCTTTACGGCGGGCATCCTCGACAATCCTATCCATTTGTTCCCCCATTGATTTCATTACGTTGAGTAACCATTCGTTGGACACGAAATCATTTCCACCGTTGTTGTTGTCGCTGTTGGAAGCCATTGGACCTATTGGAAGAGCACGGTTGATCTTAGATTGGCCCCACAAACACCTTTTGAGTAAAATAAATTTAACCCACAAACACAAAAAAGACTCAACCATATAAAGAAAATGACTCTTTTTTTGTTTTTTGTTTTTATTTACAAAAGTCGGAAGGACGGAGTCTTTTTTGGGGTTTCTAGAAAAAATAGTGGAATCGTCACACTAGTATATAGACCTTCTCGCGGTCCCATATACTCATCGGATTCCACCACGCTTGTGAGCCCTACATGTGTCGGGATTAAACTAAATTAATGTAGTAAATCATACATGCGGGGACGGATTTTTATTTTCGTCCAAAATAGCCACTTTTGGGGACGGAGTTTTATTTCGTCCATTGCAACAAATTGGCATGTATGATTTGAAGACATTAGTTTAGGGAAATCTCGGCACATGGAAACCGACTTGAGTCACGGAGTGTTAGACCCTAGACTAGAATTGTGTGGCTTGTGCTCGGCTTGAATATGAGGCTCAAAGGTCACCCCCGGCATGTAGTCATAAACTACGCCACGGGCTGAGGTTTACCGCTTCGAAAGAGCCAAGGTCGAGTGGAGCTTGAAACTTTCTAGGACGGGCCTCGACGGGTTTGGGGTTGGACTTGTGCGACTCGATAGTGAGCAGTTGATAAGAATATGTGCACGTAGTGTGAGGTCTAACATGTGACAAAACATTTTTTTTTTTTTCAAAAGAAATAAATAAAAAAACAAATAAGCATATAATTACAAATTTCGAATCACCCGTGTGACCGATAAAAATAAACAGAAAGTAAAAGAAATTGTATGCACGCCCGGTGCCCACACACTGTCATTCTGTTCTGTTTCTGTGCACTGTTCTGTTCCGGGAATGCGCCCAGAAGCGCGCGCATTGGGTTGCCTATGCGGAAGGCGCGCGCGTGAGAGGAAGCAGGGCAGAGGCGCCCGCTTCTGGGTGAGAACCTGCAAATCAGTGGGTTCAAGGGATTGCCTTGACCCTTAATTAAGAAAACTTTCCCCTGCAGAATTTGTTAGCACAGAAACATGGAATTGAAGGACAAGAAAGGAGGCGGGCGATTCTGGTAATAAGGGTCGGACGCGCGCGCTTTAGGCCAAGAAGGCCGGAGGCGCGCGCTTCCTACCCTTTTTACCAGAATGCCCAGAAAACAGAATAAAAGAACACCAAAAATGAAAACGCAAGTTTAACCCTCTATCGTCCCCAGCGGAGTCGCCACTGTAGATACCCCGGGGAACCACGGCTTGGCTAGAGCGGTGAATTATCCTAGGATGTCTAACTTGTTTTAGATTGTTTAGAGTCGCCACCTATGTTTTTAAAGGAACATAAGAAAAACCTAGAAATAGCCTAATTTATGTACAAAACCAGAGATTCGGGAGAGAAGGGTTCGGGGGTTAGGTGACAGAGTGGGAAGTACTTAAACACCCACTCCGCCCCGCTTACGCGGGTCTTGCTACTATTGGTGTTCTAATATTTACATGTCCTTCAATTAATTAAATAGAAATGTGCTAACAATTGTGATGAGAAGAAAAGGGAAATAAAGGGGAAATAAAATAGAATTGTTTTATTTATTTAATGATAAAGATTACATGTAACAAGTAATGTTAAAGAATTACATTAAGGGATGAAGAGAAATTAACATGGTGAATTAAAGTTAAGATTAAAATGTAGGGAGATAACCTTAACTAACTTCAATATGTGAAGTAGTTATGTTGGTCATGTCCCATTAATGGGGATTGCATACATCAAGAAGAAGAAAACAAAGGAAGAAAATGGAGTTGTACCTTGAGAAAGAGGACTTGGAACCTTGACTTGAAAGTGTTGTTGTTGTAATGAAATTGTTGTAGAACAATTTGTGTAGAGTCTTGTTACTAAGAACTCTTATTGGGAGAATTTGTGTATAATGTAGTTGGTGAATCAAGGTTGGAGTCCAAAAAAAAAAGTCATTTTCCAAGGTAGAAGATGATGGTTTTTATAGGTAAAAAAGAGAGGGAAATGATGGAGGGAAATTGGTCATCCATGTGAAATGGAATGAGCCAATCACAAATAAGATAAATGAATAAAAGAAAAATAAAAGAAATAAAAGAAATCAAATAATAAATGAAAGAAATATTAGTTTTTTGGGAAAAGGCTTAGAATTTGGGATGGGAGTTAATGAGAAAAGGGGGGATGAATGTGGATGTAAAAAGATGGTTTTTGTGATTAAGAAAAGATGTTTGTAAATAAGAAAAGGGAGGGAAATAAGGTGCAATCCGTTACTGCCAAAGTGGGAAGCGCGCGGGTCCGGCTTTTGGGGCGGGACGCGCGCGCGGCTCACTGGCAGTGCCGGAAGCGCCCGCGGGTAAAAAATGACAGAATAACAGAATGACCCTAAAAGTTAACTCTGTTATGCAGTTTAGTCCAAAAATAACGGAATCAGTTAGGAACTTAACCGAAGTAACAGAAATCAACAAAAATAAGTTAAATCAAAATACTTTGTATGCAATCGGGGTGAGAGGTCCAAGGCGGGGTGTCTACAGCAGTTTAAATACATACTCATTTGAGCATGTTCTTACCAAGTACAATGTTTGCTCTATCATAGTGTGGAAATGGCATCAATCAAATAGGGGGAGATTGTTAGGATTCATTGTTAGTACACCCACCTGATTTGATTGACCCATTCCACGTGTCTTTTTATGGACTTTAGGTTTACCTGTAATGAAGTTTTACTTCAATTTTTAGACAAGTCCATTTCTAGATTTTTAGTAGTTAGGCTGAGTTATGATCGGTTTACTCTTAGCGGTTTAGAGTCCCTCAAGCCGTCGTCTTCAAACCGCCAGCATGGTGCCTTAAAGTCCTTCATCAAACCACAGTTTGTGTCTTTGATGAAACCGCATTTCTAGTTCATTCATGAAACCGCACATGCATCTGGTGGAACCGCCGACCAAGATATTGAAGAAGTTATTGCTGTCATTTACTCCTTGAAGACAAACATTCACTTTTCAACCGTAAAAATGTATGACTGGTGACTTGTCCTTAAACTTCAAGTCATGGTTCAGTTATTCTGGGAATGTCGGTTTGTCTAGTCTTTTGAAAAGTTACCGTTGTACTCTTCAACAACTAAAAGGACAATGTCAGGTAGTGGTCCAACAACTTCCTGCCACAAAGCAAAAGCAAAGGACGACAGTGACAGGTCAACCAATGGGATTGTGACAGCGCATTAAACCGCCATACAATGACTCACCTCATTGTCCAACGGTCACTAATGCCTTCACTATAAATAGCCTTCATTGTTCAACATTGAAGGTTGCTGAGCTTCAAAGAGAATATCCCAAGTATTCAAGTTTGCTTTGAAGATTGAAAACCCAGATACTTACATCTTCATCATCTCCTTAGCAAACCCAGAGTTCTTCATCAAAGCTTCAAGCCTTTAAATCATCACAACTCAGCCTTACACAGAAAGTAATCATTTGCTCACCATCACTTAGATATTTTGAGCTCTTGATTTCTTTCCACACTACACACCCGGAGTATATTTTCTTATAGATTATATACCTCGAAAACACAGGTTGTCATAATAGCATTGTTTGGTTAGATTGTTTATTTAGAGTTTGGATTCATTTGTAATCTTGTAAAAACTCCTCTAAATCAATACAAGTCTAGTAGCTATTAGAAAATCCTAGGCTAACCACCTAGGTAGAGGACGTAGTTCTTTCAAAAACGAACCTCTTCAAATTGTGTGTACTTGATCTTTATTTTCTTTCTTGTCATTTACATTTATATTTATGAGCTTTATTTACTTTCATGTGAAATGACTTGATAAATGATTTGCATACTTTTGTGATACTTCAGTTGTGCCCTGTCAGTTGCATCATTCCTTTTCAACCACTTAAACCGCCCATATTCTTTATAATTCAGTTTGGACAAAACCGCAAAACTCCGCTGTGCATTTTATCTGAGCGGTTCTAGTGCTTTAAACCGCAATAGACCAAACTGATAAGTACTTGGTTGATTTTCAAGGGTATTTCGAAAAAGATTTTAAACCGCTATTCACCCCCCCCTCTAGCGGTTCTATACCCTTGTTGCCCTTTGGGACCAACACTTCCCTTTTCTCTTTGTCCCATGAGAAGAGGTAGATGCCAAACATCCCTCAATCATATCAAGGAATGTTTTAGCATCAACGTCCTTGGAGACACCGTCCAAAATGGTCTCCGGGACAACTATATTCATGATCATTAGGCTCACACGGTTGGAGCGTTCCCACTTCTCATTATTTAAGCAATCTTCTTGAGTGCTTATATCAGAAAGAGGTATGTCCATATAGCCTAAGATCATCATCAATTTATTTTTCCAAGTTTTAAAATTAGTCCCGTTAAGCATCGGTAAAGTACTCATAGCAGTAATCACGGATGAAGCAATAAGTAAATCTGTTGGGTTTTGAGAACAAAAAAAATGAAAAAAAAAATCATGAATAAGAAACTACAAAATGAAAAATGATTAATTATATCAACGAAATCCACCAATAAGACAATCAACATGACATAAAAACTAATCTTTGGATTGCGAGTTGACTCATAAATGATTGCCTTAGGTAACAAGTAATTTGAACTTATATTTTAATAAATACTTAATCTTCCTTTGGGCCGACATAAGTACCTAAGAAAATATCCTAATGTTTATTTTATTTGTTACCACATGAATGCCTAAGTTTAGTCAAATGTCAAGATCTTCTTTGGAAAATTCAAGTCATTCACATATTAACTTAAACATCCAACACTTTACAATTTAAAGGTTTAAATAACGTAAATCACTTAGGAGACAATATTATTTAAACAATGAATAAAATTGTCAAAGCATATAATTAATCATAACTTTTTAGGTTTGAAATAATGTAGGTTTTGTTCCAAGGGAAAAACAAAATAGTGCAAAACTTAGAAAAGTCCAAAACCTGTGAACAGTAACTGCTCGGCTGAGTCTTATGAAGTGCTCGGCCGAGCACCTTAATCAGAATGTTTTGGTCAATTTGTCACATTATGCTCGGCCGCTCTAAACAAAACGCTCGACCGAGCTGCTCGGCCGAGTCATATGATGTGCTTGGCCGAGCACCTTAATCAGAAACAAATGCCTTATTTGACATACAATGCTCGACCGTGCAAAACCAAATGCTCGGCCGCGCAAGTCTTGGTCCGACCGGGTATTCAAGAAAACCGGACCGAACTCGACCAAAGGTCCGACCGGTTTATGCCATTTTTGGCGCCTGTTCATGTGCTCGGCCGAGCAAATCCAAAGACTCGGCTGAGCAGTTCGCGCCTTTTCATATGCGCGGCCGAGCAAAACAAATGACTCGGCCGAGCACCCCATTTTCTGCACTTTCTGAATTTGTTTAATTTATTTCCAAAAGGCCATGAATTGCAAGTAGATCCACATGGTATATACTTAAAACATAAAACCATGTTATTTAGGGATAATCTTGCCTTAAAATTAATGGAATCAAGTGAGTAGATCCACATGGTATGCACGAAAATATAAAACCATGTTATGAAGGGATAGTCACACTTGAACCATTTAGTTTTAATGAACAAAACTTTCAAACCTTTTCTGAATTTTAGATGATGATTATCAGTGCTCTATGAACGAATTAGAGTCCCTAATCAACATCAAAACTTAATGATTCAACAGGGAAAATGAATCAAAATTGAAAGTATACACTTTCAAAAAAAAAGAACTCAAACTTAAACTAAAGATGAGCGGGGCTCTGATACCAATTGTTGGAACAATTTTAATCCCTGAATGCCACACTCATTTTAGAATAGGATCGAGGAAGAGATGAAGCGGAAGCGATAAAATATATACCTGTTGAATCCATGGATGATGTAGGGAGAAATAAGATGAAGAAGAAGAAGTAGGGAATGAAGATCTTCTAAGTAATAGTGACTTCTTAATCTCTCAAGTACTTCAATAATGTGAAGAGAATTTAGGAGAGATAACAAGAATGAATAGTTGTTTCTAGGCTTGATGGAAGGGCCTTTAAATAGGAAACATTGTGTCACTTCACCTAGGGACTACACCCTTTCAAGAAGCTTAGTGATATTATATTACCCTTTTACCCATCACAATTAGGTAATTATATATCCAGGAATTCTACACATTTTATTATCAACTATACTTTATAAATTAACATTATAATCATAATTTTATAAATGGAAGTCTAAATGACTTGTGTTGCAAGCCATGTCCTTACATTAATTACTTTCCTTTTTCTTCTCAAATTTGACTTATTCAAAGTCATTTACTCTAACAATCTCCACCTTGACTTTGAATCTCCCCTAATAATTCAGTTGCACGAGCTTCCGACATAGACTCCACCTTGAGCCACATCCCTCGTACCAGATTTTTCAACCTTTGCCTCAGTCTGTCTTTCGTCAAAGACACTAGATTTGTCCTCCGGACAACCAGATTTTCCGCGTGCCATGTATCTTCAAGACACTCAGAATTTGCCTCACCAGGCAAACAACCTTGTCCTCTGGACAATCAGATTTTCTGCATGCAATATATCCTACGGACACCCAGAATCACCACAACGGGAAATTAACAGTCATTCAGACGTGGCCCATCTAGTCGATATTGGATCTTGCCAACCATGACTGACACAATTGGTATGTGTTGATCTTCTAGCCGTGGCTTGCCCAGTCCACTCCGGCCTAGAGTAAAACGATGCTCCACCTGCTCGCCAACACCCTCACCAATCTCAGAACCTTGGAGGATAAACAAGGAATCTTTTCTTCCGCCTTTCAGAATCACATCCGAACCTTTGTAGACATCCAGAACTCCACCTTCACCTTTGAAACTGTATCCCTTCTTGTCCAACCGACTAAGTGATACCAGATTATTTGCTACTTGTGGAACGTGTCTCACCTTGTTCAATGTGAGATATTTATCACCAGAAGTTCTCACCCTTACAGAGCCCATGCCAACTACTTTGCAGATAGATCCATTAGCCATATAAATACGGTCTCATCCTTCTGCTCGTACGTTGTAGACTGCTCTTTGCGCGAACACATGCGATAAAAAACTCCCAAATCTCGAACCTATGCAACTTCCTTGCACACTTCTTCTTCGGTCACCAGGGCATAATCACTATCCTCATTCAGATTGTCACTGCTCGCTATTGCTGCAGCCGACTCAGAATTCTTCAGACGCGGAGTCAGATGTACGACTCTGAAATCTAGCCAGATTATTGCCTCGGGCAACACAGATTTTGTATCTACTTTTAGATCTCTAGAATAGAATACAACAGATGTTAGATCTTCAGATTATACCAGACAGCTAACTTCTGATCACAGAACCCTAGATTCAAATCTCCGTCTTCAGATGTAGATACTAGACACCGAAATGTTCTAGATGCGTTCTTGGATCACCACCGAACACCAGACGAACTTTCAGATGCTGATCTACCAAATTTGCTATTTCTAGCACAGATTTCTGCACGGACACTGCACGGAAAAAACTGCACGCGAACTGCACTAAAAATGCACGCGACCCGCACCAAGACTGCACGCGAACTGCACGTTTTCTGCCCGCGACCAGCACGTCCAATGCATAATCTTCCATCAGATAATAAACCTGTTTTTTGCGTCAGACTTGTTGATTTTCTTGTCCATCCCGGAATCCATCTCTTTCTACCGCAGCGGAATGCCCTGATCTTTCTTTACTAACCAGACTCTGGTGCAACCAGAGCTTTGATACCACTTGTTAGTAAATCAGACCCAAGAGATAGCAAATAATAATGAACGCAAATCAACACAGAATATACGTGGTTCACCAATCTCTATTGGCTACCTCCACGGGCAAAGGGAAACAGATATTATTATGGCGGAGAAACAATTACAAGAAGATAATCACACTAATCCATGTTTGCATGAACTTTGATCACAAAGTTCCTACCTATGCAAATCCCTAGAACTAGAATTATTGATCTTTCTCTCCATGTCAATTGAATCAAGCACACAAAAATACTAGTTTATGGCTAGTATTTATAGGTTAGAGACCTAAACCAGAAGACGGAAGGAATCCTTAATTAAATCTCAAAAAGGATTTAATTACTTTGCTTTTTCTTCTCAAATTTGACTTATTCAAAGTCATTTACTCTAACAATGGTCATTGCTTTCTCTCTCTCTCTACTTTTTTTCCCCTCAATTTTTCGACAAAAACCAGCTGGCGTCGATGAGGAAGAGGAGGGCATCAAACTGGAGGGAGAAGAAGAAAATGGTGGGGGTGGCTTAAAGGATAGAAGAGGAGGAAGAAGCTATATCTTGGGGTACCGTCAGGCCGGCTCAAAAGTTAATGCAATAAATATAAAAAAATCCAAGACAAAATAATATGCATCATTTTTATAAATAAAAATAAAGATTACAACGATGTACGACGCACTGACATTTCCTGAAAGTGATTTATGACTTCATTGACGCTTACATCGTCTAGTACATCTTTTTCAACATAAGACACTAAACAATCATTAAGCATATCATCCCCCATACGATTACGCAACTCGTACTTCACAATCTTCATTGCAGAAAATATCCTTTCGACTGTTGCAGTTGCAACAGGTAAAATTAATGACAATTTAATCAACATATATACCAACGGATAAGTCTTATGTTTGTTTTTTGCAACCAACTTTTGAGCAAGACCACTAGTCCCAAGAACAAGTGAGAAGTCTTCATCATTTCTGACATCTCGAATGTAATTCTCAAGTTGACTATCAAGCACATCAAGAGCGAAATCATCAAACTCATCTGGGTAAAACATAGCCAACTTAATTAAAGCTTTCTTGTCAAATGAAGCAAACGAGTTAATCGGATCAAGACAAGCAATTAGGTTAAGCAACTCTGTATTTGTGTTATCAAAACGATCATTCAACTCTGAAAGTTGAGAATCTATCACCACATAAAACACTTCAACCCGATAATGAATCAAGTTGCTCACTTGAACACCTTTCCTCGAAACTCTTCCATCCCTCGAGTAAATTATGAAATTATCCTCCATACTTGGTACCCAAATATCATTCTCATCACAAAAGTTTCTAGTTTCATTGATCAAGTTATCCCAACCATGTTCTCTCAATTCTTGTAATCTTTCTTTGGCTATTTTAACAAGCCTCATGGCATTTACAAGATCTTGATCGCTCCTTTGTAATGCTAGTAACAAATCAAGAGTAATTTCCAAAACCGACTTCATCAAATGCAACACAAAAGCAAACTCAAAAACAACATATATTTCTCAAAAGAGTCTTAGCTTGACTACTATGAGCCGCATCTTCACCTCTTTCTTGTAAATGCTCTAGCACTCCAACCACCGAAGAGAACAATTTAATCAAACTCACAATTGTAAAATAATAAGAGTTCCAACGTGTATCACCGGGCCTTTTTAAAGTGCCTTCTTGATTTAAACCTTTGCCGGTCTCAAGATCATCAAAAGACACTCTCTCCAGAAGCTTTCGAATTGTTTTTCCCGAAGCAACTCTTGACGTTTACAAGAACCACCAACAATGTTTGCCAATGATGAAAGAAATCCAAAAAACTCAGAAAGTTGCATATTCTTCTTTGTAATTTGCACAAGAGCAAGTTGAAGTTGGTGAGCAAAACAATGAACATAGAAAGCACATTTGTTTTCTTTCAAGATTAAACTCTTAAGACCATTAAACTCCCCTTGCATATTACTAGCTCCATCATAACCTTGCCCACATACACGAGACAAGCTCAATCCAAATCTTGAAAGGAGAGACTCAAGGGAGGCCTTTAGGCAACGTGACGTAGTGTTTGGCACACGGACAATGCCAAGAAAACGCTCCATGATCTTCCCTTCATGATTCACATAACGTAATGCAGTGGGGGAGGGGTAATTTTCAAACGGAGCATACTCATAGTCCAGCTAACGTACCAATTTTATCACTCTAATCTAACGACGTATTGATACTAAAACGCACTGCTGCACTGTACCAGATTTACCACACTTTTTAATTTGTATTCTAAATTTGTACTCTCTCTGTCCCTAAATGAGTGTCCAAATTTCATTTTAAGGGACACTGAAAATCTCAACTTTTTGAACAATTTAGTAACAACGATTCATATATAATCTTGTAATCTTCTTTCCAAACCTTTAGTTTTGCACGTATAAAGAAACCTGTGAATTTTTTTTCGAAAAAAAACGTTTATGGAGAAAGTTATGTTAAAAAAAGACACTCATTTAGGGACAAAGATTTTTTGAAAATGGACACTCATTTAGGGACAAAGGGAGTAGTATATTTTATGTCCTAAAAAATAAAATACTCCCTCCGTCCCAGCTCACTTGACACTTCCCAAAATAATATACTTTTTATAATTTTATATTCACTCTACACCTCCACTCATTCTCTCTCTTCATTTTCCACCACTCATTTTATTCAATCAATATTACTATTTACCCCACTCACTATCTCTCTTCATTTCTACCACACATTTTCCTTATTTTATTCTTTTTCTTTAGTTATTGTGCCCATCTCTTGGGTGTCAAGTGAGGTGGGATGGAGGAAGTATACGTATTCTGAGATATTAACAAAAAGAAAATATTTCTATTATATGATGAAATGGGGGCAATATTAAACCTTTAGACTGCACATTTAGTAAAAGAATAATACTAGATGCACAAAAAAGTTACAAAATCTTGCTCACAAAATGTAAGATGTCATGGTTTTATTAGAGCATCTCCAATGGAGAACACCAAATTTGGTGTAAGTTTTACACCAAATGTTACACTAAATAAAAATCTTCTCCAATGTATCACACTATTTTTCACACTAAAAAAGAATATTCTCTATCCACCTCATTTTTCCACTAACACTCATTGTTACACAAACAATACTTGAAGTCTATGATTTTACATATAAACCCATCTCTTTTAATTGAGATGATATAATATTATGTTTTTATAATTATTTTTATGCATTGTACTTTTATAATTAAGTAAAATATATTATATAATTTATTAACATATAAGTTAATTAACATAATTTACAATGTGAGTTTTTAAAATTTAGAGGGACTAAATGTGACAAGTGAAACTATTACACCAAATTTGGTGTAAATGAATAGTGTTACACCAACACCAAATTTGGTGTAAAATATAGTGTCCATTGGAGGGATGAATAGTGGGCATTTTAGTGTTATAGTGTGAAATATAGTGTCCATTGGAGATGCCCTTAGTGTTTTTAATTAAAATGTGGCGGGTCCATTGTCGATGCAACCAACCAATAAATTATCGCCACCTTGTTTTTTTTTTCCCTAACATTGCTCTTAGTAAAAACTAGAGAAGATCCTTTTTGAAAAAAAATAGGGGTTTCATCTTTGTACCATTTTGTCACTTTTATCTCCTCTCCCTACTCTCTATTTCATCTTCACCACCGTTGGCACACAAAATCATAGGGAGAAGAGATGGCAATCCTGCAACTCGGTCTTCAACTGCCGACATGTTCTCCTTCATCTCTCCGGCAAAATCCGCCGGCGAGCTGCCAACTTCCGTCAACTCATTTCCAATTCCGTTTAAATTCATACAGTCATCACTTAACAACCAAGCATTCCCAATTCCTATACAGCAACCCTAGCGTCAATTTCAGAAATTACTCCAGAATTTGTTCCTCCGCTGCAAATTCTACCCAGGTTGAAGAGGTGTGTGTGTGACTTTAATTAACAAATTTCACCTTTGTATTTGCAAATTTAGTGCATAATTCATACTCAACATACGAATTGGAATATGTACTAAAATGGAATGGCCATTCCTGTGCACCAAACGGGAATTCATGAAATTGGTTCTTACTTTTTGGTTTTATGTTTAAAATATTTTCACTTTGATGCAGAGTGATGGAGTAGTCAAAGACAAAAGCGTCTCAGTAATTCTACTTGCTGGTGGAAAAGGCAAAAGAATGCGTGTACCTATCTCTCTATCTCTCTCTACATACAGCACATATATTCAGCCAATGAATATACACCCCCCCCCCCCCCCCCAAATTATCCCATTTTGACTATTTTTGGTTAACTCGATTGAAATTTGACCAAACATTTGTAAATGCTGGCTAGTTCTTACGAATTTATTAAGTTGTTATCGATAATTGCTTAATATTTTTATAATAGTGATTGAAACTTAAGAGTATTAAATGGATGTGAATATTGTCTTATGCTGATTTTTCAATTAGGAATTTGGGACAATCATTCAGGGATTGTGGGAGTATCGTAGTATTCGTAGATGATTAGCAACCTCTTCCAGGCTTTGCTGGCATGATTGATGTCTTTTCAAGCTCAACCTGTTTACATAAAGAATACTCTAAATGAGTACCATTTTTATTTTTTCAAGAAAATGGTGGAAGTTGGCTTTTAAGCACTTTTACTCGCACATCTATACAATATTCTTAATGGTCATGCCATGTATTGCAAGTACGAATTAGAGCATGATGTGGCACAAAAGTCGTTAGTAACTTCACTAGGAACTGTTAGGGACACTTATTATTTTATCTTATTTTGAAAAATGGCAACTCATCTGGTGAAGAGGGTGTACTTCTTTTCATGGACATATCAGCAATTTTATTTGAAAAATTGTATTATTTGAGTTGCAGCCATAGAACAAACTCAAATTCACTTGGACATTTTACATGGATTTTGCTAATGAATCTTTTATCACAATTGTGATACATCCAATGCACAGTCTAGTAGGTACGATCATTCTTATCCTTATTACGTACCAGACCATAAAAAGGGGAAATCTGATGCGTACCACATCACGCTCGAGTAAAATTATTCATAAAAAAAATAAAGTTAAGTAAAACACCGTTTCACTTATTTCTAGCACAACTTTCCTAGGGAACTATCACATTTTGTAAGTGGTGGTGAAGTGAAATATTTTGCTTTCCTTTGGCTTGACTCAATAAATGAGCCAACTAGTAGCCCTTTTCATACTCTGACGGAATTTTTCATTGAATCACTGCTTTTTTTCTAGTACCTCACATTGCCAGACTCTTTGTGCCTTGCGATCTTTGATTGGTTGCTTAGGCTGAAGTAAATGATTTTCTTACACGTTGCAGTCTGTTGTTCAATACGGCTTACTGATATACATCCTCTTACTTTTGAATTCTTTTAACTTCTTTTAAATACCTCTATGAATGATTTTTTTTTTGGTTTGACTTTAAAAACGATATACTCCATCTTTTAGCAATCCTATATTTCTGGGTGAAATCAGGAAGGCGAAGTATCGAGACATTTTCTTTCCTAGATTATGTTATGTGTATATAAACATTACATACCACTAGTTTTCCATGTTTGTGTAGCGCTGCCACATCCTTCTAAAGATCTTTTATTTTCTATTCTTCATTATTTATCTGTAACTTTAGTCCATGAGATGATAGTGTTGTTATCCTTTGTGCATATAGGTCAACACTCCGAAGCAGTATCTTCCAATTTTAGGCAAACCTATTGCTTTGTATAGGTAATTGGTGACTATTTAATAGCTCTTGCTTGATAGTTTGTGAAGTTGAAACTTGGTTTTATAACAGTATGATTTATTTTGATGTATGTTTGAGAGTAGAGACTTTTAGACCTTTCTGAAAATTCTTCCGAGTTATTCATGGGGAAATGCTCATAGTAAATACGAGATTGAGACTAGCTGGATTCGGTGTGGGGATGAGATGTTAATCTTGTAATTTTCTGTCATCATATAAATAGGAAGTTTAAGTTACTAGTGATTATTGTTGAAAAAAGAAGGGCTCTTATTTTTATTTGTTGAGAAGTCTTATGTCTCAAATTTCAAAATAATGTGGATATTAATTGAATTCTCGTTGCAGTACACATCCTAAAATACATCATGTGAGAAATTATAAACTCTGACGATCGAGTGCCCCTTGATTCTTGTTAAGAATATATAGGTAGTCTTTTGCCTCCACACACCTCATTGGTGGATGTTCCTACTTTCAAAAGAGTTTAAGAACTCAAGAATCTTATTTTTTGTCCCAAAAGCAATGTCCCAATTTGCTTTGATCAAGAGCAAATTTGGACATTCATTCTGGGATGGAGGGAGTAGTACTTTCACGAACTAAATGATCTTTTTATGTGTCCTCCGGCCATTCACACAAAAACTTTCTCATAGTTCTCTTAAGCCTATCAGCTACACTAACACTGATGCGTGAAAGGAGACGAGGTGGATACACAAGACGTGACTGAACAGCCATAATAATAAAAAGGGCAGCCTGATCTACGAAGCATCCCCGCGCAACGAGGGTCTGGGGAAGGGTCCCCACCACAAGGGTGAAATGTGGGTAAACCTTACCCTTCACAAACGCAAGAGGCTGCTTCCTGGACTCGAAGCCGGGACTTCAAGGTCACACGAAAACACCTTAACCAGTGCGCCAAGCTTTAATTTACACAAACAAATGAACCTTGGTATCTAAAATAAGATTATACGGTCACACGGAGACACGTGAAAGAAGAAGATATTTGCAAACGTTTATCATCATGCCTATTTCATACTCAACTTAAATTATGTTGAGGGTAAGGTTTGCCAAGATAACCCTGAGGTTTTTGTTGTTTGTAATTTAGACAACCAAATGAACCTTTTATCTACAATTACTCAACTCTGCTTCCTCGACTCCTCTCACTGGTGAAATATTCCGTGACTAACCCGAATGGCAGCTTAAATTTAACATTAAGTTAGGTCATTTTGGCATGAAGATAAACATTTGCAATTCTCTTCTTTTATAAAAAAAAAAAAATAAAAAAAATCACAAAACAGCTATCCCTACATATAGGAGGAACGACATTATCCATTATATTGGATGCATATTATTATGTGGGCTGGCCCTGGGGGTGGGAGTTGGTTTCACAAGTATGGATTAGATCTGTCTTCAGTGCTGATTAGTGCATGTTAGCTAGATGTGGACCATGTGGTCAATTAATTTCTACATTGCTTCTTATCTGTCTGGTATCATCAAGTAATACTACCTCCGTCCCAAAATGAATGTCCAAAAACATATTCAAATTTGCTCTAGATCGAGAGCAATTTTGAAGATTTTTTGGACATTCATATTGGGAACGAGGTAGTAGTTAATACATAGGGGGATGTCGTAGACAATTGTGAGAAGAACATGAGAAGATCCAGTAAGCACATGACTGGACTGATTTCATACTAAAGATGTTTCTACTTTTTGTCACTTTAAATGCTATGCAGCAATAGGATTCTCCAAACGGTACTCTATAAGAAATCAGTTTGATATTAGTCAGTGTTTATCAGTGGTTGTTGGGGTACATTAGGGGGAAATGTTTTAATAATTCTCTTTGTAAAATTTAACTAATGGAAGAATTTTGTGATTTGAGTTTGTCTCTTAGCTACCATTATGGTGTGATCATAATATTATGCCCCCTTTCTTCCTTCCCCTGCAGTTTTTACAAATTTGCAGAGATGCGCGAAGTGAAAGAAATTATTGTAGTTTGTGATGCTGAATATGCGGACCTTTTTATAGGTATCAGTTAATATAAGTACATATGCATGTATGTATGTGTCTTTGCACTCAAATATAGTCAACGTACTTCTTTCCCTTGTTTTCAGGCACTTTGGAGACAATCAATGTGGACCTTAAATTGGCATATCCTGGAAAAGAAAGACAAGATTCTGTATATAATGGACTTCAGGTACATTGACATTATTTCTTAGCAAGAAATGCTTCATTCCTTCTCATGAAATCCTCAAGTCTATAATTGCTCAACTTTCCTTAGAAAATTAAATTATTTTCAAAGTTGATTCTTAGCCGCTTCTTGCAGCAGAGCATATGGTCTTTTTACTATAGTATATACAAGACTCAAATACACTGTCTTGTTGGATTACGAATATAGATTTGCAAGTTATATGTATGGAAGTGTTATGGGGTAGTTGGGACATGAGGGCCTAGGCCTGTATTGACTTGAGCTACATAATTTTGTCCCCCTAGTTGTATTTTCCTTCCTACTTTCAGATATAGTAGTGCCAGTTCAAAACTAATTCATGAGCTTAATCTCCTACGCAATGTCCCGTAATTTGATGCGGGCTCTAGGATGACTGATGTCACTATCTTTTATTGATCATACGAGATGTCTGCATTTATGAATGTTAGTGATTGTCAGGAAAAGTTGCAACTTTGAGTTACTTTTCACCTACTGCATGTCTTTAGATGATACATTATATTTCTCTTCAATGATGCAAACCAATTTGTGCTACAGGCTATTGATTCAGACTCCGAACTTGTATGCATCCATGATTCCGCAAGACCTCTGGTGTCATCTGAAGATATATCAAAGGTTTGCTTTAGTGTTTTTTAGCAGCCCAAAAGCAAGTGACATTTTATGTTCTTACTTTCAAATATACTAGATACCAAGATTGCCTTTCATGCATCAGTTCCTGAAACATGGCATATATACATTGTTGTGGCAGTTTATTTTATAGGAAGTTGACATATTTAAGCAAACAAGTTGACGGAGATGTGCTTAATTAACAAATAACTACAACCCAAGGAGATCAATCATTTGAAGTTTTATTTAGTTGAGTTTTTCTTGGCTCCATGTTGTGTGCTAGGATTTTTGTATTGGAAAATATTCTGTGAAATTGGTTGAGACTCGTTTTCTTTCTCAGGTCCCATAGTTAATTATTTTCCTCTTCTGGCCCCTTGTATACTGCAGTGGCCACTTTTCTCGCAGTCCACTCAGATTAAAGCTATCAGACCTTGTTGTGTAAAAATACCTCATATTTGTCTGGGTCTAATAAGAAGTAAATACTTTAACAGTGATGGGTACTAATTATTTTAACAATGATGGGTCCACTCTTTCAAAATTATGGATGTATCCGACCCCCCCCCAAGTTATTGAATCCGACCGCTGTTTAGTTTCTGTATTTATTTATTTATTTTTGGCGAAAGGGGGGGCGGCACCTCCCTAGATTTTATTAAATAACAGCAAAAGTACAAACACAAGGAGGGGGACATGACAACCTCAACCACCGGAAAAGAAATACGGAGTATCTAAAGGAGGAGGCCTTACACAACCTGTAAGGTCCTCTACAAAAGAAGGGAGAGATCCTATTACAATAAAATTTCGAGTCCACTACTGACAAGCGACTTATCTTCTAACACAAGGTAGATCACCTTTATCAGAAGTAATATAACCCATACAAGTGGAAGGAAGATCATTAATTGTATCAAAAGTAAAATTACTTCCGTGTGTAATAGTTGAGGCAGATATATACAGAGTTCTCCCAAATGGGTCTCCAATTTTGATCCGGTTCACTTTTATTGGTTAGGGTTTCATCAATAAGTTGAACCTTTTAAGTAAAAGTTTCCACAAACCAATTGTTTTTCTCTTGGTCATTTTCTTGCAGGTTCTAAAAGATGGCTTGCGAATTGGAGCATCTGTACTTGGTGTTCCTGCTAAAGCCACAATCAAAGAGGTAAATTTGATGATTATTCCCTCAGTTTTAAATAATTGTAGCGTGCAGTCTACACGACATGATAATTTTCTTGGGATGGAGAGTGTAAATAATATATCAGTAGATACTAAATTCGCAATAGTAGTGTATTGTTGCTCTCCATCATATTCAAGATAGAGTTATAAACAACAGTTACTGGAAGGATATAAATCAGAATGCTTGGACTTTGAAAATGGTTTGCATTGGGGGGAGATATATATAATGCCGATGTTATGCTTTGATAGTATGTTACACTTGGTATTTTTCTCTCGCAGGGACTGTTAATATTACTGCTTCCCACTTACACTTAGGCTTCTCTCAGCTTCTCCCCATAATTTTAACGTAGATTCTCTCTCTCAAACACACACAGACATTCTTTCCGAGGCTTCCATCTTTCTCTTCTATTTCCTTTCTCAACCACCACCATGTTAGGATTGAAGTCCTAAAATCATAAGGGGACAAGGGAGAAAGGAGTCTAAATCATAGGGGGAGTTGGTGGAGAGCAAGGAGATGTCAAAAAGGAAAGGAAACGGATTCGGGCAAGAACAAGGGTTGCTCGGCCGAGCAGAAGGGCGCCGCACAAGGAGGCCGTTCAGAAAGCCTGTTTTTTGTTTGTTGGGCTGGTGCTCGGCCGAGCACCATATAGGACTCGGCCGAGCATGTCGGGGACAGTCCAGATTTTTCTAGTTTCCTTATTTGACATGATCTCTTCCATGTATTGATTTAGGGCTTCCTTGTACACCTACATAAGCATAGTTCCGACCTAAAACACATTGTAGCATCATATTAAAGAGTGTTTAATATAATATTGACTTGGCGATTGCCCCCGGACGCAGTTCATGTGTTGAACGAAACCGGGTAAACAATTCTTGTGTGTTTGTGTGTGATTCTCTCATATATTCTGTTTGTGGGTGTTGTGTTCTTAATCTTGATTGCAATAGGGGGTACCACTAAATTCCCACACACCAATTGCCTTAGCCATATTTTGGACCTTAGTTGGCCACTATCTAGTTTAATGGTCCTCATTGAAGATGATCACCTGTTTTGGCATGCTATTGGGTCATGTCGCCATGGAGCGTTAGGGGCGTGACAGAATGCCTAAGTATTCAAAATATTTGGTGTGGACTTTTTTAAAAAAGTTAGTAAGGATAGAGCTAATTGATAATCCCTCCTTCCCAATTTAAGGTTCACCCTTTGACATTGCACGCTTATTAAGAAACCAACGCAAAATGGATAAACAATTCAAGTGGGTTGAGGACATAATTGTCCTAAGCACTATTCATTTTTCAAGTGGGTAAAAAGTGGGTTAGTTTAGTAATTGTTTTCTTGTAATTCCTGAAATCTTACGAGTACAGACTTGTCTTAAACACTGTTCATTATTTTTGCCATTTTGGGAATGAAGAAAAGGTTGAACCTTATTGTGGGACGTACTAAAAATGAAAGTGTGAACCTTAAATTTGAAACGGAGATTCATATGTAGTTTACTGAAAATTGAAATTCAGTCCTTTTCCTTTCAATTTCGTTGCACTGGCTACGCCTAATGTGCTTCTTATATATCTGGGTGCACAAAGGAATACAGACAAGGATTACATGTGTTAGTCGCTTTCTCTAAATTACACTGTCGTGTATCTCCGTGAGTAAATAGGTGAAGAAGGAAGTATTTTGCTGATGCCTTTTGGTCCTTTTGGCTAAACATTTCTAAAACCAAATTTCTGCTAAATTTCAAGTAGATTTGTTTCTTTGTGTATGGAGTATAATGGTTTTATATATTCCAAATTTCTGTTCAGGCAAATAGCGAATCTTTTGTTGTGAAAACTCTGGAAAGAAAAACACTTTGGGAAATGCAAACTCCCCAGGTTTGCTAAAGAAACAGTTACAATTTCCTTATCTATATAACATTAGTTCCCATATTTGCCTTTAATAGATTTTACTTAAATGTGATCTTCTTTCTTCCTATCAGGTCATCAAGCCAGAGTTGCTGAAGAAGGGTTTTGAACTTGTCAAAAGGTACTTAATCTACAACTGCTGTAGCCTGTCAAATTAATTTCGAAAGTCAAGAATACATGCCACATGTTTTAACTATACTCGAAATTTTTCTCTCTTCTAGACCAATGAAGTAAATGCGTATGATATCTGGCAATAAACTCATCCCAGCAGGCAAATGAATGACAACTTCTTGAAATAATTAACTTGGTACAAGTTTAAACATGCATGATAAATGGCAAAAGAATTCGGTTATTTGCTACAACGATGGTATTAAGAAATTTTTAATTATGTGATATGCTGATGTAGAAGGAATGGACGAAATATAGAAAGAGAATAAACCTGGTGTCCTGAGAAGTTTTGGTTCAGAGGCACGGTATGAGTCAAGGGTTTCAGCAAATCGCAGAATATTGGTTGGTTCTGAGTTCTGAACATATGTCAGAAGTCAGAGATGTAACACATAGAGGGCAAAAATAATACTCCCTCTGTCTCAAAATGATCTTCCCATTTGACTATTCAAATTTTTTAAGAATATGAACACTTAGCTTCACTAGCCATGTTTTGTTTATGCACTTTTAAGCCCAAATTGTAGAAATGGGAAGAACTTTTTGGGACAATGAGAAATGCCAAATGAGAAGATCATTTTGGGACGGAGGGAGTATCTGAATGAACATAACCATCTTTCCCATTTGAAGAGACCCTTTTTTTCTTTTCAGGTGTCCTATTTATTTATTTTATTATATTTTTTTGTTTATAAAATTATAATTCTTTGGGTATAATCCTCCAGAGAACTATTTATTTCTTGAAATTGTATTTTCGAAAGCTCTTTCTAAATATATTAGGGTTTGACATCATCCGAGACTTTCTTTTGTGGAAGGGAGGGAGTACATTAGATTAGGGCCTTTACATGCGCAAGCAAAAACTTATTGTCTAATTAAGGTTATCCTAAATACAACACTGCTCATTATTAAGATCATAGTAGTTTTTTGCAAAGCCCTTGCAGTTACCATATACTCCCTTTGTCCCAAAATAAATGTGCACTTAGACTCTTTCCTAATTTGGAAATGCAAAATTAATTCTGGGACGTACTAAAATGGAAAGTGTGACATTTATTTTGGGATGGAGGGAGTACAATTACACCAACGGCCCAAAATTAACTCAGTGGTCTTTTCCGATCATAAATCCTATTACAATCTTTTTTCCGTCCCTTATTGCACTCATCTATCTCCAAAGCATTACCTCTTGAAAATAAATTGTTCCTAGCTTGTACAACTGCCATTTTGTATTTATAGTACTGCTTCTGTAATGCCCAACACAATGGTCATGCATGTTGAGAATGTTTTTATGGGTTACCGATTATAGAGCTTTTAATCCAAATTTCGTGGATAAAGACTGAATTTAGACCATTCCCATATTTTAACAGCGAAGGCCTTGAAGTCACAGATGATGTGTCCATTGTGGAGTACCTTAAGCATCCTGTATATATCACCCAAGGATCTTACACCAACATCAAGGTAATGTAATCCTTCACAAAAAAAAATCAATTTGTTTTTCTATGGCATTTTCTTTATGGTTGTTTGTTTCTTATGCATCGAGTTGAAAATGATAATGTCTCCTCAAAAATGATTCTCACTTTTGGTAACTACACGATAATAAAGTCAACCGATTGTTGATTATGAACATGCATTCGTCAGTTGACTTACAGGTCTTATCCACTTGAAAGTAGATTCTTGTTTTCTTGAGAAAATTATGTTTGTAGCAAATAACCAATCCAAGTGCAATTTGTTTTTTCTTTTGCAGGTTACAACGCCTGATGATTTGGTGTTTGCTGAATGGATAATTAAAAACGCCTCTGAAGAGTCATCTTAATTGTGTTCACTCTCGCCGGACAAATCATTGCGTATATTTGTGTTATACCGGAAATTAGATAAGTTAGACTAGTAACTAGTTGGTAAATTTTGGTTATTTCTAGGCCGAATACTTGCAACTTGAGCTTTCTTGTTGCCACATGTGTAAGCGTTTCAGAACCTGTATTTTATGTTGATTTTGATGGGATTTTTTTTTTCTTAAAACGATTTTGATTATTCAAAGAAGCTCCTTCTTCTTCTTCTTGTTGTTCATAAGGACGTTGGCTTATAAAATAAAATGAAAAAAATATTTTGTGACAGAGAGTATACTCCCTCCGTCCCATAGTTATTGCTACCGAATGAGAGTGCACGGGGATTAAAAAAATATGTTAGAAAAGTAAGTATTGTGAGTGGGTAGGTGAGAGAAAATAAGTGAGTGGATAGGAGAGAGAAAATTAAACATTTTGGGTAAGTAGTAATAAGTATGAGACGCCAAAAATAGAAATAAAGTATGGGACGGAGGAGTATATGACCTAAAATATGTGCAATTACTCGAATAACAGTTGAAAAGATTTTTTTAAAAAAAAAAGTAAACAAAATTAGCCGTTATAATAAACAGGTTATTGAAGGGTAGAGTATAAATACCCGTGAGTTGAGCTACCTGTTATCTGCAAGTATGTACAGTACAATAATAGAGCATTGGGTCATAGACGCTGACCCGCCCAAGTCAGAAGTCAGAGCCCATTGATTTAAATTTCCATCGTTGATTTTGATCTCGATGGTTTGTATCTCGCAGTAGTGTCCGGTTGAGAAATCAGCAGCAGCCCACACCGTGACCCAGGGGCGGATCTAGTATATAACGAGGGTGGGCAGATGCACACCCTGGAATTGCAAAAAAAAAAATACCGAGTAGTTATAAAAAAAAAAAAAAAAAAAAACTATAGGGTGTAAATTGTGATTTTTGAAAGAAGAGGGAGGGGTGCAGAATGTAAAAAAAAACCATTACTAAGAGAGAAACCAAACATTGGTCGATCCATCAGAAACGCACCATCTACTTTGATTTTCTACGCCGCACGCCGTTCTTCGCCTCCTCCGCAGACGGAAATCGACGTCGTCGGAGACGACGCCTCTGCAGACCACCCCGCCGACGCGCCTCTGCAGACCACCGTTCTTCGCCTCCTTACTCAATGTCTCAATCTCAAAAGATATTTTTTTTTGAAATTCAATTTTAGGGCTTTAAAATCTGAGCAATCGGCTTCGGCTTGATGGATTTGGGGATTTCTTGAGGAATTGTACAAGCATATGTTTTGTGGATTAGGTTTGCTGTTGTAAACTGAAGATATTTTTTTCCTAGGTATCCATTTCAGCATCCGATCATTACATTTGCTATGCCTATATATCACCCAAATATCGATAATGGTGGTCAAATTTGTCTTGGCATTCTCAAATTTCCTCCAAATGTGATCTATATTCTGTACTATATATCTGCTGAAAATTTTGTTTTTACAGCCTGGATATACACATTTGAATCCGGAAGTGTTTGGATACACTTCTGTTCTCCATGTTTTTCTTATTAACTTAATTTATGTTTCTGTTCTTTGGTTCTAAATTAATTATCAAGGCTTAGTTTGCTCACTCATTATGAAAGACAATTTTCTATAAAGGAAACCATAACGATTAGATCAAAGCTTTGATCAAGTCTAGGACAATGTTTCAAATTGTAGTTCGATTGAGCAGAGTTATTAACATTTAGGAAGGAGGGGAATTCGGAAATTGGAATAAACTGGTACATGTATAAGGAATTGCATTCATTAATTATGTTGTTGATACCCTGCATCATTTTTGTGACGCTGCTCTCTATTCAACAGGAAAAATGTTTATGTGATGGCTTAACTGTTACATTAGAGTTGCAGCAAAGGAAAGCAACGATGAATCATTGAAGCCTGAAGCAGTGATTGCTTTGGACTGTGAAACTCAGAAAGCATGTAACTACTGAAACTAGCACTAGTTTCTTAAAACTAATAAAATCTAATAACTGCAATCTTCATTGTGTCTACCGCATCCCTCACCCTGCCACTCCTTTTTATCGTAGTTACGCTTCCTATCCTGTACTTGTTCCTTACCCTGACTGGTTACAAGAAATAACTACTTCTAACTAACTAACTAACTAACCGCCATCTATAACTACAGTAGCATGTCAGCTTTGAACCGGCCTGACCGGACCCCAAATTTTTAACCCCCAAAGAAAGTGCACACCCTCACCTAAAATCCTAGATACGCCACTAGGAGCAAGGACATCTGAATGAGGAAAGAGTCTTACTCCATCCGGTCCAAAATAACTGTCTTTTTTTGCATTTGCACAACTCTTAAGAAATGTAATAATTATCATGACTTAGTGACAAAAGTTCCAACTTTACCCCTATTAAGTGTGCAACTTTCTTACATTAATATCTCACACTAAGATAATTAATAAAAGAGAACAAGTTTCAATGCAAGGATAAGAGAGACATTTAGCTCAAAAGTGACAATTATTTTGGACCAAAATTTTGGTCCAAAAGTGACAGTTATTTTGAACCGGAGGGAGTAATCAATCATCGACTTCAGATAATTAATGAAGTAGACATTTTACTTAAAGAAAAATGAACAGTCGGTAGATTGGTAGGAGAAATACATTTGATTAAGTAGACGTGAGTTCGTGTATGCTTAGGCCTCGGCAAGTGTTGGACTTGGACCACAATGTTTTTCAGTTCTAATACTTGTCGGTGATTACCAACTTGCCCAGCAACATCAACCTAATATAGGTGTCAATGATGTGCTTTATATATGTTATAGGAACAATTTTGCTACTAATGCATGCACGTTCTATTTGAACTTTATAGGCCAAAACACATTTTACCCCCCCAAAGTATCCACTGATTCCCATTTTGCATCCCCGTTTGAAAAGTCGATCTGTTTGGTACCTAAACTTTCAAATTTTCCCACTTTACACCCCAACACTAACGAATGTTAGAAATTTCAACAGAATAGGTAACGAATGGACTAGTTTGTAATGCTTATTAGTTTTTAAGGGTCAAAATGCAAAGTTTTGAATATGAACTACTAAAAATTTGTTTCTTTTTCCAAATAATTAACATATTATCTTAAATAATTAATATTTATTGAAAATAATACTAATTTTTTATGCTGTTTTTTTTTGTAACATGAAATTTATAATTTTTAATAAAATAAATATTACGTTTTTTTTAAATAAAAATTTTTAAAAATAAATATTTTTTTTCTAAGAAAAAACATTGTAGTGTTTTATTTATGTTTTTTAAAAATAATAAAATTAAAATTTTAATTTTAATTTTTAATTTTTGTAAGAATTTTATTTTTTTTAAAAATAAAACACTATAACGTTTTTTTTTTAAAAAATTAAAAAAAGCAATTTTTTATTTTTATTAAAAAAATAAATTTCATTTTTAAAAAGAATAACTTTTATTTTTTTAGAAAAACTATTTTAGCATAAAAAATTAGTATTATTTTCAAGAAATTTTAATTATTTAATACTTAAAATAATTTTAATTATTTGGAAAAAAGAAATAATTTTTTAGTACATAATATTTAAAACTTTGCATTTTAACCCTTAAAAACTAATAAACATTACAAACTAGTTTGTTGGGTATGCTTATCTCTTAACCCTCCTAATTATGTTAGAATTGATTGATACCATCACCTATGAGTATTTTATGGACTTTAGGACCCTATGTAAGAAGTTTAATAACTTCAGTTTTTAGCTTAGTCCATTTTATAGTATAGGCTTAGAATATAGGACTTGGAGCGAAAAGGAATGAAGAACTAAGCAAGACTTGTGTCTCTGCGCAGGACTTCTCTGCGCAGGACATCTCTGCACAGGTTTTTGCTGCGCAGCATTTTACCTTGCTCAGTTTTCGATGCTTTCAGATTACCTAACTTGGAAAGCGCTCAGAAGATGTACGCTTGGATATGCAGAAACGACAAACTTGCACACTCAGCATATCCAACGGTGGAGATGCGCTCAA
This sequence comes from Campanula takesimana, assembly GCA_026119855.1. NCBI lineage: Eukaryota > Viridiplantae > Streptophyta > Magnoliopsida > Asterales > Campanulaceae > Campanula > Campanula takesimana. Next base: position 2,172,753 of record JAOWBW010000048.1, on the reverse strand, counting down.
GTGAGATATTTCAAATGAAGACAGCTGTCAACCTTCTATAAGAAGCTTTTGAATTTGGTCTTCATGCTCAGTCTCCAACGGCTCAAAGACACCTGCGCACCAATCATATTGTGCCAGGTCATCAACCTTGATCAGAGCCTCAACGGCTATAAAGGACATCTGCGCATCAATCATATTGTGCCAGCTCATCGTCCTTGCTTAGAGCACCAACGGTTAGTTTTAAGCTCTCTGCTATAAATAGCCTGCTCATCTTCATTTCCAAGTTGCTAGAATTTGTGCTTACTAAGTATTCCTGAAGTTCTGAAGATTGCTGCTTAATATTCTCAGATTCAAGAACAACCTTGATACCTTCAAACTCCTGCCCAGATCCTAAGCCTTATATCACCAGAATTCTTCGTGCTCTTCATCTCATAGATTCATAGAGCCCAGAATTTCTGTCACACACACACCTCTTGAAGTTTCGATCATATAGATCTTACTTCTTGAGAAACACCGGTTTAGTCTAGGATTTGCTCTTCATAGAATAGATTTTGATTTGAGTTTTGATTCTTTGTAATCTTGTAAAAGCTCCTCACATCAATATAAATCTCATTAGAAAATCCAAGACTAACCATCTTGGTAGAGGACGTAGATCTTTCATCGATCGAATCTCTCCAAATAGCTTGTTCATTACTCTTACTACTTATTTCCTGCTTACCTTATTTCTTAATAGCTGTTTTGTTTGATCTTATCAGATTGCTATTTGCTGCTGTGTCTTGTTATTGCTTATTGCCTTAGAATCCTTTTTATCCAAAACTCTAAGCCAAAACTTAGCGCGTTCGTTTTTTGTCTCTGCGCATTACCCTGCGCAGTAGCTGCTTAAATTTCCGCTGTGCATTTCACACTCTCTCTGCGCGCTATACTTAGCTTATTTGAGAACTGTGCGCATAAGCCATTGATTTGCAAAAGGGTTTGAAAAAAAATTTAAAACGCTATTCACCCCCCCTAGCATTTTTCATACCCTTGTTGCCCCTTTGGGACCAACAAGTGGTATCAGAGCAAACACCTTCATAAAACTTGTTTTGTTTTTCAAGCTTAACAGCTTGGGTGCCGATTCAAGATGGTTTCAAAATCTTGGGCAATGGCTAACTATTCACAGGTTCCAGTGCTGAATGAAGATCACTTCGAAATCTGGAAGCACTGCATGCTCACTCATTTTTCCTCAATAGACGAGATCCTCCACGACGTCGTTCTCGAAGGACCTTATATTCCGATGAAGGCTAATCCTGATACTACTACAAATAAGGAGACCCCTACAATCAAGAAGACCAAAGAGGAATGGACTGATGAAGAAAAGAAATGGGTTGGCTATGATGGAAGAGCAAGGAACATCATTCTTAGCACTCTAGACCTCTCCACGCACAATCAAATTATGAGCGGTGGAACTGCAAATGAACTATGGGATGCTATTGAAGGATATGTGAATGGAGACAAAGTAAGCAGGGAAAACAAAAGATTTGTGGTGCAAAGAAAATTCAACTGCTTCATGAGAAAGGATGGTGAAACCTTGAGACAAACTTATGATCGCTTCTGTGCTGTTGTAAACTCTTGTAAATCTCTTGGAACTACATTCACCAATAAAGAAGTCAATTCTCAATTCTTAGATGCACTAGGTTTCAGATATGTGCACAAGGCGAGTCATCTGGAATATTCTGGATTTCTAGATACTTGGCCTCTGCGCAGCTTATGTAACGACCCCAAAACCCGTCCATATTTATTTTATATTTTTGGGAATTTTAATTTGAACTTATGTGTGCATTTTATGTGTTGCATTACATTTTATGACTTGCATATATTATTTGAGTATATGTGTTAGTAAAATTTTGTTAAAAGGAATAAATGAGTTAGTTGAAATTTTAGGTTCAAAGTGTAACTTTAAAGTTTGGGGGTTTAGTTGTTTAAAATGAAAATGGAGGGTCTTAAGTGAAAAGTGGAAATATCCTAATATATGCTTATCTTCTCCCTCTCTGCGTGGCTAATTCACTCACACACAAACATTACTTTCCTAAAAATTACTCTCTCTGTATCCACGAAGAAAGAAAGTAAGTTCAACCCATTTCGATTTAATTCTTTTTATTTACTTACCCATTTTAAAAACTAATTATATAAAAATGATCAGGGCGTTGAGTAGGTCATTTCTACCCGATCAAAACATATTTCTGCGATACTTTTTCGGAAATAGGTAAGTTACTAATTCCCCTTAAATAGTAAAATGGTCATATATTTGCTATATGTGTGTTATATGGTGAAATTATTGTGAAAAGAATTTAATTGTGATACTTGTTTATTTGGGATAAAGGGAGTATAATTATACTGGGTAAGTGACTTGGTTTGTATGTTAGCATGTATATGGATATGTTTATATACTTGATAATGTTAGTATAAGTGTTTGAAAGTATACTCCTACTCGTGGGACGGTAAATTATTAACTTAAGTTAAATGTTAAATAAGTATATTTATAAAAATTATACTATTATTCGTGGGACGGGGAAATGAATGAAAGTATCCTAAATGAGTATATTAGTATATTAGAAAAATTATACTTATACTTGTGAGACGGTGAAACGAAAGGAGTGCAATTTTGGTACATTTGGAGGTTTGGGCGGTTGCACACTTTTTGTGGGCGATCGCACACTCTTTCTGGAGCAATTTGGCCTTAATTGAGTGTTTTGGGAGGCCTCACACTATTTTTGGGCGATCGCACACTTTTTCCCAGAAAATGGTTCAACCTTCCGGAGGCCATAACTTCTTCATACGGACTCCGATTTAGTCGTGTAAACTATCGTTTCGAAGCTCTTCTTGTGTACTACGTGATGAGGTGGTTTATTCAGTTGGGTTATAAATATTATATTACGGAAATCCAGTAGGTGTTTAATAACAAAAAGAGTATTAATGATCCGTTGTTGTAGAGTTGGTCCTTTGTGATCGAGTTTGGAATAATGTAACCGTTTAGGTTCATTTTGAGTGTGGTAAATATTTATGATGTTTTCGTAGGATTTCTTACTTTGGAATCCCTTGTGTGAGAAATGGATTCGACATACTTGGTTGTTGAGGATTGTGTTCAAGTGTGTGCAAGATTGTTGTTTGACTTAATGTCATTAATAAAGGATTGTGTTGTGGCCTAATGTCAATGTTGTGAACTCTTTTATGAGTAACGTGGTTGCATCTTTTGATGTGTTTGGCTTGGTTTTTTGTGTAGAATTATTGCCCCGGTTGTTGTTGTTTTAGCAAGTATTTATTACTGTGCTCTTTGTTGAAAGTCCAGCTGGTTTTGTGTGTTATCGAGTGGAGGTGGAAAGAATTATAGTGGCACACTAGCCAAGTTCACTATAAGGCTTTTCCACTGGACCTATTTCCCCAGGTTTGGGTGTTATCGAGTGGAGGTGGAAAGCATTAAGGCTTTTCCACTGGACCTATTTCCCCAGTCCAGATTGGCCTTGGATGGGATGAACTCGCTCCCTCGCGTGAGCATTTAGGGGTATGACTTTGTGTCATTTTCTCCCGCTATTGTTGTTGTTGTGATTGTTTGGTTCCGGAACCGGCTTCAGCCATTGTGCTGCTTTGTTGATACCTCTCAGATGGTTATGTTTGATTCGAGAACTTTGGTTATTATGGTTATGATTTGGTTTTCGGGATCCCGGCTTCAGCTATTTATGCTACTCAACTGGTTTTCTCAGATGGTATTCTCAGATGGTTATGTTATTTCGGTAAACCTTGGCTTGGTATTCTCGTAGGAGTGTTTTACTCCTACACTATGTGTTGTATGATGAGTTGGTCGTTATTTCCAACCGGTATGGGACGGTTGGCGATAGGGAGCCTCTCATGTTATGTGCTATATGCTATATGATTATTTGTTGATATTGTTTCTTTATGATTATCATATCAGCATGTAACGTAGTTGCATTTTAGTAGCTTACTGAGATTTATTCTCACCCCTTATTGTTTACTGTTTTAGATAAAGGCGAGTCCAGGGGATAGGACACTTTGGCACGGAGGACGTTGAAAGTGGTAAGAGTTGCGATTTGTTTGGGTCAAGGTTACATTACATAGATGTATAACCTTTGGGTAGAGTTTCCTTGACTTCATCATCTTGTAATACCTATATTTTGGATAAGGTCGGTGTGTGTACATTTGTATAAATGTTTGTAAGACTTCGGGCTAAGTACTTTCGTTTGTGAAAGTGGTTTGAAAAGTTGGTTTGAAAGTCAGTGGAAGTCTTTGAACTTCAGGTGTTGATTTTGTTAAGTTTTATGAAAGTATATTTCGAAAAAATTTTCAAAAGGTGTTTTATAACGTCTTCCATTCGTGTCCCGAGCGTGGGGCCAAGTAGGACCACGGGTTTGGGGCGCGACAGCTTATACGCTAACTTAAAAGTGTATGAGCTAAAACTTGATCGAATTGATGAAACTGAAGGCAAAGGAAAACTTGTTTCCTATGTTGCGCAAAAGGAACCTGCGCCTGCTCAAACCTCAGACAAAGTATCCACTTCCTCTCTGCTTGAAATGGATGATGATGATTTTGCTATGTTCGTAAAGCGATTTCAAAAGTTCAGGAAATTCTCAAAGCCAGGATCCTCAAGTAAAGCTCCAGCTAAGTTATCTCGTGGAAGAGACTCAAAGAAAGATGATGACTTAGTCTGCTACAACTGCAGAAAGCCTGGTCATTTTGCATCAAAATGCCCTACTCTAAAATTTGAGTACATGAAGAGGAATACTACGCAAAAATCGTTTAAGCAGTGCGGAATGGTTGCTGAAGAAGACTGCGCAGAAAAGGAGCTCAAGACCTGGATAGAGACAGACACTGAAGACAGTGATGATGATGAGTGTTGGGTATGCCCACTTATATCTCAGTTTCAATGTAATAGGATTGATTAGATTTGATTGATCCATCACCTAAGTTTTATTTCATGGACTTTAGACTCACATGTAAGAAGTATTTATACTTCATTTTTTAGGTTGTCCATTGTAATAGAACAGGCTTAGGAATAGGGCAAGAAGATCAAAATTGAAGAAAATCACTCCGTGAATTTGAGCTACGCGCCATGCGCCTTACCCATGTGCCATGCGCCTTCTTAAGCGCGCGCATGATTATGCGCCTAGCATAGCTCATGCGCCTCAGATAAGTCAGATCGCGCATACGCTACGCGCCTCTCTAGCTCAACGCGCATCATGAATGTTTTTATCACTCAGTGATTTATTGAAGATTCAAAGACTTGATGAAGATTCAAACTACGCCAATAATCCAACGGTGGTTAAATAGCACGTATGTACCCGCATCTAAGGACATCTGTCCATAACGGTCATATTTGTGTTATGTGTCTAACGGCTATAAAAGGACACGTGCTCCACTCAATGAGCGACAGCACATCCGTCCTTTCTCTGACTCACAAGGATTTCCAACGGCTAGTTTTTGGGGCTCTACTATAATACCCCATAACTTCAACCATTTGAAGTTGCTAAGAATTTCAAGAATTTCTCTCTCAAGCATTTGTTGAAGATTTGAAGATTGACTTTGTTATTTCCAGAATTCTCAAGACATCTTCATAAATTATCCTTAGCCCAGATCCTCAAGCTATAACACTTTAGTTTTCTCGTGCTCTCAATCTCAAAGATCTAAAGAGCCTTGATACTAAAATCACACACGCACCTCTTTAATTTTGATCACTTAGATCTTTCTTTAATAGATACCCGGTTATTGTTTTAGATTTGTTCATTCATAGAATATTAGATCTTGAGTTAGTGTATAGCTCAAACGATTGTAATTTGTAACACTCTCTCATTATATAAGATCTCCATTAGAAATCCAAGACTAACCATCTTGGTAGAGGACGTAGATCATTTTCCCGATCGAACCTCTCAAAATAGCTCTTGTTCATATCTTGCTATTTCCTTACAAGTTCATATCATATCTAACGACTTGCTTGTTTTATTTTTGTAGATTGATTGATTGAATTGTGTTGTGTTTGTTATATCATTTGCCTTAGTTTCTTATTTCACCCACTTTGAGCCAAAATACTTAGAGTGTGTGTGCGCCTCCTTTATCATACTTTGCGCCTATTTACATTACTAAATTCCGCTGTGCATTTCACTCACTCACTTAGGCGCATATCATAACTCTTACTTGATAAAGTGCGCATTTGCAATTGAGTTTATCAAGGTACGAAAAGAATTTTAAAACAGCTATTCACCCCCCCTCTAGCTATTTTTCATACCCTTGTTGCCCTTTGGGACCAACAAGTGGTATCAGAGCAAACACCTTTATAAAACATTTTCGTTTTTCAAGCTTAACAGCTTGGGTGCCGATTCTAAATGGCAAACTCAAAACCTATGGCAACTGCAAACTACACTCACGTTCCGGTATTTGATGAAGATCATTTTGATGTGTGGAAATTCAGCATCTTAACTCATCTCAACTCAATCGATGAAAGACTTCATGACACCGTGGTTTATGGACCTTACATTCCTATGAAAGCGAATCCAAATCCGCGCACAAATGTTGTTCAACCAACCGTCAAGAAACCAAAAGAAGAATGGACTGAGGAAGAAACAAGAAGAGTTGCAAATGATGGCAAAGCAAGAAACATACTTCAAAGCACTGTAAGCACGGCTATGAAACAACAAGTCATGCATTGTGCTACCGCCAATTAGCTATGGGATGCTATTGAAGAGCATATAGAAGGAGACACCGTCTGCAAGGAGAACAAGAAATATGAAGTACAAAAGAGATTCAACATTTCTCTCAACTCCCCGGTGAAACTTTAAGACAAACTTATGAAAGCTACTGTGAAATTATAAATCTATGTATTTCACTTGGCATGAAGTTTTCTAACAAGGATTTGAATGTCATTTTCTCCAAGCTTTTGATCAAGATACCTACATAAATCCAGCGCTCTTGAAGACACCGGAACTTTAGATGTATGGACTTTAAGGAACCTTTACGCAAATCTCAAAGTTTATGAGCTCAAACTTCAGCGAATTAGTGAAACTGAAGGAAGATCAAAATCCATAGCAATGGTGGCGCAAAGAGAAGAGGCGCATGTTTCTGCGCCTGCGCCTACTCATGATGAGAAAAGTTCCGATTCCAAAATTTCTACTTCTGAGCTATTGGACATGGACGATGAAGACTTCGCTTTATTTGTGAAGAGATTCCAGAAGTTCAGAAAATTCACCAGCCCGCGGCTCAACCAGCAAATTTCAAGGATCTACCAGCAGAGCTCCTCCAAAGTTCACTAGGAGCAGTGACTCAAAAGAAAAGAAGACATTGTTTGTTTTAATTGCAGGAAACCAGGACACTTTGCTTCAAGCTGCCCAACTCCAAAATTTGAATATATGCAGAAGAAGAGCAACCATACTCCCAAGTTCTCTCCCAAATTCACTCGTCACAAGGGAATGGTTGCGGAAGAAGAAGCACCAGCAAATGAGCAGAACACTTGGATTGAAACAGACTCAGATGAGAGCGATGAAGATTCCGATGATGGACTCGTTTGTTTGATGGAAAATGATGATGAAGTTGATACTTATGATTCTGATGATGACTTCTCCAAGGATGTTCCTAATATGAATGCCTTGAATAAACCTATCAAGAAATCTGCAGGTTTTCAAGAAGAGAAAAGGAAGAAAGGACCAACCATCAGCGAGCTCGTTGAACAAGGATTTCTCACTCCGGCTCAAAGCGATGGTGGATTGTTATTCTCACGATGTGATCTTAGTGCAAGGAACAAGTTGAGAAAGGAGCATACATTAGACCTCAAGTTGAACCAACTGCTCCAATCTCCAAAATCAATGATGATGAAGTGATTGCTGAACAAGAAAAATTGTTCAAAAAGGCTGAAAAGGTTCTTTGTTTCATGGCTGGATCTTTAAAAAGCTAGAAATTATGAATGGATTCTCGATAGTGGGTGTTCAAGACACATGACTGGAGATGAATCCTTATTAGAAGATGTCCATGAAGAAAGAGGTCCCTCAGTAACATTTGGTGATAATAACAAAGGACAAGTTGTTGCATATGGAAAGCTCAAGAAAGACAAAGTGTGCATTGAAAGAGTCTCTCTCGTCGAAGGGCTCAAGCACAATTTATTATCCATATCTCAATTCTGCGACAAATGATTAGAATGCCATTTCACCTCAACTCAATGTCTTATTAAGAATGGCAAAACTGGAGCTATATTACTCACGAGATATCGTAAGACAAATATTTACATTATTGATTTCCATAGTATGAACTCTAGTACTAATCTTTGCTTTGTAGCAAAAAGTGTGAACGAAAATAGTTGGCTGTGGCACAAGCGCTTAAGTCACTTGAACTTCAAATATATATCTAAACTCAGCAGGAATAACCTTGTTAAAGGACTTCCCAAGGTTGCTGATCATCATGACAAGAAGTGCGCCGCGTGTCAACTTGGCAAACAACCGAAGAAATCTTTCTCCAGCAAGACCAATCCTTCAACTTCTGGATGTTTGCAACTGCTTCACATTGATCTATTTGGACCAGTCACCACTGCAAGTATTCGCAAAATCAAGTATACTCTAGTTGTGGTGGATGATTATTCAAGATATACATGGGTGGAAATGATGATCTCAAAAGACGATTGTTACGACATTTTGACCACCTTATTCAGACTGCTCCAAACCCAAAAAGAAGATGACATCGTTAGTGTTCGATCCGACAATGGAACAGAATTCAAGAACAACGGTGTTGCTCGATATTGCGACGATCATGGGATAGATCACAACTTCTCAACCGCTGGAGTTCCTCAACAAAATGGGGTTGTGGAAAGAAAGAATAGAACGTTGATTGAAGCAGGAAAGACGATGATAGCTGAAACGAAATTGCCTAAGTACTTTTGGGAAGAAGCTATCAACACAGCATGTTTTACTCAAAATCGTTCCCTCATCAACAAACATCATAACAAGACCCCGTATGAACTTTGGCGTGGTAGAACTCCCAACATTGCATTCTTCAAGATCTTTGGTTGCAAATGTTATATCCTCTACAATGGAAACGAACATAGAGGAAATTCGATGCCAAAGCCGACGAAGGTATTTTTTTTAGGTATGCCAAACATTCTAAAGCTTTTCGCGTTTTTAATAGAACTACATTAGTGATAGTTGAATCTGTACATGTTACATTTGATGAACATTCTCTCCTTGAGCCACATTTGGCTCCAAATGTTGCTGATGATTCTGTTGAGCTTATTGATACAGGTGCTCCTATTTATGTTGCACCTACACAAGAGCAGAATCTATCAACTCAAGGAAATCCATCAACATCAGTTGCTCTAAATTCCTCATATGGTGCGCCCCATGAGTCATCAGCTGCGCCTCACTCACATGTTGCGCCTCTTGATGCCTCTCATGCGCCTATATCTTCAGCTGTATCTGGTGTAAACCCAAGTTTCAACTCTACACCAATTCAACCCCCAATTTTGATGATTTAGAATCTGGTGAAGATGTACCAATTGAAGACCTTCAAGTTACTACGACTCAACCTAACTTACCTCCTGAAATTCGTGAAGTTAGAGGTCACCCAATCAATAATTCATTGGTGATCTAAACGTTGGTGTTAGTACAAGGAGAGATACAAACTTTGATGCTTACACTGCTTTTATCTCTCAAATTGAACTGAAGAAGGCTGATGAAGCACTCCAAGATCCTAATTGGGTTGTGGCAATGCAAGAAGAACTCAATCAATTTGAACGATGTAAGGTTTGGACTCTTGTTCCAAGACCAAATGATCAAGGAGTGATTGGTACGAAATGGGTGTTCAGAAACAAGATGGATGAGAATGGAACCATCACAAGAAACAAAGCAAGATTGGTTGCACAAGGCTATAGGCAAGAAGAAGGAATTGATTACGATGAAACTTTCGCGCCAGTAGCAAGACTTGAAGCTATCATATTTTTCTGGCTTACACAGCTCACAAGAACTTCAAGTTATATCAAATGGATGTGAAGAGCGCGTTTCTAAATGGTGAACTTCAAGAACAAGTCTACGTTGCTCAACCACCTGGGTTTGAAGATTCACAATTTCCAAATCATGTGTACAAACTTCAGAAAGCTTTGTATGGGCTCAAACAAGCACCAAGAGCATGGTACGATACACTATCAAAGTTTCTCATTGAAAAAGGCTTCACTCGCGGTAAAATCGATACAACTCTTTTCATTGCCAAACATAATGGTCATAAATTACTTGTTCAAATTTATGTTGATGATATTATATTTGGTTCTACTAATGAATTGTTGTGCAAGCATTTTGAGAAACTAATGAAGAGCAAGTTTAAAATGAGCATGATGGGGAGAACTCACATTCTTCCTCGGGCTTCAAATCAAGTAAATGAGTGAAGGCATATGGATGAAGTACCGTCGTCGATAGAAAAGACGCCATTTTGAACTGGGGGTATGGTCGTGCTAAAAAGCTGCCTACGTATTCCTCGAAAGGAAATCAGACCAACGTAGTTCGACTCTGAAAACACGCAAAAACTGAGGTTTAAGTTATTTTGAAAATCATTTTTGAAAACAATACTTGCGGTAAGTAAAGTTTAGAGTTTAGAGAGTACCCATACTGAGGAATCAATGGCCTTGACCCAATTCTGAATATACTCCTTTTTGTTGATGATGAACAGTCTCCAGTTGTTGGGTTTCGATCAAACATGCGCAGCGGAATTTAGCATTTAAAATTTTGAAACCCAAAGCCCATAGATCCGTTCATATGATTAAATCAGATACAACATAATGAATAAAGGAATAAACTAACCCTTGATGGCTATTAAATTTTCTCTTGGTCTTTGGTGGAGATTTGAAGACTTGATCACGATCACAAAGCTTGAACACGAACTTTGAAGATGATGATTTTCACCCTCTAGCGGTATCCACACTTCGAACGAATATCAAAGGAACTTCTTTGATCTTGGTTGCTAGACCAAATTGTGAAACACGTTTTCACAATGAATTTGAACTATATGGAATTTTCTCTCTTGTGTATTATTTTGTTCTTTGACCAAGGATGTCTTAGAACAAAGTAAAACCTCTCTCAAACTCTTTGGAGACTCACAAAAGGCTATCACTGAAGTTCTGGCCGAACTCATCCTTTTATACACAAGCAAGACCTATTCCAAATAGGAATCTTGTGTCAAAAGACATTCCAAATCGAGTTAGGAAAGTGCCAGCCGACAGTACTGTGCGGCCGCCCAGAATACACTGTGCGGTCGCACATTTATCTGAAACAAACTGGCACAAATCTGAGCTAAGTGTGCGGCCGCCCAGTCCATACTGTGCGGTCGCCCACTTCCCCAGAATGTCCAGAATTTCCAAAATTCCAATTTAGTCCTTTTAAAGATTCGTTCTATTGTGTGTGACCCTCTAGGATTATACTAAGTTGGCAATGGGTTCAAACATGAAACCATAAGATATGATTAGGTTCTAGCAAACCGTCATACCTACCCAAATAGTATAACTAGATACAAGTTCGCATTCCTTTAGAATATGTCATAATCCCTTTGTCCACGATGTCATTGAACACAAGTCATGGTCAAACAGTCAACTTGTTTTGTTAAATACTTTCCCGATTCCGAATATGTTGATAATCCAAATGCCATTGATCCAATCAATTCATTTGAGTCCGGCCGAACATTTCATCAACACCATTCCTACGAGAGGCCCAAGCTTGACATCTCTCCGAAGAGGGACAAATCCATTTAGCTTATTATTCTTCCCTACGTGAATCCGATTATGCCAATCATACCCTTTATAACTTCCCGGTTAAAGGTAGCGTTTGAATATGTCAAACATAATGTTCATCAAGTGGAAGACTATAATAACTTCATGTCTAAGGATTCAAATGACATAACTAATATGAGATATATGTTCGACATAGACCATGACATAAATCTCATACAGTGGGTCATGTCCAGTACCTTGTTCCAAACAAGTACCCATAAATCTAACATGATCATCGAATGATCATTTAGCCTTTATACTAGTGCTTAACAAGTACTAGGGACGGAGATTATTATAAGTAAACATGAACAATAATAATAATCAAAACATCTCTTTATTGATATGAAATAAATGATAACAATTACAACATTTATTAAACGTGCCTAGGGCACCACTACCAACAATCTCCCACTTGCCCTAGGCCCAATCTCCCATGTATCTAATACCCATGGACCTAACATGACCATCATGTTTAGCTTGTGGAAGTCCTTTGTTAGCGGGTCCGCAACATTGTCATCAGTAGGTACTCTGCATATATTTACGTCTCCCCTATCAACGATCTCTCGAATGATATGAAAACGCCTAAGTATGTGTTTGGATTTCTGATGTGCTCTTGGTTCCTTTGCTTGAGCAATAGCACCATTATTATCGCAATAAAGGTCTATTGGATTAGCAATACTAGGGACCACTTCAAGTTCAGTTATGAACTTCTTAATCGAAACAGCTTCCTTTGCAGCATCCGATGCAGCAATATACTCAGCTTCTGTTGTAGAATCAGCGGTTGTACTTTGCTTGGAACTCTTCCAGCTTACAGCTCCACCATTTAACATAAACACAAAACCGATTGCGATCGGCTATCATCTTTGTCGGTTTGGAAGCTTGCATCCGTGTAAGCATTTACAACGAGATCATCTTCCATTCCTCCATAGACCAAGAACGAGTCTTTAGTTCTTCTCAAGTACTTAAGAATCGCTTTTACAGCTATCCAGTAATTTTCGCCAGGGTGGATTGGTATCTACTTGTCATGCTCAAAGCATAAGATACATCCGGCCTAGTACAAATCATGGCATACATGATGGAACCAATTGCTGAAGCATATGGAACATCATTCATTTTCTCACGCTCATCGTTTGTCTTAGGACATTGAGTCTTGCTTAGAGAAACTCCATGTAACACGGGCAAGGTGCCTCTCTTAGAATTTTCCATACGGAATCTTCTAATGACCTTGTCAATGTATGTACTTTGGCTTAAACCAAGTAGCCTCCTTGATCTATCTCTATAGATCTTAATTCCAAGAATATATGCGGCTTCACCCATATCTTTATTGCAAAACACTTTCCTAACCAAGTCTTCACAGACTGAAGTGTAGGAATGTCGTTTCCAATGAGCAATATGTCATCCACGTATAAAACAAGGAATAGCACTATGCTCCCACTAATCTTCTTGTATACACAAGGCTCATCTTCGTTATTGATGAAACCAAACTCTTTGACCGATTCATCAAAACGGAGATTCCAACTCCTAGAAGCTTGCTTCAATCCATAGATGGATCTCTGCAACTTGCATACCTTAGAATCTTATTCAAAACCTTCTGGTTGTGTCATATACACATCCTCTTGGAGTTTTCCATTCAGGAAAGCGGTTTTGACGTCCATCTGCCATATTTCATAGTCATGATATGCGGCAATGGCAAGCATAATTCTTATAGACTTGATCATTGATACGGGTGAAAAGGTCTCATCATAGTCAATACCATGAACTTGCCTATAACCTTTCGCTACAAGCCTAGCTTTGTAAGTATGCACCTTCCCATCCATGTCAGTCTTCTTCTTGAAGACCCATTTGCATCCTATGGTTTTTACACCTTCGGGCGCATCAATCAAATTCCAAACTTGATTGTCTTGCATGGATTGCAATTCGGATTCCATGGCTCCAAGCCACTTGTCCGAATCAAGAGAAGACATCGCCTCTTGGTAGGTTGACGGTTCATCATTCTCAATGATTTCTACCTCATTACTATCCGTTACGAGAAATCCATATCTCTCGGGCTCGGATCGTAACCTACTAGATCTGCGAGTTGCTTGTGTATTTTGAACAGGTTCCACAACTCCTTGTGGTTCTTGTTCTTGTTCCACTATTGGTTCAATGTTATTTTCTGGGTCTCGAATTTCTTCAAGATTTATTTTACTCCCACTGATTTCTTTGGAGAGAAACTCTCTCTCTAGAAAGACACCAGTTCGGGCAACAAACACTTTGTTGTCCTCACGGTTGTAAAAGTAATATCCTCTAGTTTCCTTAGGATATCCCACGAAAATACATTTATCAAATTTGTGTGCAAGTTTGTCTGAGACAAGTCTTTTGACAAAAGCTTCACAACCCCAAATCTTCATGAAAGATAGACAAGGCTTCTTTCCGCTCCACATCTCATATGGAGTCTTTTGAACCGATTTAGTTGGAACACGATTTAGTGTGAAAGCAGCGGTTTCTGGGGCGTAACCCCAAAAGGATATTGGAAGATCAACTTGACTCATCATTGATCGAACCATGTCTAACAAAGTCCGATTCCTCCTCTCGGATACACCATTCCATTGTGGTGTTCCAGGTGAAGTCAATTGTGAAACTATTCCACAATTCTTTAGATGATCATCAAATTCTTGACTTAAGTATTCTCCACCTCGATCTGATCGAAGTGCTTTTATACTTTTGCCAAGTTGTTTTTCTACTTCATTTTGAAATATTCTAAATATCTCAAATGCTTCACTTTTATGTTTCATTAGGTAAACATACCCAAATCTACTATAATCATCAGTGAAGGTTATGAAGTATTGAAATCCTCCCTAGCATTGCTACTTAATGGTCCGCATACATCGGAATATATCAACCCCAATAAGTCGCTTGCCCTTTCACCCAACTTGGTAAAAGGTGTCTTAGTCATTTTTCCAAGAAGACACGACTCACAAGTATCATATGACTCGAGGTCACATGAACCTAAAAGTCCGTCCCCATGGAGTTTTGAGATACGCTTCTCATTAATATGACCAAGACGGCAATGCCATAAATAGGTATGATTTACATCATTAGGTTTAGATTTCTTATTTACATGATAGACATTGTCATTATTTTCATTCTTGACATCCAAGATATAAAGGCCATTAAATGAATTAGCAATACCATAAAGCACATCATTTAAATAAATAGAAAATTTCTTATTCTCAATAAGAAATTTAAAACCTTCATTATCCAAACAAGAAATTGAAATAATATTTCTGCTTAAATTCGAAACATAATAACAATTGTTCAAAACAAGAATTAATCCGGAAGGTAAAGTAACTTCATAAGTGCCTACGGCTAATGCAGCAACTCTTGTTCCATTCCCCACACGTAGATCTACTTCACCTTCTTTAAGCAGTCTCCTATTCTTTAGTCCCTACACATTTAGACAAATGTGAGAACCACATCCGGTATCCAATACCCAAGAATCAGTAGTAGAAAGGAGAATATCTATCATATAGATACCTGAAGTCGACGCAGCCTTGCTGCTCTTCTTCTTCTTTTGCTCTTCCAAGAAAGCCTTGCAATTACGTTTCCAATGACCAATTTCTTGACAATGGAAACAGATTGCATCCTTTTGTGAATCGGGTTTTGCCTCAGAAGCCTTGGCAACCTTTGCCTTGCTTATTTTGGGTTTGACAACTTTTTTACCCTTTCCTTTGGCATTAGCCTTCTTCCCATCATGAACCAAGAGCACGGGAGAACCTTTCTCCACAATTTTCATCTCTGCAGTTTTGAGCATCCCATGCAACTCAGAGAGATTCTTATCCATTCCATGCATGTTATAATTCATTACAAACTGATTATAACTTTTAGGCAATGAATTAAGAATGAGATCCGTGGCTAGCTCCAATGGGATTGGATAGCCAAGTTTCTCAAGGTGCTCTACATAACCTTTCATTTTAAGAAAGTGAGGACTCACTTGTTGCCCTTCATTCATTTTACAAGTAGTGATTGCAACAATGGTCTTGTACCTCTCTTGCCTAGCTTGCTCTTGAAACATGGTTCTCAACTCCACGCCTATCTCATAGGCTTCTAAATGTTCCAAACTTTGTTGGAGTTTTGAACACATAGCAGCAAGCATGAGACAACTTACATATCTAAAATCATTACGATGTTTCTTGTAATTGTCTCTTTCTACCCTAGGGGCAGTAGGCGGTGGTTCAGCGGGGAGAGGCCCATCGAGAATGTACAACTTATCTTATTGCCTAAGAACAATTCTTATGCTACGGATCCAATCCATAAAGTTAGTACCATTCTCTTCGAGCTTATCCTTCTCAAGGATCGATCGCAACGACATTGATTGAGTGTTATTAGTCATTATCTACAAATATGCAAAATTTCCAAAATTTAATATGTACCGGTTTTCATTAAAGAGATAAATAATGTATTTTCAAACAAAATACTCGCACTAAATTATATAACCTTCATATACATCCAATGTATAATATAATTTAATTGGGCTAAGATCCAACTTTAATTTAACTTTTGAGTCCACGGAGGCGGACCGCTCAAAAAATAAATTAATTAGGTAGACAATCATGTCAATCATATCTCATATGATTATTAGATCCTTTTATGAGATTCTTTGAGAAATCCAATTTCAAAAAAAAACATGTTTAATCTCATCTTTTGCCTAGGCCCAAAACTGTTTTGACGCCTAATTAAGTCCAACCATTTCAAACGTATAGGAACCATTCAATTTAATGCATCTTGCGGAGGCAAGCCCATATTAAATTAATGAACCTCATCTTGCTCATACATGAATAAGATTAATGCACCTCGCGGAGGCGAACCCACATCAAGATTACCCATGCATAAACAAGTGTTTTAATCATGGCATGGCAAAGAAGGACTTAAAACTTTATTTGAAGGTTCATCACATATAGCATATAACACATTTATGAGCACATAATATAAACATGTTACACATCAAGTTTAGCCACTAAATTAGTCTCCATTAATTTAAGCATGATATTTATGTGTCATTAGTTTCTCTATAATTATGAGGATGAGACTATTTCAACTTTGGTTATTATCTCCAAATCAAGACAACAAGAAGTGAGGTCGAACTAAGCCATTAGGCAACCACAATCCCGCACTAATTCAAGAAACCAAGAAAGTAGTTCATGTGGCCGAAACTAAGCAATAGATAGTCTCGATGAACGTAGGCCAATTGCATTCACAATTCCACATGGATTTCCAAACTTTGAATCAAGAACTTTGTTTCTCAATTTTAGCAATTATGAACTCTTCATAATTCTAACTTCGTTTTATCTTTGAAACTTTGATTGCGATCAATTTTGGGAAACACAATCTCGATGAACGCAGATTAGCCATCCAAAACTTGAACCAATCTAGGAATCACAAGACTAAAACAAATAGGAAAATCAAACCCCAAAATCCACACACAAACCAACTCCCCAAAACCCATTCCAGATCAGCAAGTCTGGACTGGTTCTGTTACTGGTTTTGTTAAATTTTTCGAAAAATTCCAGATTCTGTTTTTGACCAAAATCAGACCTTCTGATCCCTGCGGCCGCCCAAAAAGATCTGTGCGGTCGCCCAAAAAATGTGCGGCCGCCCAGAATCTTCTGTGCGGTCGCCCATGGCCATCAGAAGGTGCAGAATTTTCAAGTTCGAAAATTTTGTCTAAAAATCGTTTTTCCCCGATTATTAAAACTTTGATCCAATCAAAAATTAATAATCAACAATTCTGAATCCATCATAATTTATTTATTGCGATTGAATCGTGCGATTAAAGTTGCAAAACAATAAACCACATAAAATCACATAACACATAAACGTCATATATTCCAATATTCACATCATGCAAGGTACATAAACAATTTATATACACATAACATGATCTAGGTATTGAAATAATCAACATGAACGGGGCTCTGATACCACTGTTGGGTTTCGATCAAACATGAGCAGCGGAATTTAGCATTTAAAATTTTGAAACCCAAAGCCCATAGATCCGTTCATATGATTAAATCAGATACAACATAATGAATAAAGGAATAAACTAACCCTTGATGGCTATTAAATTTTCTCTTGGTCTTTGGTGGAGATTTGAAGACTTGATCACGATCACAAAGCTTGAACACGAACTTTGAAGATGATGATTTTCACCCTCTAGCGGTATCCACACTTCGAACGAATATCAAAGGAACTTCTTTGATCTTGGTTGCTAGACCAAATTGTGAAACACGTTTTCACAATGAATTTGAACTATATGGAATTTTTCTCTCTTGTGTATTATTTTGTTCTTTGACCAAGGATGTCTTAGAACAAAGTAAAACCTCTCTCAAACTCTTTGGAGACTCACAAAAGGCTATCACTGAAGTTCTGGCCGAACTCATCCTTTTATACACAAGCAAGACCTATTCCAAATAGGAATCTTGTGTCAAAAGACATTCCAAATCGAATTAGGAAAGTGCCAGCCGACAGTACTGTGCGGCCGCCCAGAATACACTGTGCGGTCGCACATTTATCTGAAACAAACTGGTGTAAATCTGAGCTAAGTGTGCGGCCGCCCAGTCCACGCCGTGCGGTCGCCCACTTCCCCAGAATGTCCAGAATTTCCAAAATTCCAATTTAGTCCTTTTAAAGATTCGTTCTATTGTGTGTGACCCTCTAGGATTATACTAAGTTGGCAATGGGTTCAAACATGAAACCATAAGATATGATTAGGTTCTAGCAAATCGTCATACCTACCTAAATAGTATAACTAGATACAAGTTCGCATTCCTTTAGAATATGTCATAATCCCTTTGTCCACGATGTCATTGAACACAAGTCATGGTCAAACAGTCAACTTGTTTTGTTCAATACTTTCTCGATTCCGAATATGTTGATAATCCAAATGCCATTGATCCAATCAATTCATTTGAGTCCGGCCGAACATTTCATCAACACCATTCCTACGAGAGGCTCAAGCTTGACATCTCTCCGAAGAGGGACAAATCCATTTAGCTTATTATTCTTCCCTACGTGAATCTGATTATGCCAATCATACCCTTTATAACTTCCGGTTAAAGGTAGCGTTTGAATATGTCAAACATAATGTTCATCAAGTGGAAGACTATAATAACTTCATGTCTAAGGATTCAAATGACATAACTAATATGAGATATATGTTCGACATAGACCATGACATAAATCTCATACAGCGGGTCATGTCCAGTACCTTGTTCCAAACAAGTACCCATAAATCTAACATGATCATCGCATGATCATTTAGCCTTTATACTAGTGCTTAACAAGTACTAGGGACGGAGATTATTATAAGTAAACATGAACAATAATAATAATCAAAACATCTCTTTATTGATATGAAATAAATGATAACAATTACAACGTTTATTAAACGTGCCTAGGGCACCACTACCAACACCAGTTACAATCCATACATGAGGAATCAATCTCTTTTACTCCAATTCTGAACATGCCCTGTTGTTGATGACGAACCGTCTTCGATTTTGGAGACGCCAGTTACCCGGACCTTGCTTCTCCTTCCAACGAGGTTGCCTTATTCGCCGGAAAATTTGAATCCTATGTTATTAACATACGTCTTGATAACAATTATCGGATTCTAGGTTTGGAGACGCCAATTACTTGGATCCTTGCTTCTCCTTCCAACGAGGATGCCTTATTCGCCGGAAAAGTGAATCCTATGCCATTAACATACGTCTCGATGGAAATTATGGGATTCTAATTGGTGGGATCCTGTGTTATTAACTTACGTCTTGATAACAGTCATGGGATACCAGGATTTGGAGATGCCAATTACTCGGACCTTGCTTCTCCTTTCAACGAGACTGCCTTTCCATTGAAAATGTGAATCCTATGCCATTAGCTTACACCTTGATGACAATTATGGGACTCCGAGTGGTGGGATCCTGTGTTATTAACTTACGTCTTGATCATGGGATACCCGGTTGTAAATCATGTGCCATTAACCTACGTCTTGATGACAGTCATGGGATTTAAAGTTTGCTGATGCAGATTTCGTTGCTCACCCATGATCTTGGATGCGCGGTGAGGATAAATTCGTACTGAGAAACAACTTTGCTTGTTCCAATTCTGAAAGTATCCATTTATTGACGACTCAATGTTCCATCTTGAACGGGGTTCAGATTCGACCTTTAAGTCAAAAGCAGGGCTTTTACTGATCTTTCTGTTAAAAGCAGGGCTTTTCTGGAATTTCCCAAAAAAACATGGTTTTTTGAGATTTTTCTGGAGATCTCTCGTACGAGATATCGATGTCTCATACGAGACTTCCCTGCTTTTACGCATAACAGGGGCACTGAAGGTGATTTTCAAATCACTTATCTTATTTCATTTCGGGAATTCTCAACCCTAGGCGATTTTTTCACTCAAAAATCTTTGTTTTCACCAAGTTCTGGTAATCCCCAACCCTTTCAAATGGCCGGTGCAAATCGTTCTCATAGGGAACACCTCTTTGGTAGGCACATGAGAGGCAAAGTGTGGGCGACGGATGAGTTGTGCCCGTTTCCCGATGATCATATTTCCCACGCTGTTCGGATAAGGCGGGTAAGGATCTTTTCCTTTGACTGAGTTTCTATGTCAATTTCATCATTGCATGTCTCAATTTGGTGCCTTCGCATTTCGATTTCGACTTTTGCCTAGAATCATTGTTGCTAGGGTTTATCATGCATGGCTGATCTTTCAATGGAATTCCACCCTTATTGATGTTGAAAATCATTGTAGTATAGTAGTACATGATTTTGACTGTCGTTCTAGGCAATTCTGTGACTTTTCAGGTAAAATGCTTAAATGAGGATTTTACCATTTTTCTGACATTTGTCTTTTTTGTCTCTGTTGTTTGCAGTCATTCAGGGTGATTGATAACTGTAGAGGCAGCGTGCGAACGGTTGCCGAGAGGTGGGCAACTCTCAATGGCGAGATGAAGGAAGAGATCAAGAATCTCGGGTTGAAACCCTTCTTTGAAGGAAGAGAGGTGGGCAACTCTAAATGGCAAGGTTAGTTTGGGTATTTGCAACCCAACATCAAGAGGATATCCGATTTGTGAGATGAAATTTGATCAATGCAACTGAACTGATTGCTTGCTTTATCATTGATCAGAACAATCATTATTGATCAATGTATCTGTGCATGCATTCAGAGGATGATCGCGTCCAATTTGAGAACATGAGATAAAGACAATCACCTTCTATTTTGCAACATCCAATTTCACAAGTGAGAAATCAAGAACTGACATTAAAATTTATACTGAAACTACTGAAACTATCCAATTTCACAAGTGAGAAATCAAGAACTGACATTAAAATTTATACTGAAACTGGTAAGGAGCCAAACCCTTAGAGGATTTAGCTCTCCAAAAATAGGCGTATGCCACTTGATGGGGGCAAGCGCACGGTATTCTTTAGTAAAAGGCGAAAGAATAGTTCGCTTTGTGCTCACCCCGTGGCTGCGTATATTTTCAATTTGACTCACAGTGCTAAATATAGTCAGCTCCATTAATTGTCTTCAATGTACTTTGTCGATGTGGGTATGTTGTGGAAATTTTTATGCCACATTCCAGTTATTCCTTCGCCCTGAGAATGAATCGTGCACAACTGCATGGTAAATCAAAGGCATAATACCATTAAAAAAAATAATGATTTCTATTTTCAATTCGCACACAAAAAATTTGAGGATGGTCATCCCAGAATCACGACTCTCTTCATTTATTTATTTTTTTCCATGTTTTAATTGGTCAAGATATTGAGAATCTCATATCATATTGGCTTCTCCATCTCTGACTACATCATTTTTTTTTTCATTGTTCATTGGCCACTTTATTTCCATCATTTCCGATGGAGCCAAAGACTCACTATTTTTTGGCTTGGGAATATGATGGAATAAAGCAAAATGGGTCACTAAACTGTGTGCGCTTCTTTGTGATGAAGCAGCAGTCAGTCCATGCAATTTTCGACGCAATTTTCATCATGGGTCATCTGGAAACAGCCTCTCTGTGCTTTAATACAGGGGCAAGGCTGCGTACATCCGACCCCCCCTTACCCCACCATAGGTGGGAGCCTTTGCGGCACTGGGGTAATGTTGTTGTTGTTCTTGTTGTTGTTCATTGGCCACTTTGTTTGCTGTAACACCAAAGCTGCCTTATCTTGACTGTCTAACTTGAGCTCCTCAAACTTAAACTTCTGTTTCCGACCTAGGGTTGAGATATCAAGTTCAACACTCCCATTTTACTACTCCCTCCGTCCCAAAATGATCTTCATATTTGACTATTCAAACTTTCTAAGGATATGAGCACTTGCTACACTAGTCATGTTTTATTTATGCACTTTTAAGCCTAAATTGTAAAAATGAGAAGAACTTTTTGAGACAATGAAAAGTGACAAATAGGAAGATCATTTTAGGACGGAGGGAGTATTAGATTATCTTTGATAGCCAACACACTACTAGAAACTGGTCCATTACCGAAGGAAATTTCCGTCCCTAAACCACATAATCCGTCGGTAATGGACAGTTACCGACGGAAATATTCTGTCGGATTCCGCCGGTAATTTCTTTTTGGTAATACCGACGGAATACTTCGTCAGTAACGCCGTAGGAATTTCCGTCGGTAATTATCAATCGATCGTCGGCAACGCTCCGTCGGCAATGTAACCCGCCTGCCGGAGATTATCGACGGACTCCTCCGTCGGTAGATTTATTGTTACCGACGAATATTTCCGTCGGTAATTAATACAAATCGTTTTTAATTGCTTTATTAACGATGGATTATTCCGTCGGTAAATTTGAGCTTAAAATTATGATCGATGTTACCGACGGAAATGTCTGTCGGTAAGTTAACAGAATTAAAAAAAAAAATTTGAATGCCTGATACCTGTTTTATTACTAAACCTGTTCTTAATACCAAAACATATTTCAATAACAAACACCAAACTTGTTTCAAATACCAAATCCATCAAACGTAACAATAAACATGAAAAATACACATTAAAACATCACTAAATTCTCAAAACCAACTAAGAAACAACTTATGTTTGATTAAAAACAAGTTCAATAACCACGTCCTTCCAAAGTTTTTCACGAAATGTAGGACGCTCGTTGCTCTCAGGAACTATGCTTCCTTCTTCAATTGCCTCCTCACGAGCACGCTTTTCATACTCTTCCTGACAAATACATAAAAAAAAAATAAAAAAAAATAAACACATTAATTCACGCATTTTACACAATCCTTTCTAAACTTATTTAATACCCATCCATGCTATCACATAATCAGTTTCCCTTAAAACTACAAGGCATAAAACTAGAGACATTACCATTCTTAAACTGTTAAGCACATCAGTAGGTAGAAAACTAAACTAGAGACATTACCATTGAGCAAGAATGACTTTAGTACAGCCGAGATGACTGTCTCAATGTTAAGTCCCCGATAAAATAAAAAACACCATAGTTTTACCCCCATGACTCAAAGTTCAAAAGTCATAACACTTTTTGTAAAGATTCATTGTTGGCCAATTGTACAGAATAAAGGGATTCACAACAACACAACCAGTATATCAATTGTAAAGCTATTCGAATGTCTGGTATGCATGTATACGGTTCTACTAATGAGTTTCACTTACAAGTGTACCCAAGGTGGTTGTTAAGAATCCAAATATATGTGCTTTTGCATAGAGAACTACCAAAAGCTTTCAACACAGTGATATATTTTCAATACAGTGATATATTTTCCTAACGAAAAACCAGAACAAGAACCAGAACTGGGATTAAGCAACTAAAATCAGAGGCTCAGATTTAAAACTCATCCTCATAGCCTCGTAAACATCAACCCATTACAGTACATTAACCATTGATGGAATTTTCCAAGAACCCGAACCAGATCGAACCAGAACAGCACCAAAACAGAACCAGAACAAGAACAACTGGGATTAAGCAACTAAAATCAGAGGCTCAGATTTAAAACTCATCCTCATAGCCTCGTAAACATCAACCCAGTATAGTACATTAACCATTGATGGAATTTTCCAAGAACCCGAACCAGACCAGAACCAGAACAGCACCAAAACAGAACCAGAACATGAACAATTGGGTTTAAGCCACTAAAATGCATTTTATCCTAGAAAACAATATTAATACTTACAAAAAGACCCTGGTAATAAGGATTAATCCACTTTATTGAGCCATCAGGAGCCTTCGTAGTATGCGTAGCCATAAACACAGCAGCAGCATCAGCCTTATCTCCATGTTTCTTTTTCTTAACATATAAAAATTATAAATTCAGAATTTCATCAATAATAATAGTATACGAATCAAAGAGAGTACTTCTTAATTTACAAACGGAGAGTAAATAGAGTAAATTTACCGCACGGTGCCAAGTCTCGCTGAAGTTAAGAGACCCTCCTGTGTGTACACTGTCTTGCCCTTCTTTTGAGTTCCTATTAGCCTTAGAAATTTACCGCACGGTGCCAAGAAACTTTAGAGTCAAACTAGCAAAAAATAAATAAATAACAGTAGTAATATAAAAGAAGGGATATACTCATGGTACAAGGTTGCAACTATCGTTATAATGAATGACACATTTAGGCCATATCTTTTAAAGTTGTTGGACAATACTTCCTCCGTCCCAAATTATTATTAGGATAATTAAATGGACCTAATACTATTTTTCTTCTTCCCCTACCCTCCCCACAACTAGAGTTTATATTTGCTTGGTTAGAGGAAAAGCAACAAGAACATAATAATATTGGTGTTGATTTTTTTTAAAAAAAAACGTAAATTAGGAGCAGCAAAAACAACCAGCATTATCATGATTTAACAACAAACGCAGCTACCATTGTCCATAATAGTACAAAATAGAACAGATCATGACACACAAATACTATATTTCAGAGTGCTTTATTAGGGTTTTAGGCTTAGAAAAATACAAAAAATCAGAATAATTGATGCACAAACCCATATGAGAATTAGGAGCAAGACCAAACAGTTCAAGCGAGATGAAATGATCGGAACAACTTAACAAGAATAACGTGCATTCTCAGGAGATCTACCAATAGCTGAATACGACTTTACAAGAAACACGAAACTTCCGCCAGGAACATTAAATGCTTAATCAATTAACAATTAAGCATGATAACACAACATATCCCACCATAACCAATAGGACAATGTTGCATGCATCGTCAACTAACGGAGCATCAAAATCACATTTCAAATAGACAAAGGTAATGAAAGTTCAAAGTATGGCATCCCAACGGTAGGAGGGGCATTACATGTAGTCTCACCTACACAACATTCGATTAATAGATCTTGAGTATCTCTTGCAACACGTACATCCGGAGGCAACATCTCCTTAATTATTTTAGTCATAGTCGCTGAAATGGCTTATTTTGTGACTAACCCTCCCTCTCCCCCAACACATACAGAGAGAGATATAAATAAATAAATTTTAAAAATTAGAAACACACAGGGACACCGTCCATATCCAAAGAATAAAAAAAGTAAATGAAAAATCTCAGAAGCTTACATACAGGAATCTGAGATTACCAGTTAGTAGATGCTACAAAAATCAAATCTTTGACCTCTCACAACTGATTACAGTACACATATTATTTCAACACGGTTATCAAGGTTGACCCTTCAGAAATAAGCTTTTTCACGATGATACAGTTAGATGTCTGAGTATATCTATAAGCAATTTAATCTCGCATCAATCAACTCATTAATATCATCCTCCCCAATCTCCATCACTCTCATTTTATAGCCAAATTGATAACACAACACATAATCAAAAACTTATCAACATTTAATTGTAAATTGAAGATAAGAAAATTGGAAACCTATTTAAATTTTGCCAGAATAACAAAACTGAAAGAAACCAACATCAAAAACCTAAAAGCACAAATCACGATTAAGTACCAACTCAAGAAATTAGAATACAAATAGCACACATACATACTACACAGATACAAATATTTCACGATAATACAGACTGAGGCAAAAATCGAACCTTTCGGAAGCGAGGCGTCCTCTTTCGTCCTCCCAACTATATCCATCGGTTCCATCTTTAAATCCTTCAAATTCAATTGATTTTCATACTCGTTAGGTTTCTACATGTAAATAAACACATGTAACTATCCAAATTACTCACTAAACAAGCAGAAATTTATAGATCTGAACAAGGAAAGGATGAGAAATTAAAATTAGGGCTTGAACTCACCGGAAAATCGAGACGTGCGAAACGATGTATTGCAATGAGAGAAACGGCGATTTTAGTGTTTGGCATAGAAAATTACAAATCAGAAAATTGATTTGGGGGAGAATCGCTAAAACGATGTGTGTGTGTGTGTGTGAGAGAGAGAGAGAGAGTCTTACCAGAAATTGAAGAACAGCGAGAGGGGAGAACGGCGGTGGGGAGAACGGCGGAGGGGAGAACGGAGAGAGAGAATCACTCGAACGGAGAGCTGGGAGAACGGAGAGAGGAGAATCGCTCAAACGGAGAGAACCGACGGATAGGGGAGAACGGCGCAGAGGGGAGAACGGCGGAGGGATAATCGCTCAACGGAGAGAGAACATTGAGACCGGCACATTTATTTCTGTCGACATAATGGAGAGGCGATCTAGAGTTTTTTATATACATAAGGCTACCGACGGATATATCCCTCGGTATTACCGAAGGACTATCTCCGTCGGTAGTACTGACGGAAATTAAAACCTTTCCGACGGATTTCAATTTGAAATAATTTTAAAAAAATAGAGGACCCGTGAACTTTGTTTCCATCGGTACTCATTAAAACTCCGTCGGAAATACCGAGGGACGTCGTCCGTCGGTAAAATTTCGTCGGTAATGGGCACATTTCTAGTAGCGACACATGTTCCAACTTCTTCAACTTGTTTCCACTATTATGTTAAACCTACAATCTATTTCCCTAATCAAATGTGCAAGTCCTAACATTAGAACATAAGCTGCAATTTTTGACTATATGCTCAACCCCATAAAGTATAAACTAGCCCCTTTTATGTTTATTAGTC
This sequence comes from Campanula takesimana, assembly GCA_026119855.1. Lineage (NCBI taxonomy): Eukaryota > Viridiplantae > Streptophyta > Magnoliopsida > Asterales > Campanulaceae > Campanula > Campanula takesimana. The sequence goes on along the minus strand of JAOWBW010000048.1, from coordinate 2,145,917 downwards.
GAACAACATACACATGCAAATACAAAGAAAGTAGTTTTTAATTTATACTCCCTCCGCCCACTATAAGGTTCCTACTTTGACTTTGCACTGAGATTATGAAAAAGTAAGTGTTGTGAGTGTGGAAACTAAAGTAAGAGAGATAAAGCGGGTAGGGAGTTTTTGTTGTGAAAATGACAAGTGGGTCTCAGTTTCCATTTTAGATAATAAAGTAAAGTAAGAACCTTAAATTGGGAAAGTAAAAATCTTAAATCGGGAGGGAGTAACTAATTAACAACAATTAAAATTTAGAACTAATTGAGTAGGGGCCGCGCGAACGCAGGCCCCCTCTGCCACAAATTATGATGTAGGCTCGACCACTAGGGCCGACCTTAGTTGAGCACCCCTCCAAAGTGCAATGGAGGTTACCTACCTAGGCCATGGGCCTTTTTGATCACCCATTGACCCCATCCAGGTAAGTATGTTGCTTTGAGCTACACCAAACCATTACATACTCGTCTAATAAGTCTCCCTACTTCTAATTACTCCATATGGGATTAACACGATATTATATTAGCTAAACACTTCATAGAAGCATGAGTATCTTTTGGGGGAAACTAATTTCTCCATAAATTATAAAAAAACTGTTTTTTAATATCAGTATTACCCTTAAACCAAAAACCTTAAACTTTAAACCCTATAAAAATAGGACTTTTTATAACTTATGGAGGAATTAGTTTCCCCCAAAATTTTATGTCATAGAATACCCCCAAATACAGTGTCTGAAATTTTTCTGAAAGGCTTTTCTATTGAAGCACTTCATTTATCATCCTCATTGACATTCTTTTCTGTCAAACTGGCATTTTTCATAAGCTTCACCTGCAAAAGTCAATTGCGTGTCCCTTGAATTTTAAGCAACTACGCATAATTAATAGCTTATTTTGTGCTCACGATACGCCTGCAAGGTTTGGTGTGGTTGATGCCGAGATTGGTGTCAAGAGACGTCTAAGCTTGTTGAGTTACGAATTCAACCTCCAAATTCAGCCAAAGTCTGCTCTCCATGAACTTGCAGTTGACTCTTCAAATCTGCGTTAGAACCACTTGACGGACAGATTATATCCTTGAGACAGGCATGTACAATTCAGGCTTGAGTAAGTTCACGAGATTCTTCATAGAGTACAGTCTTGCTGGCACTACATTAATACATTATCTTGTTGTTAAAGTATGATTAATTATAATATAATGACAAATTTTAGATTTTTATTAGCATCATTATTTTTTATTTAAATTAGGGCAAATTGCAAATTGGTAGCCTGAGTTTGTCTCACTTTTGCAATCCTCAACCTAAGAGTTAAATTGTGCCAATCAGCCACCTAAGTTTGTCAATTTGTTGCAATGTGGTGAATGAACTAACTTTTCGTTAATTTTTTGACACACTTAAACACATGTGCCTCGCACATGAACTTTGGAATGGGCAATTTTGTCAATTAGTAGAGGCTTTGCAAGGCACATGTTTAGCTAGGGGGTTCAACTGCAAGTTTTGAAAATAAAAGGATTAATAAGAAAAATTACCCATCTCATACACTTATTTGTACATAAACAAAATGTGTACAACACTTTTATGCATATATCAATATTAATTTAAAGATAAAGTTGAGAAAAAAATATACTGGTATATTTTCAAATATTACATTATCAAGCTTCAAGATTATACTAAAATTTTCAAATTTAAAATAAAATAATTAAAATCAAAAAAATAAAAATTGATGAAATTTGAAACACATAAAATCCTTAGCACCACCACCACTACCCCTAACAACCTAGAACCACCACCTTCTCCCTCCATTACACTGCCACCTCCACCGCACATCAATGGCTGCACATTTCTTAACTGCCCCTTTCCCTACCCAGCCACCACAAACACCATCCTCACCACCACATTTCTTAACTACCCCTTCCTCTCCCCAGCCACCACAAACACCATACTCACCACCATCACCAGTAACAACACCCCCGACATTCATTCGAAAAAAGACAAAAACAAGAAACCAATTTCAATCTTCAAATCAAGATTAGATTCCCAAATCACAAAACCAAGGAAAGCGACAATTTTTTTTCTTTCAATAATCCAGTAACAACGCCCCCCCCCCCCCCCAACAATTATTTTTCTTCAATAATTTGTGATTCAAATCTCCCAAATCATGAAAGAGTAAAGAAGAGAGAGATGAGGCTGGAAAGAAGGATCTGGGGGACGTCGATGGCGAAGAGAGTTGGAGGGGCAGCGGGTTAGGCGATCATTTTGGAGAAGAGTGGCGAGGGTGTAGGTTGTTTAAGGCGGGGCACATGTGTTTGGTTTAAGGATGGCGTCGACGGCGAAGAGGGTTGAGGGACCGATCGCAGAGAAAGAAAGAAAGAGACGTTGCAAGTGTTTCTACTAGGTCTGGTATTTAATGACAAAATTGCCCTTTTACAAAGTCATGTGCGAGTCACATGTGTTTGGGTCCGTCAAAAAATTAACGAAAAGTTAGTTTATTAACTACATTGCAAAAATTTGACAAACTTAGGTGCCTGATTGGCACAATTAAACTCTCAGGTTGGAGATTGCAAACGTGAGACAAACTTAGGTCACCAATATGCAATTTGCCCTTTAAATTATTGATCAAAGTTACATCTGATTGACTAAAAGCGACATTTATTTTGGACTGGTGGGAGTATTCAACTTTCCATATGAACATTTACATTACAATGTTGGCTAGAGCTGCAGCCATGTTTCATGAAATTACTGCACTCTTCCTTTTCCGTTTTCTCCTACTTCATTTAAATTCTTTATCTTCATTGGGTGGGAGTGGGTTGTTTTCCTACTATGAAAACACTATCACAAGGATATTTGGGACAAATAACAATGGTAAATGGGACTAACTTTACAGGAGAGTATATTTTTCCTAGCACCACACGATTTAGGCTGCATAATTTTATTACATATAGAGAAATTGTCTATGGTAAGGGCTTAACTGTAAAACTGAGAATTTTAAGACTAATTTTGGTTAGGGGCCGCGCGAACGCAGGCCCCCCTATCATTATGACGTAGGTTCAACCACTACCACTTGGGCCGACCTTCGGCATGCGCCCTTCCAAAGTGCAATGGAAGTCACCAGCCTAGGCCATGGGCCTTCTTGATCACCCATTGACCCCGTCCAGGTAAGTATGTTTCTTAGTGCTAAATCATTCTCTTAAATACGCCTCTAATTACTCCCCCTTCTGCTAATCTTTCAATATGGGAAATTCACCACATCTAACACTTTTAAATCTGATTTAGCCAACCATAAACAATGAATGCACGACAAACTTCAAGTCAATTTAAGCCAACATTCATAACAAAACCATATCCATCCATAGACATATTATATTGGCATGCTTTACGAATACTAGCCAAACTTGTCGATAAATATCAAAAATTACTGTTGTAGGGATAAGCGGAGTAATCCCAACCTTGTTGTACAGCTGCTGGATAAACAGCATTTGAGATGCGTTGACCCTGTTCTGCTATTATTATCTGCATTTTGCTTGCCTCCATCGCTTTTGACTTTGACCTTGACCTTCTCGTTCTTTTATTTTTTACTTTATCATTGCTTAATCCATCCTTGGATGAAGGTTTGGTTGAGCCTTGATTATCTTGAGCCCCTTTGCTTGCTGGGTTAGATGGACCTGCCTTGAGTTTTGTCAATAACTCAAGTTCTTCACACTTGGTCATATGTCTTTTGCCTGTGAGGTGAGAATTTAAGTCTGCCTCACGAGGGGTTTTGACCTGACATACGGCACAAGTCCACTCTTTCTGCACTTTCTCTGAAGGGATTTTCACTGCAAGTGCTTCCACCGTGCAAACTGATGGGACCGGTGGTTTTTTCATTTCTTTAACCTCCACTGTTTCAACCGTTTTCTTCTTAGCCTGAAGAAGAATGGGATTCATTGTCTTTACCTGCAAAAGGATGGCAATATTGGTTGCCATCAATGGACTGAAGAGTTGCAAGAGGACACAATTACGAATTTCTTAGCTTTGTGCAACCAAATAAAACAGATAACTGTGCAACATCAAATAAAGAAGTAATGTGTTAACCTTACCGAGTTTTCTGGAACGGGTGATTTTATTTCTGGTTGTTCCATTTTGTTGATATCTTCATGAACAATGTTAAACTCATTGCCCTTTGGCTGTATATCATAGAAGGAGCATATTCATTAGCATATACAAATAAACACTCATTTCCTTCACTAAAATCACATTACTTATACATATATGATGATATTAGATGGAGTATATTGGAAACTAATCCCAGCAACAATTCATGAAACCACATGACATGAATATAGTACCTTAAGCATCTGAGGCACTTGCGTTTTCTCTGTTTCTGCAACTGCATTGACCTTCTCAACACCAAAATCAGTTCTTAAACCCTTTGGATTGAAGTTAATCGGGTTGCAAACACAGAAAAACACGCATGTATAATTTTCCATCATTATCTCGTGAACATTTAAAACCAAGCAATATTCTATATGAAACCACATGTTATAAAGAGACAAAATCGTGTATGAGACGGTCTCATGTCGAGACGAGTTTCATTGAGAGTAAATGGTTTGCCCCCTATGGGTGGGGCAGGGCAAGCCCATTTACTCTCCTATCGAGACCTGTCTCATACATGAGACGGTCTCACGAGAGACTTCGTCTTATAAAGATGATACCTTAACCATCCGAGGCATTTCCTTTTTCTCTACTTCTGCAACTGCTTTGGTCTTTTCAACACTAAAACCGGTACCTGGACCCTTTTGATTGAAGTAAATTAGGTCAAACACTCACATATATAATGACATCATTATTATGTGAACATTTAAAACCAAGCATAACCCATATGAAACCACATGATATGAAGATAGTACCTTAACCATCGAAGGCATTTCCCGTTGCCCTACTTCTGCAACTGCTTTGATATCCTCAGCACCAAAACCAGTTCTTGAACCCTTTTCAGTAAAATAAATCAAGTTGCAAACAACACAGACAAACGCCCATATGCAATTTGTCATCATTATCCAGTGAAAATCCATCAAAACCAAGCGATATTCTTTATCTTAACATGTACCAATACAAGATTAAGACCCAAAAAAGAATCTCACGTTCATTTAATTGACTTTACAGTGACCTAATAGATATGCATATGTAGGTCCATGAATACTTATCAAGTCAGCAGTGATTGGTAAAGCACTCTAACATGTTTGTTTTGGTATTTGAGCATATCAATGCTTGTCGCAAAACCAATCCAACCTGTTAATGACCAATCTGCACTCACAACTATATTGTCACTAATATAGCTTTTATTTGTTTCAAGTATTAAATGCAGCACAGTGCATACCTTTCTAGCAATAAGTTTCTCCAGAGCTTCAGTCCCGTTCTCACTGACATATCTTTCAGCCACAGATAGAAAGTTATCTTTCTCGACAGAGACCTTCTGTCGCTTATACAACCTCTTCATAACTTGTTCTAAATTCAGAGATAAGTATGGTTGAATGAGGCTTTTGTAGCAATAATGTGCTCCGTTGAACCGTGGTAGCACTAACAAGCAGATGGTTCCTAACTTTACGTATGGCCATAGAGGAATCCTGAAGATGGTGTCAAATTAGTAATTGAAGAAACGTCAATAGAGTAGTCCCAAAAAAAGACTAAGGGCTTGTTTGTTTGGGCTGAATGAGGTCTTTGAATGGCCAAAAAGACAGCACCTTTGAGCCATTCAAAGGCCTTGTTAACCGAAACAACTAGGCCCCAAGGCTATGAAGCCATGGAACTGGAACTGAAAGGGAAATATAGATTTGACGGAATTCAATTTGTTCTATTAATTCCAAATTTAAGCCTTACGTTTGGTTTGCCAAACACAACCTATCGGAATTAATACAAGTAGTACCAGATTAGACGGCAAAATGATTTACCGTTCAATGAGTTTGACAAAACCAAGCTCAACGAGAGAAATCATGGAGAAGATAATCCAATATGTGACCAACTTGCGCATATGATAGTTGGAATTAGTCTCGATCGCACGAATAGAGGCACATCTGTCAATACATAAGTTTTAAAATAACATTGCAAGCTACAAATTGAAGCAAGAAAATGATTAAAAATAACAATGTCAATACAATAATACATCAACAGACAAACTAAACAAAGAGTTCGGTTAAGGCCCTGTTTGATAAAGCTGAAAATTAAGCTCTGAAAATGTAGAGCTGAAATCATTAAGTTGTTGTTTTGTAAGACTTCAGTTTGTTTGGTAATGATAGACTACATACATATGAAATTAATAAAAAAAAAATATATAAAAAACACTCAAAAAAATAGTCTCATTTCTTTTCACTTGATTTTTTTCCGCTTAGTCTCAAACAAATAGTCATATTTCTTAAAATAAATAAATATGATTCAAAATAATTATATTGTCAAATTGTCTTTTATTTAGGTCAATAATAACAATATTTGTACGTTTTCTATTGATAACTCCCATTTGTCCTACATTAATAAATTTCATCTTCATCATTTTGGTCAACTTTATTAAACTTTGAAAAAATATAAGTTTGAATTTTTTTAATTATGACACTCTATTAAAATATTGTCAACATTTCTAATATGAAAATAACTACATTTTAATTTGATCAAATTTAATTTGTATGAAAAAATAAAATACTTCAACAAAAGAAAGTAACATTGAATAAATAAATAAAAATGTTGATGAATGGATTTGAACTCATTTCCTTTCTTTATCGTTCCTCCTCGTACCTTGTTAAGACTTACCTTACTAGCTTAAAATTAATAGCCTATTTCAAGATAATTTTAACAATTTAAATGATTAATTTTTCCTTATCAAACAAGCTTAATTTTTTAATCTCTAAAGTATTCCAAATTAAGAGCTTAATTAGGTTACCAAACAAGCCCTAAGAATAGAATCACATCATGACAAGTCTAATCCCCCACCAAACAATACAAGTAATGAAAAAGTGATTCATCCAAGAAATCATTGTCATATACAAAACCCTTCATGCATTGATGTTTGTCAAGATATTTCCTCTGTCCCATTTTAAGAGTCAAAAAATTCCTAAAAGGGCGTCCCATTTAAAGAGTCAAAATCCTAAAATGGAAAGTGGGTTATACATGTCATACTCATAACAATTATCCACTAACTATTCTCTACTCCACTTTATCTCTCCTACTCAACCATCAACCCTCACAACACATCACCTTTTCCTTAATTCTTAAATCCACCTATTTTTTTACTCTTCAAATGGGACGGAGAGAGTATTTCCTTTGAAGGGTAAAGGCCAGAAAAGGCTTTCTTTAGAGCATCAAATATGTGTGGGAAAGATGAAGTAGAAAGACTTACAGAGGATAGCCAAGAGCAAACAAAGGCCTGTCAAGAATAAAAAACAAAAAAAAAACAAACAAATTCAGACTTTTATGAAATATTCATGTATTATACATGCATTTATACGTCCTTACGCATATTCACCACAAAACTAAATATAAACACGCCGACATAGAGAATCAAATATAGAAATTTTAAAAATTGTTAATGATTTATCAGTAACAATTTTTAGAATTTCATTTAGATCATTAGATTGATATTATTATTTGGTCAAAGTTTACTTGTGTTAAAAGAAAAGAAAAGTCAAACATAGCCAATATAAATGAGAGTATTTAAAAACCGAAAATGAAAATGTTTATTAAAAAATGGAATGTCTTTAACTCTATAATATTCGATGTAGAAATGAAAGAAAAGAAACTTTACCAAGCAAGAAGATCGAAGCATATGAAAGCAAAATTGAACAACCCCAGAAAACCCATTTGTAGTTAAAGCGTTTTATTGGGCTTAATTTTGCAGATTTTGCTTCTCCCGGATTTCTTGAAAACTCCGGCAGCTCTTGGTTTGAGTTTGGTCGGTGGTAGCGTTGAGTTGGCCGGAGAATTTTTGAACACCGTTTCCGATTTTATCCACAGTATCTCATTACTTTGAAGAATTCAAATCATTGCAAAGATTTGGAGTCTTTGCTTGTCAAGTAGTAGAGAGAGAAACTCAGGGTCTACGAACTTGCATCAGTACTGGGGTGACAAAATGGGTGTTTTGGGTGTATCTATTAAAGTTAAAATATCCGGATATTCAATGGATTTTTAACTTTAATGGGTAAACCCAAAACACCTATTTTGCCACCCCTAATCAGTACACTGTTTCTTCTTTCCTTTTAGTTGACGAAAGACCTTTCAGTTCATTGGATCTTTCTTCTCAACCCAACTTCAGAAAAAATAAATAAATTGTGTGAGAAACAAATAAAGAAACAAATAAAGTACTCCTTCCGTCCAATTTGAAGCTTCATTTTTACTTTACTTAAATAGGTGTCCCGTTAAAAGCTTCATAATTTCTTAAAATGGTAAAAAAATATAGACCCCACTTGATATACCCACTTACTTCTTCCTCACATACTTAAATTATGGGGCTCACTTGTCATAACCACTAACTTTTTCCTCTCACACATTTAAATAGTAAGCCCCAATTGTCATACCACTAACTTTTTCCTTCTCACAACCCTTCTTACACTCATCACTTTCTTTAATTTGTGTGTCATTACCAAAATGGTGAAACTTCAAATGAGACGAAGAGAGTAATGGTTTGCCCTTCTTTGAGGCCGACCGAAGCAAACCCACCTCTCTCATTGAGACTCATTTCATGTGTGAGACCGTCTCACATCCACAAGACTTCCTCCCAATTTTTTCCACACCGCAAGTTATTATTGTTCATTTGTTTCAGAATAAATGTCTCAGTATATATATTTGTTTGTTAGCAAGAACAAATTTTAATCAATAATTCTTTGCTAATTTTGAAAGTTGACATATACTCTGGGACAGATTAAAATAGAAATGTGGACAGAGAATATACTCTGGTACGGAAGGAGTATAAAAATAAATAATATATAAAGTTACAAATGAATGTGCTTAAGATGTTATGATTGATTGAGTATTACTCCATCTCACTTTAGGTCCAGAAAGTAAAGCAGAAAAAGAAAAAGAAAAGAAAGAAAAAGAAAGATTCAGGTTTGTTTAAGTACGTGGTTTTAGTAATGCTTGCTGTTTGCAGATTTGATCTTATTATATTGATTTTTATCGATGAATGTTAAATCGATTTCTTTTTTGCAAATTTTTATTATATAATACAAATAATTGTAAAAATTTGGTGAAAAACTTGTTTTACACTATATTTAATGTAAAACTTGTTTTTCATCTCTTATTAAACATTATTTTTTTCATAAAAAAACAAATTTTACATTAAAGTTAGTGTAAAACAGGTTTTCTAAAAAAATGACTCCAAATAAATTTGTCGTTTCAAAAAAAAAAAAAAAAAAAAAAACAATGATAAAAGAGAAAAGGACAATTTTCCAAAGCCATCGGATGTTTAGTTGGTTCTTTTTTTGTGGATTTGGACATCTCATACTACTCCATTGTTTCCATAAGGCAAAAACCATATTTTCCTCACTAAACTTTACTCATTTTCAAAATGTTCTCACTCAACTATTTTTTTTAAAAGGTTCTCACTGAACTTTCACAATTTTCAAAATGTGCTCACTCCGTTAATAAATACGCTAAAAACCTTACAAAATTAAGCCACATGACTAACATTAAGTTTTTAACCAAGTTATTGACAATTATGCTAAATTTTTGTTGAGGATATGGGTTTGGTTGATTTTTGTTGTGAGTTTTGCATAAATTTGATTTAATTTGTTCATATTGTTGCTGTTTTGTGGTGGTGGTGGTGAAAATCAATGTTAATCAGCATACACACTAAATAGCTTGGTTAAAAACATAACAAAATTAGTAATATGAGATCACGTAGTTAAATTCCGTTAGTTTTGTTAGCAAATTTGCTGATGGAGTGAACACATTTTGAAAAATGTGAAAGTTTAGTGAGAAGATTTGAAAAAAAAATAGTTTAGTGAGAATATTTTTAAAATGGCTAAAATCAGTGGTGAAAATATAGTTTTTGCCTTTCCATAAAGTGGACACCCGCTTTTATGAAATGAAAATTGGTATTTTTTTTTTTAGTAAACATGTGCATGCATTAGACTATCGGATATAAAATTACTTCTCAATCATTGGGGCTCTGGCGGTGGGGGGAGCCTTCCTCAGGACCTCCATTAAGTACTAGAGGTGGTAATTTCCTATCAAATTCCATAATCCATCAATAAATCCATAAAAAAAAATAGACTTGATGAAATTAATGGACCAACTGTGTTAATATGTGGGTGACACACGAGAGAAGTGGCGTATCTAGGATTTTAGGTGAGGGTGTGCACTTTCTTTGGGGGTTCGGGTGCGGAGCCTCCGAAAAAAAAATTTGGGGTCCGGTCAGGCCGGTTCAAAGCTGACATGCAAAAAATATAAAAATATCCAAGACAAAATAATATGCATCATTTTTATAAAAAAAAATAAAGATTACAACGATATACGACGCACTGACATTTCCTGGAAGTGATTTATGACTTCATCAACGCTTACATCGTCTAGTACATCTTTTTCAACATAAGACACTAAAGAATCATTAAGCATATCATCCCCCATACGATTACGCAACTCGACTTCACAATCTTCATTGCAGAAAATATCCTTTCGACTGTTGCAGTTGCAACGGGTATAATTAATGACAATTTGATCAACATATATACCAACGGATAAGTCTTATGTTTGTTCTTTGCAACCAACATTTGAGCAAGACCACTAGTCCCAAGAACAAGTGAGAAGTCTTCATCATTTCTGACATCTCGAATGTAATTCTCAAGTTGACTATCAAGCACATCAAGAGCGAAATCATCAAACTCATATGGGTAAAACATGGCGAACTTAATTAAAGCTTTCTTGTCAAATGAAGCAAACGAGTTAATCGGATCAAGACAAGCAATTAGGCTAAGCAACTCTGTATTAGTGTTATCAAAACGATCATTCAACTCTGAAAGTTGAGAATCTATCACCACAAAAAACACTTCAACCTGATAATGAATCAAGTTGCTCACTTGAACACCTCTTCTCGAAACTCTTCCATCCCTCGAGTAAATTATGAAATTATCCTCCATACTTGGTACCCAAATATCATTCTCATCACAAAAGTTTGTAGTTTCGTTGATCAAGTTATCCCAACCACGTTCTCTCAATTCTTGTAATCTCTCTTTGGCTATTTTAACAAGCTTCATGGCATTTACAAAATCTTGATCCTTCCTTTGTAATGCTAGTGACAAATCAAGAGTAATTCCCAAAACCGACTTCATCAAATGCAACACAAAAGCAAACTCAAAGCAACATATATTTCTCAAAAGAGTCTTAGCTTGACCACTATGAGCCGCATCTTCACCTCTTTCTTGCAAATTCTCTAGCACTCCAACCACCGAAGAGAACAATTTAATCAAACTCACAATTGTAAATAATAAGAGTTCCAACGTGTATCCCTGGGCCTTTTTAAAGTGCCTTTTTGATTTAAACCTTTGCCGGTCTCAAGATCATCAAAAGACACTCTCTCCATAAGATTTTCGAATTGTTTTTCCCGAAGCAACTCTTGACGTTTACAAGAACCACCAACAATGTTTGCCAATGATGAAAGAAATCCAAAAAATTCAGAAAGTTGCATATTATTCTTTGTAATTTGCACAAGAGCTAGTTGAAGTTGGTGAGCAAAACAATGAACATAGAAAGCACATTTGTTTTCTTTCAAGATTAAACTCTTAAGACCATTAAACTCCCCTTACATATTACTAGCTCCATCATAACCTTGCCCACGTACACGAGACAAGCTCAATCCAAATTTTGAAAGAAGAGACTCAAGGGAGGACTTTAGGCAACGTGCCGTAGTGTTTGGCACACGAACAATGCCAAGAAAACGCTCCATGATCTTCCCTTCATGATTCACATAACGTAATGCAACTTCCATTTGTTCTTTGATCGAGACATCACGAGCCTCATCAACCAACAAAGCAAAGAATTCATCTCCAATATCACAAACAATCGTCTTGGAGACAAAATGAGCAAAGGCGGAAATCATTTCCTTTTGGATTGTTGGAGATTTCAAAATGCAATTTCCCGGAGCTTTATCTAATATCACTCTTTTAACTTCTTCATTGTCTTCACCCATAAGCTCTAAAAGATGATGAAAGTTTCCTTTGTTTAATGAATCTTTGGACTCATCATGACCCCGAAAAGCAAGTCCTTGCCTTAAGAGGTATCTAACATCCTTCACTGAAGTCCGCACTCGAACGTAATACTCCCTCTTAGTTTCCTTGTTTTTGTTTTCAATAAGAACATCAATATGAGCATTCGTATTTAGTAAATCTTGAGAAGCCATGTAGCAATGATTATGAATACTATCATGGTTTCCCTTATGTTTCTTTAATCCATCCTTCTTGTTCCAATTTGTATAACCTTCACTGACAAATGTACCACCACCACCCCCCCCCCTTGATCTCCATTTTGAGGTTTAAAAAGATAACAATATAAACAATATGCTGCATCTTTACTCTCACTATATTCCAACCAATCAAACTCATCATACCAATCAACAATAAACCGACGTAGTTTCCCATAAATCATGGTCTGAGGAAAATAAGAAAGGCGCGGTTGACAAGCCTTTTTGAGTAAGTAGGCTCTACGAATCATTTCAAGCTCTTTAGAATTTCTAGCAATGGGAGACAATGGTAATCTCAAACCCGGATCAGACTCAATTCTAAAAGAGTTATCATTTACTTGTCGTTGAGAAGAAGCACCTGGTGCGATTTCTTGTTCAACCCTTTCAACCGGAACAGAAGCTGTTACAGAGTCAGAAGCCGTTTCAACCGGAACAGCCGATGTCTCACATCAAGGGAGTTTAGAGAAGAATCCATCAAGCTTAGATTTCTTACCTATCAAAAATGATAACAAAAATTGCTCAATAAATCCCCAAATCCATCAAGCCGAAGTCGATTTCTCAGATTTTAAAGCCCTAAAATTGAATTTCCAAAAAAAAAAATACCTTTTTGAGATTGAGACATTGAGGAAGGAAGACAGGGGCAGATGGCGTCTTTCTGAGTTGTCGTGGCCGCCGCAGATGGCGTCTTTCAGGCGTCGTCTCCGACTCCGTCGATTTCCGTCTGCATAGTTGAAGAACCGGCGTGCGGCGTAGAAAAAAAAAGTAGATGGTGTGTTCTGATTTCACAAACAATGTTTGTTTACCCTCTTAGTAATGGGTTTTTTTTACACTCTGCACCCCTCTTCTTTCAAAAATCACAATTTACACACACATATATATATATATATATATATATATATATATATTTATAACTACTCGGTAATATTTTTTGGGAAATCCAGGGTGTGCAATGGCGCACCCGGGTCATATGCTACATCCGCCCCTGCACACGAGTATTTCCCAATAACCACCCCAAATGAAATTATTGAATTAATTTAGTTGATTATTGCCACCACCCCACCATTCGCCACTCTCCTCGCGCCATTGCAACCAGCGGAGGATCCAGCGTGTCACCAGGAAGTACAGCTGCATAACCTGAGTTTTTCAAAAAAAATTACGAGTATTTATATAAAAAAAAAAACTATAAGGGTGCAAAGTGTTATTTTTGAAATAATATAGGTCCAAAGTGTTAATATGATTTAAGTTAAATTTTGTAAAATTATGAATTTCAAAAGAGACCTTCCGTTTTCCCATTAGTTTGCCGCTGGAGGGATAGTTTTCTTTTTCATTTCAGCGATCGATTGGGAGAGTTGAGAGAGCGATTGCGAGAAACAAGTCTTGCGTCTCACACAGAGACGCAAGACATCAAGAGAAATTCCATGACCGTTGGTCACTACGGCGTTGTGAATCCAAACGAAGGCACTCCTTTGCCTGATTCTCATAACATCACTGTCCGGGTAATCCCACAACTTCTGTAATTTTGTTGTTTTGTAAGAAAATTATACATTGTTTTTTTGTTGCTTTTCCGTATCAGAAATCTGAAATTCTATTTGGGATTAGGGTTTTTGTTTGAATTTTGATAAAGTAGATGTATTTCTTTCCCCTTTTCAGCTGCCAAACTACTGGGTTGTTGGATTGGGGGTTTGTTTTTGGTTTTGGATATGTTTAAATCCTTTTATTGAGATACGGGTTTTGTTACAACTTTTGTTTGAGATGTGGCTGCGATTTTATTTTTTTCTTTTTTCTTTATTGTGAAGGGGTTCTGTTAAAAATTGATTTTTTTGAGAAATGAGGTTGGATTGAATTCTGGTTGCAGGTACATGGCCAAGGAGGGAAAGGAACTTGTAGTGGATTTAGTGGATTTCTTTGATAGGTGAATTCCGATTTTGATTGCTTTTTGCGGTAATTTTGTTTGTAATTTTGTTTGAACTATTTTAGGGTTTTGTTTGATTGAATGCATTGGATCTCTTTGATGGGTGAATTCTGATTTGGGACCTTATTAGCAGTATTTTGATTTTTGTCCGTCCCAAGTGCATCCTTTCTGAAAAGGGGAAATTGTTTGAATGCAATCTTATGACATTGCCAACAACCTCAAAAAGTTTGATCAGGAAAATGCTATAATAATTATGAGAGAGATGTATTGTTGCATATTGTCGCGCCCCGACCCGTGGTCCTACTTGGCCCCACGTCCGGGACACGCACGGAAGACGTCATAAAACATTTTAGGAAAAAAAAAATTCAAAATATACTTTCATAAAAGTCTTATATAACCAAACAACATTTACTAAACGTGACTACAAGTCACAAAACAAACTTTCACAACCAAATTCTAAGCCACTTGGCTACACACTTCACTTACTTACTTATTTACAACACGAACATCTACCAAAAGAGATGATACAAACCAAGTAACGGGTATACTACCCCAAAAGGTATTACATTTACATAATGTATCCTTTACTTACACAACCTTTCCCAAAATGTCTTACCCAAAGATTTCCTCGACGTCCTCCCTGTGTGTGTGAACTATCCCCTGGGCTCCTTCTTATCTAAAACGGTAAACAAATAAATGGTGAGAATAAATCTCAGTAAGTTACTAAAATGCAACTACATTCCATGCTAATATGATAAACATAAAGGAACAATGCCACAATTAATCATATAGCACATAGCACATAATATGAGAGGCTCCCTATCGCCAACCGTCCCATACCGGTTGGAAATAACGACCAACTCATCATGCAACACATAAAGCGGAAATGAACACTCATACGTGGATACTGAGCCAAGGTTCTCAAACCAAACAATAGCCATCTGAGAGGCATCAACTGAGCAGCATCGAAGAGCTGAAACGGGTTCCGGAACCAAACAACAACAACGGGGGAAAATGACACAAAGTCATAACCCAAAGTGCCCAACCTTTGGCCTAAGGAAGGGGGTTAAAAATGGGAAACCAATGATAGGAGCCTTATAATGTACTTGGCTCGGAGACCATTATAATCCATATCACTGCCCAACACACACAAAAGTACCACTGGACTTTACACGCAAGCACCACATAGAAATACTTGCTTAAACAACAATCAGGGACAATGATTCCAATGTAGGGAACCATGCCAAACACATCAAGAAGATGAATCATTCAACACATCACAAAGTGCTCAACAATGTTCACATAATCAATCGCTAACCTTTCACAACACTTGTGTTCACAAAGGAACCAATTCTACCACTTTAGTGATCCACAACAATCATCTAAGTACTTTAGGACACTACCCAAAAACTAGACCAAGATTGACCTCTAAATCCCTTGGATTTGAAAACTCCAAACTTTTTCAGACAACTGGGCGGTCGCCCAAACTGGGCTGTGCGGCCGCCCAAAATGCTCTGTCCCAAGAACAAAATCCTTCAGATAGATGTGCGGCCGCACGCCCATTTTTGGGCGGCCGCCCACATCACCCGGCAGGCCTAACAACTTAAACAAAGTTCACTCCTTTTGTTTCACAACTCCAAAATTTCCCATACTTGCAACACTTAACTTGTGAAACTTCACAAAGGCTAAAACTCAGCTAAGAACCATACTAACACCCAACAATACCAATTTCTTACCACTCCCTTTGTCCCAAAATTACAAGTATAAATAAAACATACCAAAACATTGTTTTAGCACTTATAAAGCATACAAAGCATACTTATGACCATTTTAACATGTAAAGGGGGATTAGTAACTTACCTATTTTCCGGAAAAGATGTCAAGAAAAATTATATGGATCGGTAGATATGATCTATTCAACACCCTGAACATTTATATATAATTAGATTTGAAAATGGAGTAGTAAATTAAAATAGGGAAAAATCAACAAGAACAAACTTACCTAGCTTCTTTATGTCAACAATGGAGGTCAATTTCTCTTAGAAAGTAATTAGGTGTATAAGTGTATGCTGCACAAGGAGAGGGGAGGGGGTGGGGAAGATAACTATCCACTCAAAGTTTCACAATAACCCTTCAACTTGTATTTTAAACCTTTAAACCCCTAAACTCTCAATTTCAATAAAGCCCCCTTAATATTCCACTAACTCAACTACTCCCAAATAAACTTTACTACTAACAATTTAACTAACACAAATAGTTAAATAAAATGCGCAAATTCATATAAGATGATGCAACACATAAAATGCACACAAAATTTTAAATAAAAATTTATCAAAATATAAAATAAATATTAAAATAAATAAACGGATTTTGGGGTCGTTACACTCACTCCTCCTTAAAGAAAATTCGACCCGAATTTTAGGATTGCTTACCTCAACCCTCAAACAACCAAGGGTACTTCCTCTCGATCTCCTCCCGAAGCTCCCAAGTCGATTCTTCCACGTTATGATTTCTCCACACAACTCGAACAAGGGGAATACTCTTAGTTCGCAACTCTTGAACTTTTGAATCAATAACTCGGACTGGATGCTCTTCGTAAGACATACTTGGTTCAATATCCTCGGGAACCTCGGACAAGATATGAGAAGGATCATACACATACTTCCTAAGCATCGAGACATGAAAAACATTATGGATCTTATCAAGAGAATGAGGTAACGCAAGACGATACGCTCTATCACCAACTCTATTCAGAATCTCGAATGGGCCAATGTACCTCGGTGCTAGCTTACCTTTCTTCCCGTACCTTCGAATCCCCACCTTTGGTGAAACCTTCAAAAACACAAAGTCACCTTTTTCATACTCGAGATCTCGCCTCCGGTGATCGGCATAACTTTTCTGTCTACTCTGAGCGGTACTCAAACGATCTCGGATAAGTTTAACCTCCTCAACTGATTTGTTCACCATATCAATACCCCAAATCTTTGCTTCTCCCACTTCATCCCAACAAATCGGAGACCGACATTTCCTCCCATACAAAGCTTCATACGGGGCCATCCCAATACTTGACTGAAAACTGTTGTTATAGGCAAATTCCACGAGAGGTAAATGAGAATCCCAAGAATCTGAAAAATCAACTGAGCAAGCTCGCAACATATCCTCGAGAATCTGAATAGTCCTCTCTGACTGCCCATCTGTCTGGGGATGAAAAGCTGTACTGAACTTCAACTCTGAACCCAAAGCCTTCTGAAATGCTTGCCAAAACCGAGATGTAAATCTAGGGTCACGATCAGACACAATACTCACTGGGACACCGTGCAATCTCACTATCTCATTTATATACAAGGTTGCAAGCCTTTCCATCGAGTAACTGATCTCTATAGGTAGAAAATGACAAGACTTGGTCAATCTATCCACGACCACCCAAACTGCATCAAATCTTCTTCGAGTGCGAGGTAATCCCGTCACGAAATCCATAGTAACCTGTTCCCACTTCCATTCCGGAATCTCTAACGGTTGAAGTAACCCCGCAGGCCTTTGATGTTCCGCTTTCACTTGTTGACATGTCAAACATTTAGATACATAATCCGCTATCTCTCTCTTCATATTATTCCACCAAAAATGTTGCTTCAAATTCTGATACATTTTCGTGCTCCCGGGATGAATAGTATACCTCGACTTGTGGCCCTCATCAAGAACTTGGCGTTTGATCCCTTCCACGCAAGGCACACATAACCGTCCTCTGAAAGTTAACACTCCGTCAGAATTAAGAGAGAAATCCTCATATTTGCCATCTTCGATTTTATCCACGATTTTCACCAACTCTGGATCATCCTTCTGAGCTTCTTTTATTTGTTGAATCAAAACTGGTAATACTTGAATACTCGCAAAAATAGCCCCATGCTTTAACTCACAAGGATTCCAATCTCGAGCATCCTCTAACATTTTCCATTCACGTACCATCAATGAAGCCATAAAAGATTTCCGGCTAATGGCATCAGCTACCACATTTGCTTTACCCGGATGATAAGAGATAGTACAATCATAATCCTTCAATAGTTCCATCCATCTTCTTTGCCTGTTATTCAACTCTTTTTGGGAGAAAAGGTACTTCAAACTTTGATGATCGGTAAATATCTCAAATTTGGCTCCGTACAGATAGTGTTTCCACTTGTGCAACGCAAAGACAATAGCTGCTAGTTCCATATCATGGGTAGGATAATTCTGCTCACTCGGAGTCAACTTTCTTGAAGCATACGCAATCACCCTTCCATTCTGCATTAACACACACCCGAGGCCTTCTTTAGAAGCATCGCTATAAATTACCAAATCATCATTTCCATTAGGAAGCGCAAGGATAGGAGCTGTAGTCAACCTCTTCTTCAACTCTTCAAAGCTAGCTTGACACTTGCCATCCCACACATACGGTACATTCTTTCGAGTCAACTGAGTCAATGGAGTAGCAATTTTAGAAAACCCCTCGATAAATCTTCTATAATACCCGGCTAGACCCAAGAAACTTCGAATCTCCGTAACTGATTCAGGCCTCTTCCAATTCACAATAGCTTCAATCTTGGAAGGATCTACGGATATTCCTCTATTAGAAACCACGTGCCCAAGAAAAGATACCTCCTCGAGCCAAAAAGCACACTTACTGAATTTCGCAAACAGTTGCTTCTCACGAAGAACAGATAGAACCATTCGCAAGTGTTGCTCGTGCTCCTCCTTAGACTTGGAATACACAAGAATATCATCAATAAATACAACCACGAAGGTGTCAAGATAAGGCTTGAAAACCCGATTCATCATATCCATGAAAACAGCTGGAGCATTAGTCAACCCGAAATGCATAACAAGAAACTCGTAATGACCATACCTACTACGGAAAGCAGTCTTAGAAATATCCTCAGAACGGATCTTTAGCTGATGGTACCCACTTCTCAAGTCAAGCTTTGAAAAGACGACTGACCCTTGGAGTTGATCAAACAAGTCATCAATGTGAGGTAGAGGATACTTATTCTTTACCGTTACCTGATTCAGCTTCCTGTAGTCGATGCATAGTCTCAAAGACCCATCCTTCTTCTTGACAAACAGTACAGGAGCTCCCCACGGTGACACACTAGGACGGATGAATCCCCGATCAAGTAACTCTTGCAATTGCACCTTCAATTCTTTTAGTTCAGCTGGAGCCATTCTATAAGGTGCTTCAGATATAGGGGTAGTACCTGGAATCAAGTCAATACCAAACTCGATCTCTCTATCGGGAGGCATAGAATATTCAGAAGAGAACACATCACAAAACTCTTTAACAACATTCACATCTTCTACTTTAGGAGACTTTTTAGTAGTATCCAAAACACAAGCCAAATACCCCTCACAACCACGGTGCAATAGCCTCCTAGCTTTCACATACGAAATAATACGAATTCCCTTACCCAACGAAGTTGCCTCAAAAGTAAACACAGGCACACTAGGGATAGAAAACGTAACCACTTTCTTAAAACAATCAACAGAGGCATGATATTTACTTAACCAATCCATACCCAAAATAACATCAAAGTCTTGTAATGGCAAAATAACTAGATCAGCAAGTAAAACATGCTCACTAATATGCACATCACAATTACGCAACACCTTGTCAGCTATCAAACAATTCCCATAGGAGTCGACACTTCTAGCACATAAGGCAAAGACTCAAAGGAAGAATGCAATCGAGATGCAAAAGATACAGAAACATATGAATGCGATGAGCCGGGGTCTATAAGTGCACGTGCCCTCAAACTGGACATAGAAATTATACCTCCAATTACGGTGGAAGCATCCGAAGCTTGTTGTTGATTGATTGCAAACACACGACCTTGAACCTTTGGTTTTCCCGAGGCATCCCTTTTCTGACCCTGAGACGATCCAACACCACTACCCGATGGTTGACTCCCCAATCTCGGGCAATTTCTTTGAAAATGGCCAAGTTGCCCACAGTTCAAACACTTTCCTTGTTTCTTCCAACACCGCTCCTCACTGTGCCCTTCCCTCTGACAATAATTACAAACCCTCTTGCTTTGACCCCCGGAGAAATTACTTTGATTTCTAACACTCGGTTGCCCTTGTGATTGTCCTCTAAATGGGGTTGAAGTCCCTTGCCCTCCACGGTTATCATTCCTTTGCGGTTGTGGTCTACCTTGCCTTCCAGCACTTGTTAATTCTACCTTCCTCTTGTGTTCCTCAATGTCGTGCTCTACTTGATAAGCTCGATCAACTGCATCTTGAAATTCTTGTAACTTGTGAGCCACCAATTGAGTCCGAATCACTTTCTTTAACCCTTTCACAAACCTTGTTGCTTTCCTCTCCTCCGTTGCAATCAAATGAGTACAATACCTCGATAGCTCCGTGAACTTGGCTGCATACTGAGCCACCGACATTGTATTCTGTTCCAAGCTAAGAAATTCCACTTCCTTCCGGTCTTGATCCACTCTTGGAATGAAATGCTCCTTGAACTTCCTCAGAAAATTTGCCCAAGTATAAGGTACATGAGCTTCATCCCAACTAGCCTTCAATGTTCTCCACCAGTATCCCGCAGCTCCACTCAACTTGTAGGTAGCAAACCTAACCCGATCTTCATCAGTACAAACTAAGACATCAAATATCTTCTCCATGGATTCAATCCATCTCTCAACTTTGGTCACATCTGGTTCACCATCATAGCCTGTTGGTTTCATCTTTAAAAACTGTTCTAGACCATACCTCGGAGGTGCATGCTCTCCTCCTTGCCTCTGATCATGGATGGTTTTCATTGCAGCCTCAAACATCCCTTGAAACATAGCTCGAGCCTCTTCCCTTACATTACCCTGGCCTGCAGTACCAGACTGTTCACCCTCATGTTCAGGCATTCTTACTGAGTACCTGCATAAAACACTCAACGTTACTCACTCCATACTCAACTACCCTCCTAGGTCACTTAGTCATTCTAGACTATCTACAACCTGGCTCTGATACCAACTGTCGCGCCCCGACCCGTGGTCCTACTTGGCCCCACGTCCGGGACACGCACGGAAGACGTCATAAAACATTTTAGAAAAAATAAAATCGAAATATACTTTCATAAAAGTCTTATATAACCAAACAACATTTACTAAACGTGACTACAAGTCACAAAACAAACTTTCACAACCAAATTCTAAGCCACTTGGCTACACACTTCACTTACTTACTTATTTACAACACGAACATCTACCAAAAGAGATGATACAAACCAAGTAACGGGTATACTACCCCAAAAGGTATTACATTTACATAATGTATCCTTTACTTACACAACCTTTCCCAAAATGTCTTACCCAAAGATTTCCTCGACGTCCTCCCTGTGTGTGTGAACTATCCCCTGGGCTCCTTCTTATCTAAAACGGTAAACAAATAAAGGGTGAGAATAAATCTCAGTAAGTTACTAAAATGCAACTACATTCCATGCTAATATGATAAACATAAAGGAACAATGCCACAATTAATCATATAGCACATAGCACATAATATGAGAGGCTCCCTATCGCCAACCGTCCCATACCGGTTGGAAATAACGACCAACTCATCATGCAACACATAAAGCGGAAATGAACACTCATACGTGGATACTGAGCCAAGGTTCTCAAACCAAACAATAGCCATCTGAGAGGCATCAACTGAGCAGCATCGAAGAGCTGAAACGGGTTCCGGAACCAAACAACAACAACGGGGGGGAAATGACACAAAGTCATAACCCAAAGTGCCCAACCTTTGGCCTAAGGAAGGGGGTTAAAAATGGGAAACCAATGATAGGAGCCTTATAATGTACTTGGCTCGGAGACCATTATAATCCATATCACTGCCCAACACACACAAAAGTACCAGCTGGACTTTACACGCAAGAACCACATAGAAATACTTGCTTAAACAACAACCAGGGACAATGATTCCAATGTAGGGAACCATGCCAAACACATCAAGAAGATGAATCATTCAACACATCACAAAGTGCTCAACAATGTTCACATAATCAATCGCTAACCTTTCACAACACTTGTGTTCACAAAGGAACCAATTCTACCACTTTAGTGATCCACAACAATCATCTAAGTACTTTAGGACACTACCCAAAAACTAGACCAAGATTGACCTCTAAATCCCTTGGATTTGAAAACTCCAAACTTTTTCAGACAACTGGGCGGTCGCCCAAACTGGGCTGTGCGGCCGCCCAAAATGCTCTGTCCCAAGAACAAAATCCTTCAGATAGATGTGCGGCCGCACGCCCATTTTTGGGCGGCCGCCCACATCACCCGGCAGGCCTAACAACTTAAACAAAGTTCACTCCTTTTGTTTCACAACTCCAAAATTTCCCATACTTGCAACACTTAACTTGTGAAACTTCACAAAGGCTAAAACTCAGCTAAGAACCATACTAACACCCAACAATACCAATTTCTTACCACTCCCTTTGTCCCAAAATTACAAGTATAAATAAAACATACCAAAACATTGTTTTAGCACTTATAAAGCATACAAAGCATACTTATGACCATTTTAACATGTAAAGGGGGATTAGTAACTTACCTATTTTCCGGAAAAGATGTCAAGAAAAATTATATGGATCGGTAGATATGATCTATTCAACACCCTGAACATTTATATATAATTAGATTTGAAAATGGAGTAGTAAATTAAAATAGGGAAAAATCAACAAGAACAAACTTACCTAGCTTCTTTATGTCAACAATGGAGGTCAATTTCTCTTAGAAAGTAATTAGGTGTATAAGTGTATGCTGCACAAGGAGAGGGGAGGGGGTGGGGAAGATAACTATCCACTCAAAGTTTCACAATAACCCCTCAACTTGTATTTTAAACCTTTAAACCCCTAAACTCTCATTTTCAATAAAGCCCCCTTAATATTCCACTAACTCAACTACTCCCAAATAAACTTTACTACTAACAATTTAACTAACACAAATAGTTAAATAAAATGCGCAAATTCATATAAGATGATGCAACACATAAAATGCACACAAAATTTTAAATAAAAATTTATCAAAATATAAAATAAATATTAAAATAAATAAACGGATTTTGGGGTCGTTACACATATTATCATATGTGAATTTCTTGGTATTTTGATTGGTACTTCTGTTCAAATCTAACACGTTCTTTTTTGTTCAATTTGTGGCTCTAAAGCAAATGAGGCTTCTCGCTCTTCTCAACCTTGCTGTTAAAGACGAATTGTAAGTCTCCCGTACACATTCTTTATTGTTACTGTTTGTTTATATGAATTGCAGTTTTTGCTCAATTTTGAGGGGTAGTTGTTGAAGTTTGATGTGAGCCATCGGCTTCGGCTGTAGACCGCATTGTTTGTAGTGGAAATTTTGCACACCTGAGTCCAAATCCTAGATACGCCACTGCCTTGACCTAGGGCTGTTTGATTGGCAGTGGTAAGATCTGGGTCATTGAATACATACATCATGGCATTCAGATTACACATGACACAAACTCTTGGATCACCCCATATATATACTCCCTCTCTGTCCCACCTCACTTGAGACCTAAGAGGTGGACACAATAACTAAGGAAAAAGAATAAAATAAGGAAAATGTGTGGTAAAAAATAAAGAGAGAGAATGAGTGGGGTTAATAGTAGGTTGGTTGAATGAATTGTGTGGTGGAAAATGAAGAGAGAGAGAATGAGTGGGTGGGTGGGGTAGATTGAATATAAAATTATAAAAAGATGGGCTATGGACCTTAGGGCCCCTGGGATAAATAAAAATCCCATAAATACCCAGGCGAGATTCAAAATTCCTTAAAAACCCACAACTTCAGCCTAGCCCAACGGATTCTATAGCCCCCCCCCCCCTGACCCACGCCCACCCAGCAGCCCCAGAACCAGGCCCCCGCCCACCCAGCAGCCCAGGCCCGTTTTTAATTCCGAAAAATAAGAACAAAATACATGCAGAGAGTGGGAATTGAACTTGAGACCAAACACTTATAAACAATGTCATAACCATTAAACTAACAACTCATTTGATCTAAAATTTACAATATTTGTTATTACTATAACAATAAGAACAAAAATAAATGAAACAAAAAATGAAATTCACAACCAATTTATGAAATTCTAGAATATTTACAAAAATATCAACTTCAAAAAATACAAAATTTTTAAATGTTTTATTTAAAAAGTTATAAAAATATGAAACACATAAAATTTAAAATGTCTCATATTTTATTAACTAGTCCTCTCATATGTTAGGTATAAGACTAAGTTACTCTATATCTAAGGTATAAGAGTAATTCGCAATTTTCACATTTAAAAAGAAAATCATAAAAAAGTCTCATATTATATTAACATGTTCGCTCCTATACGTAGGTATAAGACTAAAATTACTCTTATACTTAAGGTATAAGAGCTATTTATTTATTTTTAACAAATTTTCACATTTCATAAAATCATTTAAAAAAATCTCATATTTTATTAATATTAACTCTTATATTGGAAGTATAAGACTAGATCTTGTCTTATACTTGAGGTATAAGAGTAATTCCTTTCACATTTTCTTAAATACCCTATACTTAAGATATGAGACTTGTAAATGGATTTTTTATGACTTTGTTATTATAAGACTTGTGAATTGTCTCATAATATCAGAGTTATGAGGCCATTTAAAGGTCTCATAACAGAGTTATGAGCCATTTTTAGGTCTCATAATAGAGTTATGAGTCCATTCACAAGTCTCATAGTTGCCTCATAAGTCCATTTTTATTTTTGCAAAAGACCCAATGTAATGTGCTTGTTTTTATGACTCTAGTTTTATGTTTTAAATGTACTGTGGCTTTGGTGTCAGACTATGGTCTCATGAGGCTGTTACAAGACCTGTTAATATTAACTCTTTTACATAAAGTATAAGACTTGATTTTGCCTTATACTTGAGCTATAAGAGTCATTATTTTTTCATTTTTTTTCTAAAGCCATAAAAATGTATTTTTTTTAAAAAAAATAAAATTTCCTTTTGCATTCTAACCTTAAGACCCATTTTAGTCTTATAATTTAGCTGAGACATATGACTATAATTACTCTTATATCAAAAGTATAATTGTACAAAAAATTCACAATTTTCAATTTTTTTAATCATAAAGAAATCACATATTCTATAACTACTCTGCTCTTATACTTACGTATAAGAATTGTAAGTACTCTTATACTTAAAAGTATAAGAGTTATTTAATTTATTGTTTTCATAATTGTCACAATATTATTAATAAATGACTTATCTAGTGTCATTTATGTAAATAAGTGCCTTAACTGAAAGGTAATAATGAAAAATATAAAAGTTTCTCAAATATTATATTTCACAATTGAAATTTAATTCCTTTTTAGGTCTTTAATTTTTTTTTCTTTCTAAAAATAGATTTAGATCTCTGATATTTTTTAAATCTTGTTTTTTAATTTTTTGATATTTTTTTTACAAAATCTGATATTTTTGTCAATATTATAAAATCTCATTAATTGATTGTGAAATCTCAATTTTTGTCATTTATTTTGTCTATAGTTATCAGTATTATAATAGATATTGTTAAACTAGGAACTAATATTGGATTGGTTTAGTGGTTAAGGCATAGCTTTCCCTAGGTTGGTCTTTGTTCAAGACCCTTTGGCAACATATTTTTTTTTTGTTATAAAACGGGCGGACTTGAGGGATTTGGATCGGGTGGGCGGCTTGGATCGGGTGGGCGGGGAGCAGGTTAGGGGATCGGGCCTGGGCCGCCTGGTAGTGGGCTTGAGTGGTAGGTTTTGGGTTTATATGGAATTATGATCTGGGCATTGGGTGCAAGTGGACTTTTAGATCTCACCTGAGTTTTTATGGAGAATGATTTGGATTGAGGGGGCCTCAAGGAATTATTCCTAAAAAGATTACCATTTTGGGGAGTTTCAAGTGAAGTGGGACGGATCAAAATGGAAATAAATCTCAAGTGAGGTGGGACGGAGGGAGTATACTCTTTCAACACGCCATTTTGTGAGCCAACTTTTGTGAGTTTTTTTTGTGACTTTATATTTACCTTTCTTAATTAAGTTACGTAAATATATAAAAGAAGAGAAACCAAAGTTTCAAGAAATCTTATCCTCCACCAAGACATTCACCGAGGAAGAAGAAGAAGAAGAAGAAGAAGAAGACGGAGCGAGCATAATTTTTAGTACCAACTTTTTCCCATTTCAATAGAAACCCCATTTTCTCTACATTTATCTACCACAAGTGAATGTTCAAGAAAAACTACCCATTGATTGTTTCATTTTCAATTGGAGGAAAGGGAGAAAGAAAAAAAAAATGGTTCTTCTTTTCCATTATTCAGCGCATTTCCTCATTATCATCTCATGTAACTCGAAAAAAAGTAAATAAATACATAAATGTAAATTCCAAAGACACGAACATATATCTTGATCCTCGAGCTTGAGCTCTTCTTGAATCTAGATCATCTCCTGTGCCTGTTTTCCATCCTCCTTGACTTCGCACATTCTCCAAACCATGAAAATCGCGCACCTCTCTTTGAACGCATGGGGGTTCCTTGCTTAGCCTGTTGAAATAGACGAACGTTAAATTAAACCCAGAGAAGAAGGGCAATGCTAGGGGCACAAAAGAACTTTACAAAATGATTGATACAAAGTGAGGTGGCGATATTTTATTGGTTGCATCGGTTGTGGACCCGACACACTCTAATTAAAAACACCAATAAAAATCATGACACCTCTATTTGTAAGCCAAATTTTGTAAACTTTTTTGTGATATATTTACCCAGAGAAAAATGAATGTTTCAAAGTTGAAAAAACACAGGAAATGAGTATGCAACCAAAATTCAAAATGGTGCACATTACTCCCTCCGTCCCCAGAATATGATGTTCCCTTTTTTGTTTTTTGTTTTATTTTTATGAACAAACTTTTAGCAATAAGTACAAGTTATTTTAATTATCCTAATGAAAATTATTGATAATATTTATAATGGTGTATCAATAATAAATTTTAGATTTTCACAGGATAATCAAACAACCTATAGTTATTGCTCAAAGTTCATTTAAACAAACAAAAAACAAAAGAGTGGGATCATCATTCCCGAATGTAGATAATGTAAGCTTAGGCCTTGTTTGGATGTGTTGTTAGTTTTTTGGTGCATTTTATTTTTGGGACTTTTTATTTCGTGGGGCTACCTATTCTTTTTCCTTTTTTTTTTTTTTATCCATCTCTGTTACTTTTTTTGGGGGGGGTTCCAGATAATCATTAAAAAAGCCACAAAAAAAAAATGATCAGGAAAAAGAACTGCACATCCATACAGGGTGTTTTTGTGCATCTAATGAAACTATTCTGCAGTGTATTAGTAGTGTACCTTCCCCCTTCTATGTTGTCTTGTGTTGTTCCAGCAGAAAAGACCGCTACACCCTCCACCTCCAGATCCAGATTCATATTCCCTACAGAGAAAGCCACGGGAGATTGATTGATCATTAGTGATTTTACTAGATATCAGGAAAACATTAGCATGTATATATGAATTTGCTAATTACTCACATGTTTTCTTTGCTGAGTTTTCCGACATAGCTACTATCATGCAGCAAGCTTGGTGACATTGGATAATGATCGATCCTTTTACCATTCTGATCCTTCTCAAGGGCCTTTCCGTCATTAACTTTCAGAAGATTGAGTTCTTGATTTAGCTCATCTTCCCAGTTCTGAGACATCAAGTTCACAGAATCAACTAATTCCTGTTGACTTGGATGAAAATTACCATCTTGGGGCAAAACCTGATTCCTTTCAGGCTTCAAACGGTTTAATGATCCAGGAGTACCTTTATCTGCAGTTTGTAACCATGCAGTTTCTAACCTCTGTTCATGAATAATGGACTCAATTCTCTGGACCGGATTTCCGGGTTTCCTCCCTTTCGTGGGGCCGTTCATGTTCCCATTCCTTTCTAAGGAGACAAGAGGCGATCCGGTGTTTGACTTGATTGTCTTGACCAGCTTACCTTCGGAACCATTAAAGCTTCCTTTTGATATCTTTAATGGCTCTTGAAGTGAATCAATATCAGAATACTCGTCTATTGAACGGGAAATAATTGCTTTGGTTTCCGTGTTTGTGCCTTCAGTCACGTCTGTCCTTTTCTGAACCAAAGAATTTGATGGTTTTGCTCTGATTGGAGAAGTGCCATTATCTGGTAACAGTATTATTCTAACTTCTATATTGTGTCGCAGAACAATTTCAAATGAGTTTGTGATGCTGCTAAGGAACCTTTCAGCTCTGGCTTTGATATCTCTGTTCTCAAAGGCGATGTAAGCAATAAAAACACCTGTGACTTGGAAGATGTTAGACTGAAGGCCAATAAGTACTAAAGGAAAATACGACAAGTTGTTTGTCAAAAAAAAAAATTAAAAAAAATCAAGACAACGGCTTAGATTTGCTGAAAAGATGGAGGATAATTATTTGGTTAATACATTCGCCCATGGAAAGTTTATACTTTGTCAAAAAACCAAGCATTAAATTCATTGTCGTACTTTGTGCAACAACTCTTTTATGTTTGCTCAAGAAATGTAAAATCATGCTCATAAAAATAAATAATCGACTTAAATCTTTATTTTCAAAACCTTCTTATTGTTCAAATTGATGTTTCCCCAAAAAGAAACAACATAAGACCGGGCAACCTCCGTTGCTTTCTCTGCACTCCACTTTGTTACCCACGTTTCCCTAGGTAGAAATCCCAAATGTATATCTAGTACTCCATACTACAGCTTAAATCAGTTGATGTGTGTGCGTGTTTCACCTTCTCTCTCCTGTGTTTTTACAAGCTTTTACATCTTTCTCTGCGCATGCTTGATGTGATTTTTACTTTTCATTCTCTGTACAGCAGAATTCAAATCTATACATGCCATTTTGCTGTCAATAACTAATTTTTTTTCCCATAACTTGTTTAAGGACAAAATCATAAAGTATCTAGTTTATGGTTAGAGGCAATCAGATGTTTAGCAGATGTGAAGCATCGCTGATCCTCTCAGTTTAGAAAAGAAACAGAGTTCAGTGGGTTATGTATGTGTATGCTTGAATCATAATTACTGCGGTCCTTTTGAAATAATTTGTTCAATACTCCTTCCGTCCCAATTTAAACTTCAAAAAACTTTTGGGTTCAAGAATTAAGAAAAAGGTGATGTGTTGTGAGCGTAGATGGTTTGGTAGGAGAGATAAAGTGTGGTAGGAAATAGTTAGTGGGTAATTATTGTGAGTATGACATGCGGGGCCCACAAATACAGAAGTATAGAAAACTTTCCTTTTTAGGTTTTGAAGTTTAAAACGGGACACCCAAAATGGAAATTTTTGAAGTTTAAAATGGGACGGAGGGAGTATATCATGATAGACTTCGATTTCTCACATGCAAAACCAGATTTCTCTCTTCAAGCTGTATTCCAACTTGATTACTATGAAGATAGATTAGGCTATACTCAAAAGAATTGATGAGAAAAGACGGTTGGAAAACAAGTACGGATATTGACCCAATTTGAATAGAGACATACTGCCTCTGTCCCGAAATGATCTTCTCATTTTCCATTTTTCATTGTCCCAAAACGTTCTTCCCATTTCTACTATTTAGGCTTAAATGTGCATAAACACAACATGGCTAGTGAAGTACGTGTTCATATCCTTAAAAAGTTTGAATAGTCAAATGTGAAGATCATTTTGGGACAAAACATCAAATACAGGAGATAGAAAGTTAATACCACCTTCAACTTCAGAGATTGAGACGAGCTTCCCATAAGAATGTAGCAGCTGCCTGAGTGTTTTGGAATGGCACTTTTCAATGCATCTCACCCAGATGTCTGTCTTGATGCTTCTCGACATCGTATTCCCAACCATAAAGTCATCATCTATGGCAGCCACAGCATCCCTATTTACCAATCTGTTAGGAGTAGGCTTAGAATTCAAACTGACACCATCCTTGAATTCAAGTGGATCTTCCTGACCAGTTGGAGCCCATTGCCCAGCTTTAAGAAAGTATGAAGGAGAAGCAGACATATGCCTCTGCGAAAATGGGTCTCTCGAAGAACTAGATGGATCATCTTCGGTTGTCTTGGAGCTTTGTCTCCTACTGCTTCCTGAGTGGGTGGGATCAGGTGAATGTGCGGAGCCAAGTTGTAAAAGGGTTGCTGTGAACCATGTTGAACGTTCACTGGAAACTCTTAGCTGTTTCTCAGCCTCAGAAAGAAGCTTCAAAGCATGTTTTAATCTTTCCAGTTCACTTTCAGCCACTGAAAAATGGTTTCCACAGATCATGGTGAGATTTCAACAGATAATTATGAATCTGCGAATTGGCCATTGTAATGAAAGATGGAATTTAAAAAAAGATAGAAGTTATCAGAAAGACTGGCATTCATCAATGATCTATAGCAAATTGATCATGGAAGGAACATCAAGAAAAAAATCTTTTAAATATGGTAAGTTACCATCTATATCATTTGAATGCCAAAGTGTGGCTAAGATGGATAATATGCAACAAGACAGAGTTAAAACTGATTAGGATGAATAAGTTTAGTGTTGTGGTATTGACTCTCCTAATCAAGTAGATCGCGAGAAAATAATGGAAACCAACACACACAATAAGAAGGATAAACCAAAGCACACACAAGAAAACACACAGAATTGTTTACCCTGCACTAAAATATGTTAATTTGATGATACAACAAGTTTGGGGGCGGAACTATGCTTATATACTAACCCTGGACTAAGTCCAAACCCTAGACAAAAAAGAAATCCCGAAATCAGGAAATTTCGGCCCAGCCCGTCGAAGCACGGCTGTGCGCCTACATGCCCAGTATATTAAAATGGTCTAATTTATCATCACTTTAATTCCCATGATTCTTGTTTTTCTTTTCTTCTTGCTCATATGAGCTAGCACTCTCTCTCTAGGAAGGGTAACTGAAAGACAACGGGAAAGAGAAAAGGAGAATAAAGAAGATAACAAGAAGTGAAGAAGCATAAATATGAAATCAGGGTGAGCATTTGATTTTGTAATCATCAAAACACAAGAGATGGATCTCCAGAACATATAGCGTAACTTCCCAAGAATGAAATTGTCAGCTAATATCACATGTTTCATACATATTAAATGGAATCAAATGGGGCAAAGCGTGATTCTCCTATAATGTTGGTATCTTGCATCGCTTTCATTGAAATGAAATCACCTACTTTTCAAATTTAGCATAAAACTTTAATGCTTAAGAGTGATGGGATTTCCAAGGCATCAATGAATGAGATAACAGACTGAGCTTCGTAAAAAGTAAGCTTGGCATTAGGTTTGTCAATGATTAGTAAATCTGACAATAATGTAATTTTGGGTCTTTAAAAAACAAAATATGCAACTTGATAAGTTCCAGCAATAATGTCCATAATGAGGGCAGCCAGTTATCATATTGGTAAAGAAAGCTTGTCATACTAAACTGAGCTATAAGAGTGAGGGTCCAGGACTTACAATTTCTCCCATCAACAAAGGAATCACTGTGTCTGTCTTCCACAACTTGGTAAGTTCCAGCAATAATGTCCATAATGAGGGTGGCCAGTTGAGACATCAAAACCATTGGATCGACCCCCGAGTCCATCAACTCCCGGGCTCTTTTCACTGTTTCAGCTGTGTCTGATGACATAGCCAACTCCAAAAGTTCCAATAGTTTATCATCAGAAACCACCCCTACCTACAAAGAGAAAAGTAAATACAAAATATTATTTGTTCCCTATTTAGAGGCACAAGTGTAACTGATAAACAAGTAAACAATCAAAAAGTATAGAAAATACATGCCATATGCCCAAACATTGGGAATCAAGAGTTAGTTTAGTGCAAGATTATGGATCAAGTTGAAAATAATAAGCCAAGGGAAGTAAAAACTCACAAGTTCATTCACCAGAGAAGGAGTGATATTTTTTCCTAACAAACTTAGTTGATCCAACATAGTTTCCGCATCTCGAAGTGAACCATCAGCATTCTGAGCAATCAAATCTAAAGCTTCTGGTTCAACATCTAAATTTTCATCGGCAGCGATTTTACTCAACCTGTCTATTATATCAACGTCTTTGATTTTGTTGAAAAGGTATTTCTGACACCGGGACAAAACAGTTCGGGGCACGTTATCGAGATCAGTGGTTACGAAAATTAACACGACATGGGGATGTGGTTCCTCAAGGAACTTAAGGAATGACAGCCACGATTTAGAGGGCAATAAATGACACTCGTCAACCACAATAACCTTGTACAAAGGAAACTCTGATTTAGAACCCACCCGGAGATTCTTCATTACATATTTAACTCTATCAATTCCCTTCTTATTGGAGCCATCAACTTCAGTAAGAGCCCTGCTCTTGCCAGAAATGAAATCAGTGCATTCCCTACAAACTCCACACGGTTTAGCCTCATCAGCAGCAAGACAATTCAAAGAAGATGCAAAAATCCTTGCAGCTGACGTTTTCCCAGTACCACGTGGACCTTGGAAAAGATAAATAGGAGAAATCCTTCTCCTATGAACTGCGTTCATGAGGGACTGAATCACAATATTCTGACCCACCAACTCCTCAAAGAACATTGGGCTATACTTCTGGCTAAGGCTTGTTATGTTTTCAGGCAAACTTTCCTCTTCCCTTTCACCATTAATAGCTACAAGCTCCAATCCCTCTCGACTCCTACAGCTTGAGGACCATCTTTTTCCATCCAACCGACTCAAAGCCTCCAAATCAAGCTCCCCATAGTTGGTGGAGAGCTCATCATCAGTTCCTACAGATGACCCACCTCTGCCATCAGCACTACTAGTCAACAATGGTATTAGACCTTGAGCAGTCCTCGAAACAAGTCTTTTCTTGTTGGAACCCAAAGAGTATCCACGACGGCGTCTACGATACATAGTCTGGCTCCCACACAACATGCTGCTTCCTTTCCTCCTCAAGGTATCAGAAAGCGAAGGCGAGTAACAACTACCACAAACACCTCTCCGCTTTGGAGTCGTCCTTTTTGACCAACAAGGAATCCCACATCCCTGGCTTCTTGGTACATCCAACTGATCATCATCCGCTTCATTATCCCCATCGTTAAAAGAAACTGTAGTCGCATCCCAAGATCCAACAGTACTGGGATATCTAACCCGATACCTACTGAAAGACCCTGTAGATAAAGCTGGGGTACTATAACAATATGATGAATCCTCCTTCCTACTACTACCTCTCAACAATTTCGATGATTTAAGCCTCGAAAGCAACGGGGATGCGCCCGAAGCCTGTCTTAAATCAGCCGAGTTAAGATACTCATTCACATCATCAGACTGATCAACAGAGCTAATCTGTCGTTTTAATTGTTGTAAATTTTGTTTCTTTATAACAGCAGATTGTGACCCTTTCTTGAGTTTCTTTTTCATTGATGTTCGTCTAATCGGCGGAGTAACATTATTACTGCCCTTACTTTGAAAGATCATCGATGCATACCTGTCAACAATGTCACTCCGGGAATCCCCATCAGCACCATTATTCCGTGCATCGCTTAGAGTGTCATCCACACTCTCATCACCATCAACATTATCACCACCACCACCATTGCCTCGGTGCTGGTGAGGCGACCTTCTCCGGTCATCGGAATGTGCAGTGATGGAAGCACTTCTCTCGCTCCCGGATTTGTGGGTTCTCCAATTGTACAGAAAAACCTTCTTATCTCTCCTCCCACTACTCCCATTATTACTCCTATTAGAACTATCAACTTTCAGTTGAGCCGAATCACGCTCCGTTACCTTATCCCGCGGCTCGTCAAAAGGTAAATTACTGTCTCTCCTAAAGTGATGATAATAATAGTTGACAGAGGGGGACGAAGTTGCCACACCCGCCGCCGCCGCCGCAGCAACAACGGCGGTGGATCTAGCAGAACTGAGCGGCGAACGCCAGGAAGAAGTGGTACCAGGATCTCGTAGAGCGCGTGACGCCTTTCTGATTTGCGTTAGCTCCTTCTTCAAATGCAGGTTGCTCGGATCAACAACCGCCACTCCACCACCGCGCATCTCCGACATGGCTGCTGAAATCCCTCTCCAGTGTCCGAAAGTTCAAAAATCAGAACACACAACACTCGGTTCAAACATCAACTTACAAACAAACACAGAGAAGCAACATTCAAAATGCGAACTTGATTTGTGATAATTGTAGAGTTCCAGCAGATCTGACAGATTTTGTTTGGCTGCAATTAATTACTACATTTATTACATTACTGTATTTAAACCAAGTATATAAGGATAAATACAAGGATTAGGAAGGGACTGAATGAAGAATGTAGATAGGAAAGTGATGAAGATTAGGGTTTCAAAAAAGGGAAGAGATTTGAGGGATGAAGAAGGTATGGAAATGGAAGAAAATTTGGAAAATGGATTTGATGACAGATTTTCCCCCCAAATCCGCCCAAAGGTAGTGACTGAGCTTTCTACCAAGATTCTTTTCGGTATGAGTTTTTGGAGCGTGTCCGAGCCTGAACCGGCCCGCGCTTACACCGGTTCCGGTTCCGGTCATCATAATCCGGTTCCGGTCCGGTTCCGGTTCAGTCCACGCTACTTTTTTTTATTTTTATTTTATCATACAATAATGAATAAACATGTTAAAATTTATTAAAAGACAAGAGATTTTTATTTTATAATACACTAATGAATAAACATGTTAAAATTTATTGAAAAATAAAGGATTTTTATTTTTTTTAATGGAAATGCCGATCCGGTTCCGGTTCCGGTTCGCCATATATGTGACCCTGAACCGGCCCGCACTTACCACGGTTCCGGTTACTCCGGTTCCGGTTTACTCCCCGGTTTGCTCCGGTTCCGGGCTTTTCCGGTCCGGTTCCGGTCCGGTTTTCCGGTTCCGGTCCGGTTCCGGTCCGGTTTGGCCATCCCTACTAGGTCCCCTCAAACTCAATGGCTCAATCTTGTTGTAATAATTTTATCACTAAAATTAGTACTCCAAATTTTATCAATTTGTCCCTTTTGCTATTACTCTCCGTCCCACTATAAGGTTCTTACTTTGACTATGCATGGGGAGTAAGAAAAAATAAATATTATGAGTGTGAAAAGTAAAGTAAGAGAGAGAAAGTGAGTAGGGAATTTTTGTTGTGAGAATGATAATTGAGTCTAATTTTTCATTTTAGGTAATAAAGTAAAGTAAGAACCTTAAATTGAGACAGACTAAAAAGGAAAGTAAACACCTTAAATCGGATTGCATTGCATAATTTTCTTTGCTTTTAAATTATAATAATATAATTAAAGGACAATGATTAAATTCATAATTTTCCTATGTATATTCGGTTATAACGGATGGAGAAAGACAAATAGCAAATAAGTAGTAAACATGAGAAAGAACACACATGTTTACGTGATTCACTAGCAATGTGCTTTCTATGCTCTACGGCAAAAAGAGAACATATTTTACTAACGCAAATAGAGTACATATCTTATATTTCAACTATGTCAAATTTCGTGAGACTAAAACTAGTTTTATAAGGATAATAAATTATATAAAAGAGAAAATTTTAGGGAAAACTAGTTTCTCCATAAGTTATAAAAAGTCTTGTTTTTATAGGGTATAATGTTTAGGGTTTAAAGTTTAGGGTTTAGGATTTAGAGTTAGGGTTTAAGGTTTAAGGGTTAAAAAGTGGACTTTTTATAACTTATGAAGGAACTGGTTTCCCCCAAAACCAACTCTATATAAAATACTCCTCGACCCTTTTCAAAAGGGTTTAGAAAACCCATATCGACAGACACCGCCCAAAAGGGCGATCTTTTGAGCGCATGCGGCCTCGCCATGCAGTTGATAGGTTATTGATGTCTATGTTGCCGCACCAAGAAATCGCAATGTCACGACCTTAAAAATAAGTCTGTAAATGAAACTTATTTGAGTGTGAGTGATGTCTACAGGACATGAACAACGAAAAAAAATGTAAAAATAAAATTAACCAACACAATGTCACTAATAATCAATTAAGACTTTCCACAACTCTTGGATCAACAACCACAATTACAACATCAAGAGTTTCATATATCTCTTGTTACAACAAAACAACACAATTTAACGTAGAGGTTATAGGCCAAACCCAGCGATAAGCCATACGTACGTACAACTTTAAACTTAATGCGTGCATAAACTAAATACTTTCATGCAGTGTTCTAAAAGACGCTCGTCTAGGCCGCCTAGGCCCCACCTAAGCGCTAGGCGTTTATGAAACGCCTAAGTCCAGCCTAAGGTATTATAATTATTTCTGAATTCTCGACCCCGCTTAAGTCCGTTTAGACCCCTCCTAGACGCTAGGCCTTGCTGCGGCACCTAGCGACCGCCTAGCGCTTTTTAGAATCTTGCTTTCATGACAACGTAGGTCTCATATAGCTTACAATTACTACCCAACTGTCTCATCTTTTATACTCACGTGAAACTCCTTTACTACTAACTGTTGAACATTTCCTAGTTCACAATTAAATATATATAAGAGTGAATAAAACTCAGTAAGAAATCCCTAAGACATAATATGCGGAAGAATTAATCATAACAATAGCTGCATGGAAATCACATACTCCCTCCGTCCCATTTGAAGCTTCACCTTTTACCCAAATGGGTGTCCCGTTGAAAGCTTCATCATTTCCTAAAATGGTAAAAAATGCAGGCCCCACTTGTCATACCCACTCACTTCTTCCTCTCACTTACTTAAATCATGGGGCCCACTTGTCATACCCACTAACTTTCCCCTCTCACATATTTAAATTGTAGGCCCCACTTGTCATATCCACTAACTTTTTCCCTCTCACAACCCTCCTTACATTCATCACTTTTCTTAATTTGTGTGCCATCACCAAAATGGTGAAGCTTCAAATGGGACGGATGAAGTAAGTGATTTCTAATGACCATAATAGCAATAAACACCTATAAAATAAAGGGAAAATGACAATATATGATATAATGTTGGCATGGTTTCCACATTGATCAGGGTCCAATGTTTTAATTTCATCGGTTTAGGCCCTAATGTGGTCAAACGTTTTCATTTATGGGCTTTTTGATGAGTTTCATTAGGAAGCTCAGTTAAGTCACCATGTGCACGAACGTGATGGACAAATAATTTTTTTTAAATTGTTATTGACTTTTAAGGGGTAAAAGTAGGGATGGCAATTTGACCAAACCCGATCCGTTCTGAAGGCGTTCCGATCCGAAAATTTAGGGTTCAATTTACAATTTTATGATCCGTTCGGATTTCGGGTCGGATTCGGTCAGTGCCTCCGACCCGATCTGATCCGAAATACATGTATACATGGAATTTTTCTAACTACCCCTCCTACTTTTAACATTTACACTACACCCCTACCTATATATACTAATATTAAGGTTAGCAAATAAAAAACACGCCGCTCACGATCACAAGTCGTTCTCTCTCTCCGCTTTTCTCAACGTTCCATCTCCAGCATCGTCGCCATCTCCGATCTCCGGTGCTGTCTCCGTCGCCGTCTCCATCTCCAATGCCTCCGCCATCTCCAGTGCCGCCGTCGTCGCCATCTTCAGTGCCGCCGACGTCGCATGCAGCATCATCTCGACCGCCTACTCCCTTCCAAGGTAAAAGGCTTTAACTCTAATTCTCAGCTTTCCTTAATTTCAAATTTAGGGCTTTAATTCAATTTCAATTTCAATTTAGGGTTAAGGTTTACATCACTTTGAGATTTGGTTGTCTTTGCTTCTGAAAAAATCAAATCTGGTACAAGTAGTCATAGATAAATAATTAAAATAAACAGACAATTAATTGGAGGGGAGGAAATAATGAGTAGTTCTTCTAAAAATGTGTTTTTTCTAGCGCTTAAGAAAAATGTTTTTTTTTAAGGCGATGACATTGATGTAAATAGCTTGCGCTTGTTTTAAAACAGACGGTGACATTTTTGTAAATAACTGGCAAGCGCGCATCTACATCGTAAATGCCAGTGCCGCTGAAATTACAAAGTGTCAGCCATTCATATACTGGTGTTTATAAAAAATTAAACTGATACTTTTAATAACTGTCAGTGTTAATATTG
Source organism: Campanula takesimana (assembly GCA_026119855.1). NCBI lineage: Eukaryota > Viridiplantae > Streptophyta > Magnoliopsida > Asterales > Campanulaceae > Campanula > Campanula takesimana. The sequence continues at coordinate 2,107,490 of JAOWBW010000048.1, read as the reverse complement.
CAAAGTGTCATACATTTTTACTGACATTATAAACATTAAAATTGTGGTAGTGTTAAAGAGCGCAGTCATTTCTACTGACATTTATAAATATTAAAATTCGAAAGTTTTAATAAGTGTCAGTAATAGTGTTAAAAAAGACGAAGTTAAAGAGTGTATGTCGCGTGCTAACAGTAACAGCGCGTTTATTAAGTTCCAAGTATTTATAAAAAAAGTCAATACACACTTTTAAAATAAATATCAGTTATTTACATAAATGCACCACCTCTCTTGAAAAAAAACTCATTTTTCTTGATATTAAAAAACATGTTTTTATACAGAATTTTTACTTAAAGGAAGTAGTAAAAGTGAAAAAGTGCAGAAAATCAAAGTCTTTTTTTTTTTTTTTTAATGCACAAAAACAAATGGTAAAATGTTGGTCATAACTTTTTGCATTTAGAGTCAAAGAAAGAGGCCAGCTTTCTGGAACTCCTTTAAAGAGGAAGCATGTGGCACAGCCAGTTCTCCCCACGTCCCTCTCCTTTTAATAAGAAAGACTTGCGGTCACCATCATTTGGATCCTAGATCATTTTTCATACCTAAATACTTCCCGGTGAAAATTGCACAAAAAAATTATAGCACAAGAATTAAGGGAAAAAGTAAAAAAGGTGATGTGGTGTGAGTGCTGATAGATGAGTGGGAGAGAGAAAGTGGGGTAGGGAATAGTTAGTGGGTTAGTGGATGTGAGTGTGCAAGTGGGTTAAAATTTTCCTTTTATGGATTTTGCAATTTCTATGGGACGCCCAAAACGGCAAGTTTTGCAATTTCAAGCGGGACAGAGGGAGTATAAGTTTATGAAAAATAAATTGCATAAAATAAAAGGAAATATTCTTACTAAATTTGTTCTAGTCATTAGTTAATAGCCAATTCTTCATATTTGGATGTCCCATATTAATAATATACTCCCTCCGTCTCATAGAGAGTGAGACTAGAGGAGTGGGCACGATATTTAAGATAAAGTGATATATATGTGGTAGAAAATGAAAAGAGAGAATGAGTGGGGTAAATAGTAGTGTTGGTTGAATAAAATGAGTGGTGGAAAATGAAGAGAGAGAATGAGTGGGTTTAAATAGTAGGGAATGATGAATATAAGTATATTAAAACATTTCTATTTTGGGTAGTCTCACTTTAAGTGGGACGGCCCAAAAGGGAAATAAGTCTCACTCTTAGTGGGACGGAGGGAGTATTTTGTTCTCACCATGATTACTATCTTTGTTTTTAAACAAAAGCAATATTAAGAGTGCTGCTAATGACACCCGCAAAAATGCTGAATGAACCCGCAATACTAAATTTACCCTGAACATTTATCCACTCAACGCTAAATACACCGTCTCTTTTCCATTTTACCATTTTAAACCACTTAATATATACACCCATTAAATTGGTCCAGCTCATTTAATGTCAATACACTTAACTACCCTTTATTTTCTCATTTGTTCCCATTAATTAGAAATCTCCTCCGTCATGGCAATACGCTAAGACACGGTATATATTCCAAACCCATAAACGCTCTCAGCAGTCCAATAAAACCCTTGAAAATATTAGTACTTCAGGTGATCAGCATGCATACAAAAATTGAAATACTCCAGAACAAACCCAACACAGGAGGAAGCACAAGTTCGACTCCGCAATTCGAATTAAATGAATGACTTTACAGTTTGAATTTAGGGAACCATTATGAAATTCAATCTGTTCAAGTTGTCATCTTCTTCTACAAGACATCAATCGAAAAGACCAAAGGCTTGCTGGAATAATTCGTTGGTCAGCACAAAGCATATCAAGATTGCATCTGAATTAGTATAACCATGTTTGGCCGTCACGTAGCCACCCACGTCTCAACTCCAATCTCTATTAATTGTCCATTATCATAATGACATTTCTTAAAAAAATCACTCTCCCCTGTTTCAAAAAATAAAAACAAAAAATCACTCTCCCCCGTATTAAAAATAATTTTAAATTTATTAAAATATATTTTAATTTATACATATATTTAAATATTTATTTTGAGATAGAAGGAGTATTTTCCATTCGCGGAATACTCTCTCTCCCTCAGGGTCCACTCCCGAGTTTTTAAATGAGAGAAAGGAAAGAGAAGGGAGGGGAAAGAAGGGGAGGGAAGAAAATTCAAGATCATCTTGAAATGCTCCTGAGTTTAGGAAGGATGGAGAAGGGAAAAAAGTGAATTGCAATTGTACCCTTTAATGAAAGAAAGGAGAAGTTATATTTGAGGGATAAAATGAGTTTATCAGAAAAATTTATTTTATAAGAATTTCTCTCCTTCTAATTTCTCCCACTTTTGGGAGGTTTGTGTTGGAGGAAAAATCTTTAAAAAAATAATACATTCCTTCTTTAAAAAACTGGGAAGCAACCTTAGAATGGAAAATATATTAGACTTACTCCCCTTTCTTTTCTTTTCCCTTTCCCTTGTTTTTAAAACTCGAGAACAGACCCTCAAAGAAAAATAGTCACATTAATGATTGAACATATTGATTAATAATTTAGATTACCTAGAATGTTTTAATGAGATACCAAGATTTTGTAATTGATAGTAATGTTAATGGTGTATCAAGAACATAACAAAAACTCTATGTTTTAAATTTTTATAAGAATTAAATATTTTTCAAAAATAATTTTTAAATAAAAATTAGACATTAATTTTTGAACAAAAGAAGTAGTATTTTACTTAAATCTTATAAAAATGAATTTTCTTGAACAGTATTTAAATACAAAATTTTTATAGTGTTATGAAGCTTTTAAGGTTTCTCAACACTTAATCAATATCTTTTTATAAGTTTTTGTTTAAAATAAATTACAATTCATTCGCACGAAAACGCTAAAAACAAATACTCTATGTTTTAAAATAAATGATCATTTTTTAAAAAAAAAAAACTTTTACTTTTAATAAAAATAAATTCAATATTTTGTGATATTATTTTAGAACATGAGGAGTAAGAAAATGAAGCCTGAAATTATTGCGTTACTCTCTTTTTTAGGTGGATAGAGGGTCATCATTAATTTTTTCGAAATATGTCAACTTATGATTGAAAATAACATTTTTAAAGTGACATGCTCGTAGGAGTAGGTTTTGATTGTTCCATTTGCACCACAATTTTGGAAAAAATAAATATGAGGATGAAAACTTGAATTATGTATGCCCACCTAGCTGACTATTCTTGCCTTTGTCCCAATGTCATTTATGTTTGTCGTTAAAACTGTTTGTTCAAGTTTAACTGATGTGATTGTTGTTTACGGCCCGGCCTAAGACTACCCACAATGGTTTTATACACCAAAAAAATTCAACACCCACTTTTAACACTTTATCCTATCCACCTCATCTTTCATACACCCCTTTCATACAACCCCCCTACAATGGTTAGTTGAAAAAAAAAATTCATCTCCCTCCCACTCATCATTCTATACCCCACTACTTTATATTATTTTTATTTTTTTATATATTCTTTATTTTTATGATTAGTAAAAAATAATAATTATTATTATTATTTATAATTAAAATAATATTTTACACTAAATTAATTCTTTTTGGCAATTAAATAATTAGATAAATGACGATAATTATTATTCAAAATAAGAAAAGTTACAATACACTTAGCTCGCGACATAATTAATGAAAGACGATAAAATTATTAAATCACGCATGGTTTCCGAATTTTGCCCATATGTGCTTGACTAGATCTTTAAAATAGCTCGTTAGACAACATTTCAAACATCCTTTGTTGTTGTTCATCCCGATTATCCTTCATACTTAACTTCACCCATACTTTCATTTTTTTAGCCCGAGCAATTTCTTGTTGAATGTTGTTTGATTCCTCTTGTTGGGTGGATATCTTGTCCAATTGGTCCCATTCGATCTGTTTCATGGTTTGATATTTTGTCCACCCTTCCTTTACCGGGCTCAAGCCTACGCTTTGATTTTTCTTTTTACCCTTTTTCTTAGTTGAATCCCTTCCCATAGGACGAGGAATGGATCCAACTGAGTTTGAATCACTTCCGTCACTTTCACGTGATCTCTTAGATCCACTGCTAGCAGATCCCGTATTTCCTCCTACCATACTTGCAAAACGTGGTTGCTCTCGGATAGAACACCACTCATCCATTAAATTAAAAGTACCATTGCCTCCACTTGTATACAGTTCCTGAGCTTTTTTCAGTACATCGGTCTCCGACCACCCGCTTTGTTTCATACGCGTAGCACTATCATAAGCACCTATCCATTTTCCCACTTTTTGGCATATATAATTATACCTATTTTTGCATGTAGTTAATGAAAGGGTGGAGTCAAATGAGCCATAATCATTACAATAGTTCGTAATCTTACCCCAAAACGCATCTGATTTCTGACCATTTCCGATAACACTGTCGGTTCCATATTTTATATACCCACTAAGTAGCACTAAATTTTGTGCCGTCATCCATTTGGTGTTTTTTTTGCGATGCGGGGTAGGACATTCTTCAGGGGGAGTATCTTCCATAGGTGCGCTAATGCTACCCTCACCCAGTTGTGTTGAAAATTCTGGAAATTCTAATGGTTGAGAATTTCCAGAAATTTCATTTCTCATCCTTGGCATTTGAGGATTATTAGGATAATAATGGGGCTGAGGTGGTTGAAATTGCATATGATAAGCATATGGATTCCAATTTTGCACACCTGAAGGCATGAAATTTGGGACACCTGAAGGCATAAAATTGGGTGGAAAAAAAGGATTTGAAACATTTTGGGGACGGGGTTGGTTGGAAGATTGTTTCTCCAAGTTAAAATCATTAGGATTGTAATTGAATGGTGAAAAATTTTGGGAATTTTGAGTGTTGAAAGGATTATTATTGGGATCCATTTCACTCAAAAGATGATGAATTTTTTAAATGTAGGCTAAAATGGAGAAGGAAAATTGAGAAAAGATAGTTTTTTTTTTGGTGTCCAAATCTAATGAAACTTGCATCATTTTATAGGGAAAAAAAAATGCTGAATTTTGGCGAAAAAAAAATAAAAAATAAAAAAAATTATTAGGTGATAATTCAGCTCAAATAATTGAGTTAAAAAATAAAATCCGAAAATCCAGCGGACCAATGGTGTGCTTACACGTGTCGGAGAAGAAAAAACAAAAAAAAAAAAAGCCGCCGGCCGCGGCCACACGCGCCCTGTCGGGCCGTGTGGCGCACGCGCCTTTTGCGGTCCAATAAGGCCTCGCCACGTGGCCTTGACGCCAGCCTTCCCCAAAATTCAACCCGTATGAATTTTTTCATACACCCATTTCAACCCCCCAAGTTTCATACACCCCCACAATGGTTTCATACACCTCCCCCAACTTTCATACACCATTTCATACCCCCATTGCTCATGGTCTAAGCCTTAAGGGTAGTGGAAGGAAGTCGCCGCTTAGGTCCCCCGAAAATACACACACACACACACACACACACACACACACATATATATATATATATATATATATATATATATATATATATATATATATATATATATATATATATATACTCCTTCGAGTTAAACACCTATTTGATCCTTAACCTATTGATTTGTTTTCCTTTTGATCATTAACCTATTTTGGTTTTCCTTTTGGTCCTTGATGTACCTAGGTGAAGGATAAAGTGGTCCTTAACCTATTTTAGTTTTCCTTTTGGTCCTTGATGTGCCTATTTGCAGGATAAAGTGGTCCTTGACCTATTTTGGTTTTCCTTTCGGTCAACAAGCCATGTCGACGATTTTAAGGACCACTTTGTCCGGTAAATAAGTACATCAAGGACCAAAAGGAAAACTAAAATAGGTTAAGGACCACTTTATCCTGCAACTAGGTACATCAAGGACCAAAAGGAAAACCAAAATAGGTTAAGGACCAAAAGGAAAACAACTCAATAGGTGAAGGACCAAATATGTGCTTAACTCTATACTCCCTCCGTCCCACCTTACTTGAGATCTAAGAGGTGGGTACGATAACTAAGGAAAAAAATAAATTAATGAAAATGTGTGGTAGAAAATGAGGAGAGAGAATGAGTGGGGTTAAAAGTAGGTTGGTTGAATAAATTGTGTGGTGGAAAATGAAGAGAGAATGAGTGGGTTAGGTAGATTGAATATAAAATTATAAAAAGATGACCATTTTGGGGAGTCTCAAGTGAAGTGGGACAACCAAAAATGGAAATAAGTCTCAAGTGAGGTGGGACGGAGGGAGTATGTGTTATATATATATTCTCTCCATCCTACCTCACTTGAAACCTAAGGGGTGAGAGCAATAACTAAGGAAAAATAATAAAATAAGGAAAATGTGTGGTAGAAAATGAAGAGATTGAATGAGTGCAGTAAATAGTAGTGTTACTTGAATAAATCGAGTGATGAGAAGTGGAGAGAAAATTAGTGGTGGTGTAGATTCAATGTAAAATTATTAAAAGTTATCTATTTTTAGGGGTTTCAAGTGAGCTGGGACGGATTAAAATGTATATAAGTCTCAAGTGAGCTGGGACGGAAGGAGTATATGTGTGTGTGTATATATATATATATTATTTTATTTTTTAATTTGCCATCAAAATAGTACTTACGTTGATCATATTTGTTATTCGTTTTTTTTAGTTGTGACATGCGACATTTATTTATTTATTTTGTAAATCAAAATGAAAACTAGGATTATTATTTCGGGACGAGGGAATAAATTAATTTGCACATAACCTCAATTCATTGATATGTTACATGGCCAGGGGCGGATCTTGTAGCGTGCCTACCATTGCCCAGGCAATGGTAAAAAAAAAAAAAAAAAAAAAGTCTTTTTTTTTTTTACATTTTGAGTAAATAAGTTCATAACTGTGCGCCTAGATTACATAATCTTTAGGTAGCTTAGTTGGTTGAGATGTTAGTTTTTTTGCCAAGTGACATGGGTTCAACTCCCACTAGTTGCAAATAGTTTCCAATTTTTTTTTAAAAAAACTCTAATAGGTGAGCTTTCTTCAAAGTTTTTGTAAAATTCTTTTGATACCACTTAAAAATATTTTTTCCCTCTACTATGATTTTCTTTTTAAAAACATCAATGTAAAAAAAAAAAGCTAAAAAAAATCTTAACCATCACTTTAACTGACATTAATATAAAATTTTGTAGTTGTTCATGACATAAGCTTTCTTGTTCAAATTCAAAATAAATAAATAAATAAATAAAAATCTTGACCACTTATGTTTATAAATTTGCTCTTCATTTTCATTTCTATTTTGTCGATTTATCAACTATTATTGTGTGAATGATTTTTTCTTTACTAGCTATTTTTAGAATGGAGCATCGACCTTTTCCAATAATTCCCAAAATTTTACTTAGGGTAAATTGCCTAACTATTTTACTACCTCCGTCCCACTTGAAAAGGTTGAAGGTTGATATTCCTTTTTAAGTTGTCACATTTGAAGGGTAACTTTCGCCTTTAAGAAGCACTAATACCAGAGTACACTAAAAAAAAATATTCGGGGGCCCCGTTCATGTCCACTTAACGGAGGTTTTTGACAGAAACTGTCAGAAAGCCCCTAATTGCCAAAAAAATTGATTTTGAGTCCTGATTTAGCGGAAAAAAATGTCGAGACCCCTTTTAGACGCCCCCTTGAGTTCAAGCCCTAAATTGTCATTAACCCAAACGGGATTGCCCAATTTGCCCTCAGTCAAAAGTCACGTGCACCGCACGTGTCCACTTAATGGTGGAAATTGACGGAAACTGTCAAAAAGCCCCTAATTGCCAAAAAAAAAATTGATTTGAAGCCCTGATCTAACGGGGAAAAAAACTGAGGCCCCTTTTAGACGCACCCCTGGAGTTCAGGCCCTAAATTGTCATTAACCCATAAAATAAAGATCGGAAAACAAAACCCAGAAAACCCAAATTACAAAGACAAATTCTCAGGAACGGCGGCCGCACCCCGTGCGGCGGGTGTGCCCACGGGTCGGCCCGCCCGCTCCATGTTAACCCGTCCGGATCGACCCCCTTCCTCCTGTCCCGTCGCGACATGTGTCCTTTTTTTTTTTTTTTTTGAAAACGACGTTTGTCCTTTCTTAAAAAAAAACCCTTAACTTCAAAATACTATATCTTGAGATTTATAAGTCGAAAAAAATATTTAAAAATACCGTTGTGTTCGTCTCGACAAGACGAAGAAAACTACATAGGTCATGATATAGTTTGAATTTTTTTTTTTTAAAAAAAACATACTTTTTAAGACAAAAAAAAATTGATCTACTTGTCAGCTGAAATGTAACACTATGTTCTGATAAAAATAACAATTTCATCTTCAAAAAGTAACACTTTCTACTGTTAAAGATAACAACAGTTTTTATAAAAAAAAAAATGAGGTTGCATTTCAATTGTTACTTTCTCAAAAAAAAATTGTTACATTTCAGATATAATGTTACATTTAAGAATATAAACTGTTACAATTGAGAAAAAAAATGTTACATTCATTTTTATAAAATGTAACATTAGTTTAGTTTGTTATCTTATATTAATTTTGAAAAAAAAAAGTGTTACATTACTTTTATAAAAAGTGTGACATTGGTTTAGTTGTCAATCTTTAATCTATTGCAGCAAAATTGTGGAACATTTTTTTTAAAAAAGGCGTTACATTTGAAAAAATAGTGTTACATTCCTTTATAAAAAGTGTGACATTGGTTTAGTTGTCAATCTTTATATTATCTTTAATCTATTGCAACAAAATTGTGGTACATTTATAGGAAAAAAAGTGTTACATTTGAAAAACAAAAGTGTTACATTTCGTTATAATAAATGTTACTTTTGTTGGGTGGAAAAAAAGTTGGGGTTGAAAAAACAAAAAAACAACTCGGCAAAAGAAAAGAAAAAAAAATGGAAAAGTGCCCGGCCCGCCGCACGCCATGCGGCGGGTGTACACAAGACCAGCTCGGGAAGGAGCTGCTCTCCCCCATGTGATGTGATTTTGGTTTGAATTATAGAAAAAGAAAGATTTGTAGTGTGTGAATTTGTTTGTTCTCTACGATGTTGGTATGTGAATAACTCTCAATTCTGCTTTCTCTTGCCCCCTATGTGTGTGAGAGAGAAAATGAGTGTGTGTGAGATTGCCGGAAAAAATGGAGGTGGTCGGAATTTATGGAGATTGCCGGAAGTTATGGAAGTGACTGGAAGTTATGGAACTCCCGTTATGTTTTTAACGGGTATTAAAAAAATGGTATCAAAATTTTAAAAACATTAAGTACGCAACCCACATTTGATGTTTCCAAAGTACGCGAGTCAAATTGATATATTGCACAAAGTACGCATGTCACTTTTGCAAAAAAACTCGATATAAATGTCCAAAACACTATTTAGAAAGCAAGTGGGTGAAAGTAAGTTAGGTAAGTAATGTCACTTTTGCAAAAAAAAAAACTCGATATAAATGTCCAAAACACTATTTAGAAAGCAAGTGGGTGAAAGTAAGTTAGGTAAGTAATGGTTTTTTTTTTGTAATTAAATGAACTTTTTGAGGGCAAGGTTTTCCAAAGCACTATTCATTCTTTTCCATTTATGGAATAAAACAACTAAGAATCTTAAAATGGGACAGATCAAAGAGGAAAGTAAGAAACTTAAACTGGGATGGAGGGAGTATAAGTTAACATAAATTAAATTTTGCTTAAAAAAAAAACAGAAATTAAATTTGAGTAGTTGAAACGCACTGGATCCGGGTTCAAGAAAAATAACAAAAAATGCACTGGTGTGGCCATGTCAAAATTTGAGGCCAAACCCAGATTCAAATAATGAAGCCTATCATCACTTCATTTATCTTGATTATGTGCTCCTTTGTATAATAAATTGTAAAACAAAGTTAGTCTCTTATTTTTTTAGTTGTTACTATAAATAATGTTTGAGTAATAATAAATTTAGATTACTTTAATTATTATAATGAAAATTTAAAAATTAGTATTGATAGTATTTATAGATGTACCAATAACAAATTAGTATAATTTTTCATTGAAATAATTACAAATAGATTAAATTATTGCTCAAAGTTCATTCGTAATAACTAAAATAATAGACTAACATTTTGTGAAAGAAAAGGTATTCAGTAAAAAAAAATATAAATGGTCTTGATTATCTATTTAGTAAAAAGAAAAATATATTGGATCACAGTCGCATACTGCAAAGAACAAGTAGCTTACACAACTTAGACCTACATATTTAAAAAACGAAAAAGAAAAAGAAAAAAGAAAAAAAATATGAAAATTGTTACTCCTTCTCTCTCAAATAATACGTATTCAATTTCACATTTAATTGAGATAGAGCTATCGCCACTACATAATATGCTAATCCACTGCCCTTATTAATATTTTGTTAAAATTAAACATTTTCTAAACAAAATTACCTGTACCTTAACTATTTGTTTTCTCTTTCTTCTTTGTTGCTTTAATTCTCTCTCTCTCTCTCTCTCACATCCAATTCCTTTAGTCATATTAATTAATAAAATAAAATTACGTATATTGAATAAATTATAATATTGACAAGCGCTTATATATTTGTTCGCCTTATATTGTTGTCAAATATAAAAATGGATAAGTATACTGCTGCTGCATAATGATGTACATGATATAATCTTACATCAAAAATTCAAGTTCAACATATGAGCTGTGAATCCACCATTATATATATTGGGAATATGTTTTCGAATCAGTGGCAGTTAGTTAAAAATATGTCCGCGACAAGTATAGTAATTGGGTTTTGAATTGGCTAAGAAAACGAAATCCTTTTGGTATAAAGATTAAGGTTTAATGTAAGTGTGAATTGAATCCTGTTATTTGATGATGTATGGTGTAAGACAAAAACATGTGCGCCGTCTCACGGCGATCGCCCATCGGTCGACCCGCCCAGCCCCACCCGCCCAGTTCTGACGCGGCCTTTTTCTGCGCTTGCCACATGTCTTTCTTTTAAAAAAAATCCAATAACTTTAAAATGTTATATATGAGATTTTGTAGTCGTAAAAAATCCAAAAATACTGGTGTGTTTGTCTCGACGAGACGAATCAAACTAGATAGGTCATGATATGCTTTCAAAATATTTTTTTAAAACATAACAAACAAAAAAATTGAGCATCTCGTCGCCTGAAATGTAACACTTTTTATGAAAAAAATAACAGTATTGTCTTGAGAAATTAATAATTTTATTGTTAAATATAACAGTACTTTTGCAGAAAAAATTAAATAGTTTGATTTTTTTTTTTTGGGTAGATAATGTAATAATTAAAATGTAACATAGTATGTATGTGATAGAAATTATTATATAGATGAATGTGCCAATATTTATAGTGTAAATGTTACTTTAAAAAAAATATAAAAAAAATAAGAACTCATGTACATAACCGGTTGCATTTCAGTTGTTTATTTTTATTTTTTTTTAAAAAAGAATCAAACTATCTCATTTTTTATTTTATTTTTTTGCAAAAGTATTATGTTAAATTACAGAATTTTAATTATTACATTCAACATATGTAATTGATAAATCATTTAGTGTTTTACCAATAAAAAAATTCACATTTTCCCCCACAAATGAATGTAACAATTTTTATAATAAAATGTAACAGTAGCATTTGCAGTAAATCTTATGTTATCCTCAATCGCTTTTGTGTAAAGCTATGGTTACATTTCATAATAAAAACTGTTACTCCCTCCGTCCCCGTTTAAGGTTCTTAGTTTTTTTGCTGTTTGTTTGAAAGATTTTTGAGCAATAATTAAAGGTTAATCTAAATATTCAAATGAAAATCTAAAACTTGTTATTGATAGTATATATGATGGTCTATCAATAACAAGTTTTAGATTTTCATTTGGATAGTTAGATTAACCTTCAATTATTGCTCAAAGATCCTTGAGACGAACATAAAAAAAAAACTAAGAACCTTAAAATGGATGGAGGTAGTACATTTTAAAAGGAAGTGTCACCTTTCATAATCGAAACTGTTACAATTGAGAAAAAAATGTTTCATACATTTATTATTAAATGTAACATTAGTTTTACAGTCAATCTTACGTCATCCTTAATCATTTTTTGCAAATTTATGAATAAAAGTGTTACATTTGAAAGAAAAAAAATGTTACATATCTTTATTAAAAGTGTTACTTTTGTTGGCGAGCCAAAAATGGCGGGGGGAAAAAAATTTGGAGGCAAAAAAGAAAAAAAATGTGGGCGGGCAGGTCGACCCGTAGACAGTCCGTCTCACGCCGTGAGACCATCTCACGAGAGTCGAGCCTTTAGTGTAATATTTTTTCAAGAAATTTTAAGTTGATTTTATGATAATATTTGAAAAATTAAATAAACATTTAAGGACGGAGGAAGTAGGTTGTTACTATCAAAATACTCATTTCGTTTCGCAATAAATGTCTCATAATAAACGTCTCACTTTTTTTCAGACTGTAAAATAAGTGTAGCGTTTTTATATAAAAAATAATTTTATGCAATTTTATCATTATACAAACAATATATAAATAATTAAAATTATATATTTTTGAAAAATATTAACAAGTTAAATGCAGCATTTATTATAATTATAAAACTGATGGATATCAAATACTCCCTCCGTCCCTATTTACCTTAAAAAAATGAGGTTTTGCACAAAGATTAAGAAAATGATTGTAAAGTTGATGTGTTGTGAGTGTAGATAGTTGAGTGGGAGAGAGAAAGTGGGTAGAGAAAAGTAAGTGGATAGTTGTTGTGAGTATGACAAGTGGGTCCCACTATTTAAAAAATGTTTAAAAGTTTCCTTTTTAAAATTTTGTAATGTAAATAGGGACACCCAAAATGGCAATTTTTGTAAAGTAAATAGGGTCGGAGGGAGTAGAGTGCATATATAGAGGTCCATGTCCATGAAGGACTGTCACAATCCAACAATTGTAACAGGTCTCATGCTTCAACTTGCATTTCTACAGCAATCAATTTGAAAAATTAAGTCTTTGATGTATATACTAGACAGTCCAAATTCACAAAAGAGAACCCTACCTCTATTACCAATCATCGATTCATTTCCCTATCCAAGATATTCAGGTGTCTTATACTCGAGTGTGTTTTGGGGGAAACTAGTTCCTGCATAAGTTATAAAAACTCCTGTTTTTTACCCTTATACCCTAAACATGAAACCCTAAAACCTAAACCTGAAACCCCAAACCCTAAACCTGAAACCCTATAAAAACAAAACTTTTTATAACTTATGGAGGAACTAGTTTCCCCCAATATTTTCTCATTATACCCCCGCCGTTTCATTTTAAACTTTAAAAATATTAATTTTGGGTGTTCTATTTTAAACTTCAAAACTTAATTCTTTATTTATGGGCCTCACATGTCATACACACAACAATTACCCGCTAGCTATTTCCTACCACACTTTCTCTTTTACCAAACCATCTACACTCACAACACCAGATTTTTTTAATTCTTAAACTCATTTTTTTATAAAATTTAAATTGGGACAGAAAGAATATACTCCCTCCCTTCCTTTTGAAGCTTCACTTATTACTCAAATGGATGTCCCGTTGATTGCTTCACCTTTCCTAAAATGGTTATAAATTTAAGCCCCACTTGTCATCCCCACTCACTTTTTCCTCTCACATACATAAATTGTGGTCCTCGCTTGTCATACCTACTAACTTTTCCCCCTCACACATTTAAACCATGTGTCCCACTTGTCATACCCACTCACTTCTTCCCTCTCACAACCCATTTCCCACTCATCACTTTTCTTAATTCTTGTGCACTCTAAAAATGGTGAAGCTTCTACCGGAACCAGTGGCGAGGCTAGGGCAAAGGGAAAGGGGTCAGACCCCCTTGAATTTTGAAATGTGTCTATTTTAGTACTTTCAAAATTTTAGAAAATGACATATACTACAAAAAAAAATATGATGAATTTATTCATTTTGACCCCCTTAAATTTGAGGAAAAAAATGCACTATTCGACTCCCTTGTATACTAAATTTGTAAACCTCAATAATAATACTTATCCCCAAGCAACCTTGATCCTCTTTTCAGAAAATCCTGGCATCGCCACTGACCGGGACGGAGGGAGTATATACACTCCTTGTTGACTTACATTATTAATGATATGTACGTTAGTTTGAAAATCTCTTTGGAGGAGCTTTCACTTAAGTGTCCGCCCGGCCCGGCCATCGAGTCCACCATGCTATTGCTCGTTGTATAATAATTTAGGGATACAACAGTCATGATGTTACCATGAGGAAACTAAGAATCTAGGTTAAGCTCGGGCTTGAGGAAGGCCCAAATCAATACAAGGAGAAAGGCTAAAGAAGGATACGACAATTCAGAAACTAGGAGAGGCAAAGGAAGCCCATCGGGCCGGGAAGAATCTGGCCCAACCAAGATAAAGGTAGATAAAGCGACATCAGGGGTAAAGGCGACTTGAGAAAATCCATAAGGTTGGCGACAAAGAGAGGAAGGTACAAAAAATGTGACGAGAGAGGACCCCACCTAATCTGTTAGAGTTAATGTTTAGATGTGCAGGCGTGTAAAGAGCCCAAATAACAGCTCAGGAGCTACCAATAAGAAGACGACACGTGGCATGAGGAGCATGGAAAGTGGGACTTTGGGCACGAGTTTGGCACATGCCACCCTAGTATAAATAGAAGAAAAAGTCATTGGTGAAAGGTAATCTCTATTTATTTTCTGTAAACACATATACACGCACCAGATTTTCTTTCTCTCTCCAAATCATAAATCTTACTCTCACGCCGGAGGGGCTTCCGCCGGAGTTGCCCCCGGCATAGTGACGTGTGTTGCTTGTGCAGGCCTGGCTCGTGAATTAATGCTGAGTTTCCATTCCTAGACTACACCATAGGATCAATGCTCCGGACCTGAGTAATCCTCCGGCGCATCAATTGGTTCCGTTGCCGGGACTTGAGCTTTTCAGAGTCAAGGCGTGACAAGTAATTGGGGTAAGTTTTGATTTCAGAGAGAACGAACTTGCAATTTGTACAAGTTTTGTAGAATTTTTGGGTGATAAACTCGTTTGGAGTGAGTGTTTGCATCAAAAGGGAGGTTAGATTGGAAAACTTGAAGTTATTTAGAGAGCGCTGGGAGTAGAGTTGCATTTTCTGAGTAAATCTGTTAGCAACTCATTCATGCCTGAGGTAACTCCAATTAAGAATATGTTAACAAACGTCGGCCATTTGCTGGGAGCCGGAATTTCAAATCCCACGGGGGAGAATGACGACGTAACTAGCAGAGATGTCGTGGGAGTACTTGGAGAAAAGGATCAATGGGATATTACTGAAAGGGAAATAGCTCTACGAAGGTTAAAAGGAAAGGGGGAGCAGCGGCAAACGGCCCCAACGGCTGAGCAAGAGGAAGAAATAAGAAGATTGACAGAGCAGAACCAGATGCTGTTACAACTAATGGCATTAGGGTAGGCGCCGACAATTGTTCCAATGAAAGAGGTGGATATCGAGAAGGAAACAGGAGATGAGGAGGCTAGAAACCAAAGAGACGGGTTTAACTCGTCAAGGCGGGAAGAAAAAATCCAACAGGCCAATAAAGAGTTTATATTGCCGCCAAAGGGAGAGATAGGCAAAAGGACAGACGAGAAGAGGCCAGAAGAGATGACGCATAAAAGAAGACACGGACCAAAAGAAGGTGTGGATCAGGTAGGAAGGATTCAAGGCTTAGAACCTCAAGTAATTCTGGAGAATGGGAAGAAGTTCAAGGTGTATCACCAGCCAGCAAATACATATGAAGATTCGGTATGGTACGAATATGAGGATGAGAATGACGAGGATGGGATATCAGTAGGTGGTGATCGAGGTTTTCAAGATAAGCGGGATAATGCCGGGAATAAAGGGCGACTCGACATAGCTCAGTGGCGAGAAAGCATGAGGGCTGAGCAGGAGCGAGATGAGAAGAATAGGGAACTAATGAAACGTGTTATTCAATTAGAAACAAAAAAGAGTGGAAACAATCGTGACTCTCTCTCTTCCCCCTTTATCAAAAGCATTCAAGAGGCCGAGCCAGACCCCACCTTTCACTTGCCCGACTTAGTTAAATACGATGGAACGACGGCGGCAAGAACCCATGTGGTCAGTTTTGAGGTTACCATGAGTTTGCTTACCCGAGTAGATTCAATACTATGCAAGGCTTTTGCTAGCACATTGAAGGCCCATGCTCTAGAATGGTTCTTGTCCCTTCCGGCTGGGACAATCTTGGGTTATGATGATTTAAAAGAAAAGTTTTTAAGGAAATTTGGGTTTGTGGGAATTCAATCAATGGGGCGGCAAGACTTATGCTTAATAAAGCAAAAGGAAGGAGAGAGCGTGGCGAAGTTCGCAGAAAGATTTTTGAAGGTAGCGGAAAGGGTTATGGATATAGATGACAATTACGTAATTGGGTTATTCATGGTCGGCCTGTTGCCTGAGTATCTCTTACGAGAATTGGGTATGCGGCTTCCCGGAACGATTGAAGAACTAAAGGTAAGAATCAATGGGTATTGCCAAGGAGAAGCCAGATTTGAGGCTCAAAATCAATCTTATGTCGCCCCTAAAAGGACGGGAAGGGATCGTGTTGAATATGTGACTCCGAATGACGGAAATCGAGGTCAGAGAGGCGAATGGAATGGAGGAAGAGGCGGAGGACGAGGATATGGTCCTAATCGAGGAGGAGGACGAGGCAGAGGCAGGGGGCGAGAAAGGCGATTCTCAAAGTTAAATGCTCGACCAAGCGAGATACTTAGAAACGTAGAGTTCCCACCTGCATTTGAGATGAATGAAAGCCAGCGGCGAGACATGGGCCGATATTGTGAGTATCATCATGCCAATGGACATGCCACGGATGATTGTATGAATTTAAGGAGGCTGATTCAAGGAAAAATTGACGCTGGGCAATTGCAAGAGTATGTGCAAGTGGAACAGGTGGGGATCCCTCAGCTTGAAAATCAGGTGGATATTTTTGTCATCAACCATCCTGCCACGATAAATCAGTTGCGGGATCAAATCATGACCTTGGACTATACCGTCAATATACCGGCTTTCCCGCCTGACGAAGATAGAGTGATAAGTTTCACCAGGCAGGAATTGGCAGCTACAGTGACCCATGCCTGCCAGCCCATTATCATTAGCTTTAGAATGGGTAATAAGAACATGCACAGGGTGATGGTGGACACTGGAGCTGGGAGAAATATTCTCTACTATGAGGCTTTCAAGCAGATGAATTTCACTGAAGCCAATCTCTTGCCGCACCATGGTTATTTGGAAGGATTCACTAATCACACGGTAAAACCAAAAGGGATAATCAGGCTTATGGTCGAAGTGGGGGATCCGAGGGATGGGAAAGTAAAATCCAAATTGGTGGAATTCGTAGTACTTGATCTGGTATCCTCGTATAATGCCATTGTGGGTACCCCTTTTATGCAGCAGTTCGAGATGGTAGCATCCATTCCGCATCAAAGAGTGAAGTTTCCTACGGCAAATGGAATAGGGTGCGTTTTAAGTACGCCAAAAATGGCTCTCAAGCGACAACTTGAAATACAGCAAGAGAGGGGCAGCGAACGTGAACTCGCTAACAACGGCCCAGGTCGCCAAAAAAGCCAAAGGAGGATTTATTGGAGTAATTGCCGACTGTGAGGAAGGATGGGAAGAAACAGAAAGTATGCGACAAAGGTCAGCAATAATCCCGACAAATTACGGAGTACATGACTCTATAATGCAGCAAGATACCATATATAATGGTGGAGATGATGAGATGGGAGAGGATGAGGAGCAAAAAGAAGAAGGAAAATTAGTGTCCGAAAATAATGCCCTGACAGCTAATTTAATGATAGCTGAGATAACATGGTCGAGAGCTGTAAGTTTTATGGGAGAAAGGGAAGTCGAAGTTGAAGAAGTCTCGATAGAAGAAACAAGTAAGGAAGAAACGGCGACATTGTCAATGGATAAGCCAATAATAGAGGAGGTTGAATCAGACGAAGAGTGTGAAGAAATCCAAGTCGAAGGGTCGGACGGACAGCCAATTAATCATGAAAAGCAGCAAACAAAAAAGGGCACAGAAGCGGGAAAAGAACAGAAGGAAAAAAGGAAGATTGAGGTTGAGACGTTACAAATGCGGGACGAGCCCGATATTCAAGCTTTGGAAGAGTTGGAGGAAGTAATTATAAATGATGAATACCCCGATCAGAAAATTAAAATTGGGGCACATTGGAGTGTAGAGGAGCGACAAAGGCTGGTACAGTTCCTGAGAGGTAGCACGGATGTCTTTGCCTGGAAGCCAGAAGATATGGAAGGCGTTGACGAAAACATTGCTATGCACTGCTTAAATACAGATCCCAACATAGAACCTTTTAAGCAAAAGGTAAGATACTTGTCGGCGGAAAAGGAAAGGGCAGTAGTGGCCGAGGTGGAGAAATTATTGAAGGCGGGAATTATTGAAGAAATCACATATCCCGTATGGTTAGCCTGCCCGGTGTTAGTAAAGAAAGCGAACGGAAAATGGAGGATGTGTATTGATTTTACAGATTTGAATACGGCATGCCCTAAGGACTGCTATCCGCTTCCCAAGATTGACAAGTTGGTGGATTCTATCGCGGGGCACCAAACACTCAGTTTTATTGACGCATACTCAGGATATCATCAGGTGAAAATTGGTGAAGCAGATAGGGCGCAAACATCTTTCCGAACCCCGATGGGAAATTTTTGTTACATAATGATGCCGTTTGGATTGAAGAATGCCGGGGCTACTTTCCAAAGAATGGTGAATCTAATCTTCAAATACCAGATCGGGAGAAATGTGGAGGCTTACATTGATGATATGGTGATCAAAACTAAGGAGGGGGACCATCTGGCTGATTTGGCAGAAACATTTGACAATTTGAGGCGTAATTCTATGAAGTTAAACCCCAGCAAATGTACCTTCGGGGTAACAGCGGGAAAATTCTTGGGTTTCATGGTCAACAGGCGCGGAATAGAGGCCAACCCAGAAAAGATTGAAGCTTTAGTGAATATGTCACCCCCAAAATCCATCCAAGAAATTCAGAGGTTGAATGGGCGGATTATCGCATTGGGAAGATTTATATCTCGCTCTGCTGAAAAGTGCCTTCCTTTCTTCAAGGCGCTTAAGGGGAACCAGAAATTTGCATGGGATGAACAGTGCAATGAGGCCTTTGATAAAATCAAAGAATACTTGGGAAAGCCGCCGATTTTGAGCAGTCCAATTGAAGGGGAAAAACTGTATGTATATTTGGCGGCATCCGATTTGGCAGTGGCAGCTGTATTAGTGCGAGAAGAAGAAGGAAAGCAAAAACCAGTATACTACGTCTCTAAAGCATTAAGTGATGTCGAAACAAGGTACTTTGATGCTGAGAAATTGGCTTACTCCTTGGTAATGGCCTCAAGAAAATTAAGGGCATATTTTTCGTCACACCCAATTGTGGTCTTAACCAATGCCCCATTAAGGAAGATTTTACAACAGCCTGACTCGGCGGGGAGACTCCTCAAGTGGTCCATTGAGTTAACGGAATTTGACATTACCTATAAAGTGCGAAAATCCGTAAAAGCTCAAGCATTGGTTGATTTCATATTGGAAACCTCGTTTGAAAAATCGCGAGATGAATTGGAGACGGGAACATCGAGGAAGAGAAAGGCGGCTAACCAGGACCCTGAAATAGAAGAGGAGCGGGAAAGGCCTTTGGATTGTTGGACATTATATGTAGATGGTTCGTCGGCAATTGATAAAGGTGGGGCGGGAATTGTGCTGATAACCCCCAATGAAGAATGCAGACAGGAGAAAGCTTTAAGATTTAAGTTTGCAGTATCAAACAATCAGGCCGAATACGAGGCGGTGATAGCGGGTTTGGAATTGTGTAGAGATCTGGGGATTAAGAGTGTGGTGGTCAATTCAGACTCTCAGTTGGTGGTCAATCAGATAAAAGGACAATTTGGAGTTCATAATCCAACGTTAATGAAATATTGCGGGATGGCGCAAAGTCTGCTGGCGACATTCAAATACAGGAAACTGGTTGGGATCGGTCGGGAAAATAATGAGAGAGCTGACATGTTGAGCAAGGCCGCATGTGAAGAAATAGAGGGGCTACCCAAGAAAGTTGCAATAGAGTTTGCGGAGGAGCCAGTGATTGATAGACCAGTTGTAATGAGCATAGAAGAACCCAACGAGCCAAATTGGGTTAACGAGATGATGGCCTACTTGGAAAAGGAAGAGTTACCTCGAGATGAAGGCAAGGCGATAATGATAAAGAGAACGGCCCCGAGATACACCATTCAAGATGGGGTGTTGTATAGAAGGTCCTTCTCAAAGCCTTTGTTAAGATGTGTGGAACCAAACTTGACGGAGCAAGTGTTATTTGAAATTCATGAAGGAGTGTGTGGGGGCCATCCCGGAGCTAGAACCCTTGCCGACAAAATTTTGTTTCATTGGTATTATTGGCCAAGCTTGAGAAAAGAAGCGGAGGAGTATGTGAAAAGGTGCGACCAATGCCAGCGACATGCGCATATGCCACGACAGCCGGCCACTGAGCAAAGCCCAATTGTAGCGGCATGGCCGTTCGACATGTGGGGATTAGATTTGATTGGCCCATTTGCTAAGGCCAAAGGGGGAGTGCAGATGGTTATTGTCGCAGTTGACTACTTCACCAAATGGGTTGAGGCGAAAGCGTTAAAATCAACAACGACAGAAGAAGTGATAAAGTTTTTAACAGAAAACATTTGGTGCTGATATGGGCTCCCAAGAGTAATCATGACAGATAATGGACCGCAGTTTGGCCAAAAGCTGACTAACGAGTGCAAAAGGTTGAATGTGAGGCATTGTACAGCAGCAGTGTATTGGCCTCAATGCAATGGACAGGTTGAGGCAGCAAACAAACAAGTCCTGGAAATCATGTCCAAGAACTTAACGGAACGAGGGGGAGCTTGGCTGGAGGAGCTTCCAAAAGCGCTATGGTATATGAGAACAACAATTAAAGGGTCCACAGGAGAAACGGCTTTCGCTATGACATATGGCTCAGAGGCAATGGCGCCCGCCGAGATGGCCTTACCTACATACAGAGTGGCCTGCTATGACGAGATCCGGAATGGTCAGAGACGTTGCAATGAATTAGATTTAGCAGAAGAGAGAAGGGCGATGGCCAGGATGAGGATGATAAATTATAAGCAAAGGATGAAGGCGCAGCATGACAAAAGGGTCAACAAGAGATCATTCAGTCCAGGGGATTGGGTGCTGAGAAGCGTGGAAGCTCAAGGCAAAAAGCCGGGATATTCAAAGTTAGACCCAACATGGGAAGGACCATACCAGGTGGACAAGATGGTATGGGAAGGAACATATTTGCTCAAAGACCAGGCGGGAAAGGAAATCAAGCATGCTTGGAACGCCCACCATTTGAAGCGATATTATATGTAAGTTGGTTTTTGGTTTATGCTTATGTAAGGGAGGACGAGGAAATGAGCCAGAGGATATTTATTTATAATACGATATTTTTCTCAGAACTTATGTCTTTTATTAATATGAATGAAAATCGATTGAAATGTGTTACAATGAAAAATTGAATGTGGCAAGTGGCTAAGATACACCTTTTGTTTTGTTGTCAATAAATTATGTTTTTCTCGCACCAAAGACATGAGCGCAACATATATCGGAGATAGGAATATAAAGCGAAAATGAATGTATATGCCTATGGGAAACGCAAGGAATTCAATCGGCAAAGGAAACAAACAAAATAAAAATTTCTAACTAATAAGACATGATGGCATTACATGGTATCCAGAAACAATAAATCCAAATCAACAAAGGAAATAGCAAAGGGATAAACTTTTATAAGGAACAAAATGTTAGAGGACTAAAGCTATCTTTAAAATAGCGACATCATGGAAACGATGTCAGCGGACTAAAGCTATCTTTAAAATAGCGACATCATGGAAACGATGTCAGCCGACTAAAGCTATCTTTAAAATAGCGACATCATGGAAACGATGTCAGCGGACTAAAGCAATCTTTAAAATAGCGACATCATGGAAACGATGTCAGCGGACTAAAGCTATCTTTAAAATAGCGACATCATGGAAACGATGTCAGCGGACTAAAGCTATCTTTAAAATAGCGACATCATAAAAACGATGTCAGCGAACTAAAGCTATCTTTAAAATAGCGACATCATGGAAACGATGTCAGCGGACTAAAGCTATTTTTAAAATAGCGACATCATGGAAACGAGGTTCAAAGATTTAATGACAAGACCAAAGATTTCATGAGAGGATAATAGTAGTATGGAAAAGAAGAAAAAATCTTCATCAAAAGGAAAGCAAGCACAAACACCAGAAATTTTTCCATTACAATGTACATAATAATGACCCCACAACAGGCCGGGGTCATAGCCTTTCCGAACAAAAAGGAAAAAAGGAGAAACGAGACAAGAAGACGCTAAGGGACAATGGAGATGTGGATAGTGATATTAATAGTCAGGCCTACCCCACCGTCACCAGCGCCGTCATCTCCACCGTCATCTTTACCATCGGCATTGTTGTCGTCGCCACCATCATCTATTTCCATTTCATCATCACCCTCGTCGCCGGAACCAGGAAAGCCATCAGAAGGGTCATTGGGCTGTAGCTCTTCAGCTTGAGGAACTTCATTTTCTTCACCATCATCTTCTTCATTCTCCTCTTCATCAGAAGAAGATTTCTCGTCAGAAGACAAAGAATCACCAGTAGAAAGGGAATTAATAGGCGACGACTTTTCGGCGTTACTATCAGTGGGGGATTGCTCGGGTGGCGTGGGGGGAAAAGGGGGATAGTAGGAGTCGGAATCCCACCCACCCAGATCATCGTCGTGGTCATCGGAGAAGCCAGAAGACATAGTTCTTCTGTTTTGTTTTTCCCCGTTGGCAAGAAAAAAGGAAGGGAATAAGAGAAATGAAAAGGAAAAAGGGTAAGTTGCCCTTTATAAGGCAGGAAAGATGAAAAGGCAAATGATAAAAAATTGCCATAAATGTTCTCAGTTTTCGAGGCAATGATGAAAAATGGAAGTCTAACCGGTCACGTCACATATCTTAAGAACGGATTCATTGAGATTTTGGGAGGCTGAAGATCACGTCAAGATTTAATGAGCGTACTGGCGGCAACCGTCATCATAACGTCATCAGAATATAAACGATTGGGGAAAATACACGTGTAAGTACTATTTAATTTGGCAAGGACCTTAACAATATAAGAAATTCATGTTTAAGTACAATCAAAAAGGGTTAGGCGTGCAAGAATATGCGACAAAAGGAATGACGCCAGACAATTCCAAAAGGCAGAACTAAAACAATAAAGGCGACATCCTCGAAAGACGGCATACGTACACAGTTTGCGAGAAACCTTAGGACAAGCAAAGTCAAGTATAAAATCAGCGAGATAGCCTGAAGACTAAACTCATTAATTTTGAGGAAGGAGAAGGATAGTCATACTTATAAGAGTGCCAAAGACCAAACGGAGGACAATCAAAACCATTTCTTTGGAGCATCATGGAAGGAAAGGCACAAAAGAAAAAATATAATAAAGATCAAAGTCAAATATATAGACAAACGGGAAGTGAATATTGTCTTAAGTCGCCCAATTAAGCCAAAAAACTAAAAACACGAAAAATAAATTGTTGTGAGGACATTGATAACAACAAACAGTCAAAGGGTGAAATGATGAGGTCAGAAGCTAAGTAGAAGGTTGATCCCGCTGAGCCTTGGTGCGACGCTCAGTAATGGCAGCAAGAGCGGCGGCTTTAGCATCATTCAAAGCTTGAGTCTTGGCATCAACAAGTGCATACCACTTTTTCACGACTTCGGAATCAGAAACGGGAGGAGGAATCCACGCGGCTTTCCCAAGTGCGAGATCCTCGGCAGCCAGATCGACAAGCTCATCCGCAGAATGAATAAGGGTATGGCCCCGGCGGGAACAATCACTAAATAAAGTTTCAGATCCCCATTCCAAGAGTTTGTTGGCAGTAATGGCCGGAATTTGTTCATGATCAGCAGCTATGGTGCGGAGAACCTGGAGGGTTGCCTGATCCCGAGCCTCTTGCAAATCATCAGCCGCCTGAGCCTTAAGGTGAGTGAGATCATCTTCCAGCTGAGCCAGTTGGTTGTTTAATTGGCCGACATTATTAGTTAAAGAGGCATTCTGATCAATCAAAGTCAAGTTGGACGCCGCCAGATCTTCTCGAGCCTTCTCGGCCGTCTCTAGACTCAGCTTAGTTTTCTCTGCAATGCCTTCAAGATCGGCTTTCTCTTTTTCTAGTTTGGCAATAGAGGCATCTTGCCGCTGAACCCTTCTCTTCTCAGTCTCCCAACTGGCATTGGCATTCTTTAATTGAGATTTTTTCCGGCCAACTTCACTTTCCAAATCTTGGACTTGTTGGGTAAGGGCCAGAATCTTGCTACTAATCTGAAAAAGGAAAATTTCGGGAAAAAGTTTTTCAAAAAAAAAAAAAAAAAAAAAAAAAAAGGGGGGGGGGGGGGAAGCAGAGAAAGGAGTTTACCATTGACATATGAATGCCAGTTTCACCGGCCAACACACTCGCAGACATAGTAGCAGAAAGGTCAATTTGATCGAAATCAGCAATTCGCCGATGGGCGGCAATACCCAAGATGGATTGATCAGAAGGAGGGTCAGAACGAATCAACCCTTTAATAGGAGGAGCACATTGGTAAACCTCACGAGCAAGGAGGGTGATAGAAGCGGGATCAGACGGCATTACAAAGTCGGGTTTAAGCCAACTAGCTTGACCAGCGGAAGAAGCATTCCTAGCTGCAGTAGGTTGAGGGGGAGGAGGAGGATCAAGCTGGTTATCACCGTCAATGGTCAAGTCATGGACAGGAGGACCTTCAGGTGGGGTTTGAATCATGTCAGTAGTATCTGCTTGGCCTTCATTTTCAGCGGCAAGGGAATGGCTGGAGGTATCGGTAAAAGTCTTCTCGGTATCGGCGGCTTGAGAGTCAGGGGCAGAAGGAGACTCGCTAAGTTTGGACTCATCAGCCTGCACTTTAGCAAGGCGCCTCCTTTTGGACGAAGGTTTGGAAGATTTGGCTTTTTCAAGATCTGCGGCAAGCTTAGCGGCAACAATGGCATCCTTATCAGTCCCGTCATTGGAAATAGGGAGCGGCAGGTCGGAAGGAAGGGAAGCTAGACGAGTGTTACGTCTTCCCGCAAGATGAGCGCGGCTCCGTTCAGATTCAAGGTTAGAATTATGTTTCGTACCAGAGCTCATGTTGCGTTGAACTGAAACAAAAGCAAGAATAACCCATAAAGAGATGAATAAAGCGGATTCATGATAATCAACTAAAAATAAAGATAAGAAAGGACCGTACGAAGGACTTCATGCATAGCAGGACAGTAGTGGGGAGGAGCACACTTTGGGCATTCATGCGACAACAAAGAGCCGGTATGCAGCTCCCAACAAGCATAGCTAGCGGTATGAACTACATCAACCCGCGCCTTTAGAATAGGAAGACTATCGGCAATACCAACTTGGCAGAGCAACCTCCGGTCGGAAAGAATTCGATGGCAAGAAAAGCGGGCATCAGGGTGGTCGGGAACCGAAGAAAGAATAGTTAGGATGCTTTGACGAAAGGCCTCGTCTGAAGGATTCAACTCATCTCTCTTTCCCAAAGAAGTTCTAAGGTCCTTTAGGTGGCAAGGATGGGTCCACCCTGAGCGAGAAACAATGAACAATGGATTGGCTAGCCACTTATGGATTTTTCCGGGAAGAGGGATAAATAATTTCTCCTGCAAATACTTCAAAGAAACTCGAGTTTCAGAAGTACCATCCGATCCCACCGAGGCCTTTTTGTAAGTAGAAAAGAAATGTTTGAACAAAGCCATAGTAGGTTCCCGGCGAAGGGCACGGCAAACGACTATGAAGCAAGTTAATATCCTGAAGGCATTAGGATGTATTTCCATAACTGAAGCTTGCAGTTCATGAAGGAAGAGAGTAATGAAAGGGTCAATAGGGATCCGAAGGCCGGCTTCTAATTGAGCGGGAAAAACGATTATCCCATCTCGGCGACTTCGGGAAGCGGCTAAGGAGACATCTCCTTGGAATTCCGAAATATGATAAACTACATGATCTATGTTATATTTGTTGTGCCAAGAGGTTATGGGGTTGCGCTCCAAATCGGCATAAGGGTTATAATCGGGAACAGAAAAGTCGTAAACGGGTCTCCCGGGGATAGAGCGGAAAGGAAGGTGTTCACATGAACCCGAAGAAGCAGAAGGAGAAACCGTAGAGATGGGGCCAGCTTGATCAGCCATGTCGGCAGAGGAGCTGGAAGAAGAGAGAATTTGTTTATAACGGCGTCTTTGTCTTAACACAGCAGAATTGGGAAATTGGGAAAGGCGGAATTCATAGCATTATCTCGCAAAGAGCGATTGTACAAAAGGCAAATATGATAAAATAAAGAGCGAGAATCATGAAACCGATAGGACATGGGGGCTGCGCGAGATAAGAAAAGTTCACCCTTAGTTTGAAGAAATGAAATTAAGGCAGAGTCCTGTTGGGTATGCCCACACATATCTCAGTTTTTATGTAATAGAAATTTATTAGATTTGATTGATCCATCACCTAAGTTTTATTTCATGGATTTTAGACCCTCATGTAAGAAGTATTTATACTTCATTTTTTAAGTTGTCCATTGTTATAGAATATGCTTAGAAATAGGGCAAGAAGATCAAGTTTCAAGAAAAATCACTCAGTGAGTTTGAGCCGCGCTTATGCGCCTCCTGCGCCACGCGCCACGCGCCTTCTACATTTGCGCCATGCGCCATTTAGAGCGCGCGCATAAGGATTTCTTCATAAGCTATGTTACGCGCCTCTGCGCCCCTTGATTTAAGCGCACGCTTACTGTGCGCCTATTGGCTCAATGCGCCTCTTGGCTCAAACGCGCCTCAAATTATTTATTCAACACTCAGTGATTTATTGAAGACTCGAAGACTTGAAGAGAATTCAAATTACGCCAATGATCCAACGGTGGTTAAAAGATGCATATGCGCCTAATCTGTTGACACGTGTCCATAACGGTCACATTTATGTTGAGTGTCAAAATGGCTATAATATATGCATGCTCCAATCAACGAGCGACAGCTCATCTTATCCACAAGGATTTCCAACGGCTAGTTTTTGAAGTTCACTATAAATACCCCATAACTTCAACATTTTGAAGTTGCTGAGTTTTGCTAAGAATTTCAAGAATTTCTCTCTCAAAGCATTTGTTGAAGATTTGAAGATTGCCTTCGTTTTTCCAGATTTCTCAAGAACATCTTCATACCTTCATCCTTAGCCCAGATCTTCAAGCCTTAACACTTTAGTTTCTCGTGCTCTTCATCTCAAAGATCTAAAGAGCCTTGATACTAAGAACACACACGCACCTCTTTAAGATTGATCATTTAGATTCTTCTTTAAGAGATACACCGGTTATTGTTTTGGATTTGTTCATTCATAGAATATTAGATCTTGAGTTAGTGTAGAAGCTCAAAAGTTGTAATTTGTAACACTCACTCATTATATAAGATCTTCATTAGAAATCCAAGACTAACCATCTTGGTAGAGGACGTAGATCTTTTATTGATCGAACCTCTCCAAATAGCTTGTGTGATTATCTTGTCATTTCTTTCAAGTTATTATTTAAACTCACTATTTGCTTGTTTACTCATTGTAGATTGATTGAACTGAATTGTGTTGTGTTTGTTATATCATTTGCCTTAGTTCCTTATTTCACTCACTTTGAGCCAAAATACTTAGTGTGTGTGTTGCGCTCCCTTTATCACTTTGCGCCTATTTTCATTACTAAATTCCGCTGTGCATTTCACTCACTCACTTAGGCGCATTTCATTACGCTTACTTGATAAAGTGCGCATTTGCAATTGAGTTTATCAAGGGTACGAAAAGAATTTTAAAACAGCTATTCACCCCCCCTCTAGCTATTTTTCATACCCTTGTTGCCCTTTGGGACCAACAAGTGGTATCAGAGCTTACACCTTTATAAAACATTTTTCGTTTTTCAAGCTTAACAGCTTGGGTGCCGATTCTAAATGGCAAACTCAAAACCTATGGCAACTGCAAACTACACTCACGTTCCGGTCTTTGATGAAGATCATTTTGACGTGTGGAAATTCAGCATATTGACTCATCTCAACTCAATCGATGAAAGGCTCCATGACACCGTCGTTTATGGACCTTATATTCCGATGAAGGCGAATCCAAATCCACGCACCAACGCTGCCCAACCTACAGTCCTCAAACCAAGGGAAGAATGGACCGAGGAAGAAATTAGAAGAGCTGCAAATGATGGCAAAGCAAGAAACATTCTTCTAAGCACTCTAAGCACGGCTATGAAACAACAAGTCATGCATTGTGCTACTGCAAATGAGCTATGGGATGCTATTGAAGAGCATATTGAAGGAGACACCGTCTGCAAGGAGAACAAGAAATACGAAGTACAAAAGAGATTCAACAATTTCTCTCAACTCCCCGGTGAAAACTTGAGGCAAACTTATGAACGCTACTGTGAAATTATCAATCTATGTATTTCACTTGGCATGAAGTTTACCAACAAAGATTTGAATGTAAATTTTCTACAAGCTTTTGGATCAAGATACCTACATAAATCTAGCGCTCTTGAAGACGCTGGAACCTTAGATGTTTGGACTTTAAGGAACCTATATGCAAATCTCAAAGTTTATGAACTCAAACTCCAACGAATCAGCGAAACTGAAGGAAAGTCAAAATCTATGGCTATGATGGCGCACAGAGAAGCTGCGCCTACACCTGCGCCTACTCCTGCGCCTGCACAAGATGAGAAAAGCTCCGATCCCAAAATTTCTACTTCTGAGCTATTAGACATGGATGATGAAGACTTCGCTTTATTTGTGAAGAAATTTCAAAAATTCAGAAAATTCTCAAGACCCGGCTCAACCAACAAATTTCAAGGATCTACCAGCAAAGCTCCTCAAAAGTTTTCAAGGAGCAGTGATTCAAAAAGAAAAGAAGATCTTGTTTGTTTTAATTGCAGGAAACCCGGACATTTTGCATCAAGCTGCCCGATTCCCAAATTTGAATATATGCAGAAGAAGAGCAGCCATACTCCCAAATTCACTCCCAAGTTTACTCGTCACAAGGGAATGGTTGCTGAAGAAGAAGCACCAGCAAATGAGCACAACACTTGGATTGAAACAGACTCCGATGAGAGCGATGAAGATTCCGATGATGGACTCGTTTGTTTGATGGCAAATGATGATGAAGTTGATGCTTATGATTCGGATGATGACTTCACCAAGGATGTTCCCGATATGAATGCCTTGAATAAACCTATCAAGAAATCTGCAGGTTTTCAAGAAGTGAAAAAGAAGAAAGGACCAACCATTAGCGAGCTCGTTGAACAAGGATTTCTCACTCCGGCTCAAAACGATGGTGGATTGCTATTCTCACGATGTGATCTTGGAGCAAGGAACAAATTGAGAAAAGGAGCATACATTAGACCACAGGTTGAACCAACTGCTCCAATCTCCAAAATCAATGATGATGAAGTGATTGCTGAACAAGAAAAATTGTTCAAAAAGGCTGAAAAGGTAATCACTAGATTTGATAGTATGAAGGAAGCTTTAGCACTATCATGTGATGAAATTTCCCAGCTTAAGACCGAGAAATCTCTACTTAAATCTGAACTCACCCTCCTTAAGGAGCAGATAAAGAGCATGACTCCTCTTACTGTTAAAAACACTTTTCTAACAGAACAGAACTCACTTCTTAAAGTTCAAAACGATGAATTGGTTGCTCAAATTACTGATCTTAAAAAGATTACAAATGAGTGGTCTAATTCTCGTGTCACTATGGAGAATATATTTGAATCCCAAAAAGTCAGTGGTGATAAAAGTGGCTTAGGATTCTCATCAACTAGTGACAACTTTAAATGTGATGTTTGTGCTGAAAGAGATAGTGAATTTACCAACCAACAAACTTTTGAAATTCCCAAGGAAAAACATTATAATTCAATGGGTAAAGGACAAAAAAAAGTCAAGAGACAAACATTCCATTATGTCTACCCAACGAAGCAATTTGGGAAAGCTAATGGGAAAGATATAGCTACAGACGAACCATCTCCTAGCAAAATCATTCTTGAAAATAGGCGCGCTCCTTCTCCGAGTGCTCATTATGCGCCTAAGAGCCACGCGCCTCATCGCCGTGCGCCTCCTAGCCCTATGCGCCCTCCGAGAAAAAGCGCTCCAAAATTTCAAAAGAAAGATTTTGTTAAGGCTAGTTCATTTGACCCAAAGAAGAATGCCATCCCCAAGAAAAGTAAAGAGTTTGTGAAAACTCATGTGATTGGTGGCTTTCATCATTGTTCTATTTGTGATTGTTCATGACACAAGGCCGTGGAATGCCTTTTGCGATTCACTCCCAATGCCAAAGGACGTAAAAATCCTAAGGTCAAGCAAGAGTGGGTTGTCAAAAGTTGCTAACCCTAGGACCCAAAAAGAATAAAGGGGACCTGCTTAAATGTCTATATTTCAGGTTCTTTGTTTCATGGCTGGATCTTCAAAAGCTAGAAATTATGAATGGATTCTCGATAGTGGGTGTTCAAGACACATGACTGGAGATGAATCCTTATTAGAAGATGTCCATGAAGAAAGAGGTCCCTCCGTAACATTTGGCGATAATAACAAAGGTCAAGTTGTAGCATATGGAAAGCTCAAGAAAGACAAAGTGTGCATTGAAAGAGTCTCACTCGTCGAAGGGCTCAAGCACAAGTTATTATCCATATCTCAATTCTGCGACAAAGGATTAGAATGCCATTTCACTTCAACGCAATGTCTTATCAAGAATGGCAAAACTGGAGCTATCTTACTCACGGGATATCGTAAGACAAATATTTATATTATTGATTTTCATAGTATGAACTCTAGTACTAATCTTTGTTTTGTAGCAAAAAGTGTGAACGAAAATAGTTGGCTGTGGCACAAGCGCTTAAGTCACTTGAACTTCAAGTATCTATCTAAACTCAGCAGGAATAATCTTGTCAAAGGACTTCCCAAAGTTGCTGATCATCATGACAAAAAGTGCGCCGCATGTCAACTTGGCAAACAACCGAAGCAGTCATTTTCAAGCAAGTCAAATCCTTCAACTACAAGATGTTTGCAACTGCTTCACATTGATCTATTTGGACCAGTTTCCACCGCAAGTATTAGAAGAAACAAGTATACTCTAGTTGTGGTGGATGATTATTCAAGATATACATGGGTAGAGATGATGATTACTAAAGATGATTGTTATGATATTCTCACTACCTTATTTCGACTGCTCCAAACCCAAAAAGAAGATGACATCGTTAGTGTTCGATCCGACAATGGAACAGAATTCAAGAACAACGGTGTTGCTCGATATTGTGAAGATCATGGGATAGATCACAACTTTTCAACCGCCGGAGTCCCTCAACAAAATGGCGTTGTTGAACGAAAGAATAGAACGTTGATTGAAGCGGGAAAGACGATGATAGCTGAAGCTAAATTGCCTAAGTACTTTTGGGAAGAAGCTATCAACACTGCATGTTTTACTCAAAATTGTTCCCTCATCAACAAACTTCACAACAAGACTCCGTATGAACTTTGGCGTGGTAGAACTCCCAACATTGCATTCTTCAAGATCTTTGGTTGCAAATGTTATATCCTCTACAACGGAAACGAACATAGAGGTAAATTCGATGCCAAAGCCGACGAAGGTATTTTTGTTGGGTATGCCAAACACTCTAAAGCTTTTCGTGTTTTTAATAGAACTACATTAGTGATAGTTGAATCTGTACATGTTACATTTGATGAACATTCTCTCCTTGAGCCACATTTGGCTCCAAATGTTGCTGATGATTCTATTGAGCTAAATGATACAGGTGCTCCTATTTATGTTGCGCCCACTCAAGATCAGAATCTATCAACACAAGGAAATCCATCTACATCAAATGCGCCTAATTCAATGTATAATGCGCCTGGTGAATCATCTATTGCGCCTCACTCAAATGATGCGCCTCATGATTCCTCTCACGCGCCTATTTCTACTGCTGCATCTGGTGTACACCCAAATTTCAACTCTGAGCCAGTTCAACCCCAAATTTCAATGACTTTGAATCTGGTGAAGATGTACCGATTGAAGACCTTCAAGTTTCTACTACTCAACCTAACTTACCTCTTGAAATTCGTGAAGTTAGAGGTCACCCAATTGCTAATATCATCGGTGATCTACAAGTTGGTGTTCGTACAAGGAGAGCTACAAACTTTGATGCTTACACTGCTTTTATCTCTCAAATTGAACCGAAGAAGGCTGATGAAGCGCTCCAAGATCCTAATTGGGTTGTTGCAATGCAAGAAGAACTCAATCAATTTGAACGATGTAAGGTCTGGACTCTAGTTCCAAGACCAAATGATCATGGAGTGATT
Organism: Campanula takesimana; assembly: GCA_026119855.1. Taxonomy (NCBI): domain Eukaryota; kingdom Viridiplantae; phylum Streptophyta; class Magnoliopsida; order Asterales; family Campanulaceae; genus Campanula; species Campanula takesimana. The sequence continues at coordinate 2,075,031 of JAOWBW010000048.1, read as the reverse complement.
GGTACAAAATGGGTGTTCAGGAACAAGATGGATGAGAATGGAACCATCACGAGAAACAAAGCAAGATTGGTTGCACAAGGCTATAGGCAAGAAGAAGGAATTGACTACGATGAAACTTTTGCGCCCGTAGCAAGACTTGAAGCTATCAGATTATTTCTAGCTTACGCCGCTCACAAAAACTTCAAGTTATATCAAATGGACGTGAAGAGCGCGTTTCTAAATGGTGAACTCCAAGAACAAGTCTATGTTGCTCAACCACCTGGGTTTGAAGATTCACAATTTCCAAATCATGTGTACAAACTCCAGAAAGCTTTGTATGGACTCAAACAAGCACCAAGAGCATGGTATGATACACTATCAAAGTTTCTCATTGAAAAAGGCTTCACTCGCGGTAAAATCGATACAACTCTTTTCATTACCAAATATAACGGTCATAAATTACTTGTTCAAATTTATGTCGATGATATTATATTTGGTTCAACTAATGAATTGTTGTGCAAGCGTTTTGAGAAACTAATGAAGAGCAAGTTTGAAATGAGCATGATGGGAGAACTCACATTCTTCCTCGGGCTTCAAATCAAGCAAATGAGTGAAGGCATTTTTATCAACCAATCCAAATACACAAAGGACTTAATCAAGAAGTTTGGACTTGAGAACGCTAAATCATACGATACTCCAATGGCCACCGGCAACAAACTCGACAAAGATCTAAAAGGTAAACGTGTTAATCAAACGCTCTATCGAGGTATGATTGGCTCACTCCTTTATCTTACTGCTAGTAGGCCCGATATTATGTTTAGTGTTTGTGTTTGTGCTCGTTATCAATCCGACCCTAGAGAGGCACACTTAATTGCTGTCAAACGTATTATAAGATATCTCTCTGGCACTGTTAACCTTGGACTTTGGTACACCAAAGATTCGAACTTTAAACTTGTAGGTTATTCAGATGCGGATTATGCAGCGTGCACAATTGATAGGAAAAGCACTAGTGGCACCTGTCATTTCCTCGGATATCGACTTGTGTCATGGGCAAGTAAGAAACAAGCTTCTGTATCTGTTTCAACAACCGAAGCCGAATATATCGCTGCGGGAAGTTGTTGTTGCCAAAATACTCTGGATGAAGCAGCAATTGGTGGACTATGATATCATCGAAGAAAATTGTCCCATCTACTGCGACAATACATCAACAATTGCGGTTTCTGAAAATCCTGTCATGCACTCAAAGACCAAGCACATCGACATCAAATATCACTTCCTCAAAGACCACGTGGAGAAAGGCAATATACATTTAGAACACGTGGGAACCGACTATCAAATCGCCGACATTCTAACGAAAGCACTTGACGCGAAACGGTTCATGTTTTTGAGAGGTGAAATGGGTATGCTTGAACTCAACTAAATTCAATATAATTTTGTCAATACTAATGATTTTATGTTTTGTTGAGTTATGAGTATATTAGGTACAAATGTCAAAACATTTCAAAGTTTCAAGGAAACTTCCTGCGCGCCTAATCATCTCTTGCGCGCCTCACCCTCCTGCGCGCACAGCAACTAATGCGCGCCTAAGCATCTTATGCGCTTAAAACGCTTATGCGCCCTTAACCATCTTTATGCGCCTACTCTTTTATGCGCCTGAATGCTTTCTGCGCCTCTACTTGTATATGCGCTTAAATCATTCTGCGCCTAAAACCTTATGCGCCTAACTTCGTACTTGGTCAAATTTCGTTGTTTTATTTTTTTCCTTAGTATTCACATAGAACCATATTATGCGCCTTGTAACTCTATGCGCCTTTAATATTTCATGCGCCTAATTCAATCATGCGCCTTGATTCTCTATAATTTTGTGCGCCTGATTCTATTATGCGCCTATCTATTCTTTATGCGCCTGTTACTTTGATCATTTTATGTTTCTATGCGCCTATGTCACTTCTAACATCAATCATTTCTTTCAGGACCTTGCAAATTTCAAATTAGAAGAAACTATTGATCTATTAGAGCTGTCTGGTGAAGTAATTGGGCGAGAAATCATAGAGACTCTGCGCGTAGCTGGTCTGCTCCCCTTATTCACCATGGACCAAGATTTCGATTCTGCGCCCCTTCAAGATTCTGCGCCCCTTCAAGATGATGCGCCACTCTCTACCCCTGCGCCTCCTCCATCTGCTCCTGATTTGAGCGAGGTACTTTCCATTCTTCATTCTTTACAGCAGGGGCAAGCAAACTTAGAGCAAGGACAGACCCATATAAAGTCTCAATTTGAGCTTCTTACTTCCTTACTCACTGATCAATCTGAAGAGATCGCTGCCATTAAGGGGGAGATGAACTCTCTCAAGGACAAACTTTCTGCTCCTTCTCCTCCTCCGGCGCAGACTCAGGTTCAAGCTCATACTGATCAGGCGCAAACCACCGCTTCTGCGCCTACTTTCATACCTCAGTCTGCTGCGTCTCAATCCAACATGAACGTGCTAGTATCTAAGTTGGATGTCCTGAAAGAATTGGTCGTCACTCATTTCACTGCTGCTCACTCAAGCTCTGACAGACGCGCCGAACATATTTCTTCCGACATTATCACGGCTCAAAATGCCATTGAAGCTCACATTCAAATCTTGGAAGAAAATATTTCTCAGCAGCAGCAAATCACTCAGCGTTCCATTGATGAATACCAAAACATCAATGTGAATCACTTGAGTTACATTAGAGACGGTATCACTGCCACTCACTCCAGTGTCACTGACACTCAAGGGTTAGCAAACCGTAGTCATCAGCTCGCAAAACAAATTCAGCGTTCTGTTTCAGAGATCGTTGAAGGATTGAAAGAAGATGATGCGCCTCCCAACCCTTAGTTTTTTTTTTGTAAGTTATTAGAACCTTTTTGTAATAGAATCAATTTTTTTTGTGTTAGTGATTTTGTGCTTACTTGTTTTAGCACCTTTTGTTTTTGTTCTATTCGAAACTTGTAATTTGTAACTCTTACACCCCAAGTTTTAATGAGAACAATGCATCACTTATTATCAAACCTTGTTCACTCAAACTCCTTGTTTGTAGAACAATGAATATTGTTTAAATTCATAATGCATCATATTGAATTGTTTCATACTTTCATGCATTAAGTTTAAACTTGGTTTAAACACATTTCAAAACTAAAAATCATATATCATCTTGAATGTGTTAAACTGTTGTTTCTATCTTTCAATATGTAATTCTTTATTCTTATTGGAATAGATTAGAAATCTATATTTTGGACTAGTGTGTGCATTAACTTGAGATATGAATTACCAATTTCATACATTTGGACATGTTTTTATCAAGTATAATGTTTGTCCTTGATATAGTAGGTAATGGCATCAATCAAATAGGGGGAGATTGTTGGGTATGCCCACACATATCTCAGTTTTTATGTAATAGAAATTTATTAGATTTGATTGATCCATCACCTAAGTTTTATTTCATGGATTTTAGACCCTCATGTAAGAAGTATTTATACTTCATTTTTTAAGTTGTCCATTGTTATAGAATAGGCTTAGAAATAGGGCAAGAAGATCAAGTTTCAAGAAAAATCACTCAGTGAGTTTGAGCCGCGCTTATGCGCCTCCTGCGCCACGCGCCACGCGCCTTCTACATTTGCGCCATGCGCCATTTAGAGCGCGCGCATAAGGATTTCTTCATAAGCTATGTTACGCGCCTCTGCGCCCCTTGATTTAAGCGCACGCTTACTGTGCGCCTATTGGCTCAATGCGCCTCTTGGCTCAAACGCGCCTCAAAGTATTTATTCAACACTCAGTGATTTATTGAAGACTCGAAGACTTGAAGAGAATTCAAATTACGCCAATGATCCAACGGTGGTTAAAAGATGCATATGCGCCTAATCTGTTGACACGTGTCCATAACGGTCACATTTATGTTGAGTGTCAAAATGGCTATAATATATGCATGCTCCAATCAACGAGCGACAGCTCATCTTATCCACAAGGATTTCCAACGGCTAGTTTTTGAAGTTCACTATAAATACCCCATAACTTCAACATTTTGAAGTTGCTGAGTTTTGCTAAGAATTTCAAGAATTTCTCTCTCAAAGCATTTGTTGAAGATTTGAAGATTGCCTTCGTTTTTCCAGATTTCTCAAGAACATCTTCATACCTTCATCCTTAGCCCAGATCTTCAAGCCTTAACACTTTAGTTTCTCGTGCTCTTCATCTCAAAGATCTAAAGAGCCTTGATACTAAGAACACACACGCACCTCTTTAAGATTGATCATTTAGATTCTTCTTTAAGAGATACACTGGTTATTGTTTTGGATTTGTTCATTCATAGAATATTAGATCTTGAGTTAGTGTAGAAGCTCAAAAGTTGTAATTTGTAACACTCACTCATTATATAAGATCTTCATTAGAAATCCAAGACTAACCATCTTGGTAGAGGACGTAGATCTTTTATTGATCGAACCTCTCCAAATAGCTTGTGTGATTATCTTGTCATTTCTTTCAAGTTATTATTTAAACTCACTATTTGCTTGTTTACTCATTGTAGATTGATTGAACTGAATTGTGTTGTGTTTGTTATATCATTTGCCTTAGTTCCTTATTTCACTCACTTTGAGCCAAAATACTTAGTGTGTGTGTTGCGCTCCCTTTATCACTTTGCGCCTATTTTCATTACTAAATTCCGCTGTGCATTTCACTCACTCACTTAGGCGCATTTCATTACGCTTACTTGATAAAGTGCGCATTTGCAATTGAGTTTATCAAGGGTACGAAAAGAATTTTAAAACAGCTATTCACCCCCCCCCCTCTAGCTATTTTTCATACCCTTGTTGCCCTTTGGGACCAACAAGTCCCTTTTGTATCGGGTCACTAAAGTCTGGAGATCATTTAAAGATATTCTTATCCAAATATTCAAGTCAAATTTGTAAAAACCACCAGATTTTTGACAAACCCCATACCTGACTTTCCTAGCAGTCATTTTGGTCCTCACCATGGAAGGAATAAGAAAAGGCAAAGCAAATATAGTGAAAGTAAAGGGAACCAAGAAACGAAGAAGAATACCTGAAGAGGCAACGGAAGGGGAAGGACGATGAACGGAACTTCCAATCGGATCGGAAGAAGACCGCCGGAGAAAAAGAGAAGCCGGAGATAAGCACCTAGCCAGTGAGCAAAGCAAAACCTTGACCGGAGAGGGACAAGGATTGAGATTCTGGGTTTAAAGAAAGGAAATGATTGGGGAAAGCGACTGTAAAAGCTAGAACAAAAACTAGGGTTTTAACCGGCGCCGGGGGTGAAGTTTCGAATTGTATGAAAAAGGAAAAGTGAAAGAGGGGAAATTAAAAAGGGTCAGTAATTGTAAAGGGGTATAATGAACAATTGGCTTTGAATAAAGGCACAATGTGAATCGAGGGGGTTACTGAAAATTCGAAGGGAAGGGTCAAATCAAAGTTCTCTAGGCCCGAGGTGGCGGTTCCAGCAGAAGCAAAGGTCCAGGACAGCTTGTCAAATCATACGAAATGCATGGACAAGGATGAGCCAAATAAAAAATCATTTCTGTTAAGAATAGCCGGAAAGAAACATTTTGACATCTTTGAATTTCTCGCCTTCAACCATAAATGGATCTCGCCAAGAACTTGGGGGCTATTGATGTTACCATGAGGAAACTAAGAATCTAGGTTAAGCCCAAGGTAAATATATCGGGCTTGAGGAAGGCCCAAATCAATACAAGGAGAAAGGCTAAAGAAGGATACGACAATTCAGAAACTAGGAGAGGCAAAGGAAGCCCATCGGGCCGGGAAGAATCTGGCCCAACCAAGATAAAGGTAGATAAAGCGACATCAGGGGTAAAGGCGACTTGAGAAAATCCACAAGGTTGGCGACAAAGAGAGGAAGGTACAAAAAATGTGACGAGAGAGGACCCCACCTAATCTGTTAGAGTTAATGTTTAGATGTGCAGGCGTGTAAAGAGCCCAAATAACAGCTCAGGAGCTACCAATAAAAAGACGACACGTGGCATGAGGAACATGGAAAGTGTGACTTTGGGCACGAGTTTGGCACATGCCACCCTAGTATAAATAGAAGAAAACGTCATTGGTGAAAGGTAATCTCTATTTCTTTTCTGTAAACACATATACACGCACCAGATTTACTTTCTCTCTCCAAATCATAAATCTTACTCTCACGCCGGAGTTGCCCCCGGCATAGTGACGTGTGTTGCTTGTGCAGGCCTGGCTCGTGAATTAATGCTGAGTTTCCATTCCTAGACTACACCATAGGATCAATGCTCCGGACCTGAGTAATCCTCCGGCGCATCAAGTCATTTGACATCATGTCTATTTTACTTAA